>JARYHS010013630.1:367226718-367345523 GCA_031002005.1 Vandiemenella viatica
ATAAGAGAAACGAGACTGACACAGTTACTTCACCACTCGTATGCTACCAACCCCATCACACATCCTGGTCCCTAGCACCTACTACAAGACCCTAATAAAACAGTCATTTACTTAATCCTACTTTTGATGCCAATTGTCAATTAATAAACTATTATAAGAACAATGCTGTCCTATGCTCATCCTGGAAATGCTAGATTTTTTGCCTGAACATTGAAATATTCGCAGCTTATAAAACGTTGGCCTTATAGGCTTATATCAGTACCAATAGGGTATCTAAATTTTTAATATTCTCCCTACGAACCACCTCCCAGACCACAGTTTGAGATATACTACTTTAAGCAATTAGACAAAACAGTATGGTACACAGCAGTCATACAACTTAAAAGTAAGCATTCAGTACAAGCTGCCAAGCATTACTTTTATTAAACTAGTTGTAAAAGGTATTACAGCCATAATGTAAATTTTTTTTTCGCACTGCTGTGTGCTAAATAATAACCATTATATATTGTCACCAAACATTATATTTCAAAATTAATTAATAAAATCGCGTATATAGTGATGACGGTGACTGTCTTTACGCATTTGAATTCCCTTCAGACTAAAAAACCTTCAAATTTTACAGTATATGCGTAAAATATATATCAAATTTGTAAATCATTCATATCTGATCAAGGTATCAATTTTTTTACCCCTTTCTAAATCTGTATCATCATCTATGCTGACGTCACCGAAATCTGACGTCACGCGCTTGCCTTCGTTGGCGAGCTAACAGCGGCCGGAGAAGTTACACAAAATCGAAGTTATGAGGAAACGAATTTCCAGAATACTGTCAGTAAGTATGCTTTTTTGTAGCACTTAATTTTAAATTAAATACGTCTATTTACCTGAAAGCATATGGCAAAACTTTATGGCTGATAAAACGTAGAATAAAATTGTAATATACGATTCAATAATGTCCTTCCTGTTGTTAGCATATTTCAATCACGCTACTCTGCAGATTTAGGCTATTAGAAGTAAAAAAGAAAAAAGTGTGCGATTTTTTTACTACACTGAATTTAATTTATTCTAGCAATATAAAGTCAATGCTTCATGACCCTTAGCATTAAAAACGGGAACTATTCTAGACCTCTGAACATATCCAAAACACAGTCAGGAAACGCAAAAAAAACGGGCTTCCACACAGTTAATCCCTGACAAAAAGTTAAATATACATACTAGTTCCTAAAACGTGATTTGTACTGACAATATTTTTATAAAGAAGGATTTGTTGATAAGTCCAGGATTAATCTTCGTGAACACCAACATTTTTTTGGTTTCAGTTTACTATGAAATTACATTTAAAGTTTGGTACAGAAATGAAAGTTACCAACAAAGCTAAGTTCCGTACTTAATACTGGATATCTCACGCCATCAATATTACCATTACCCTCCCACTAGAGTATCTACGGAATCGGCCATCATTTCTTAATTTACTTTTTCGTTCTTTTCCTAGAGTTGTTTTACTTCTGTTATATTCATTTAAATTTCAAATGAATTTTTGAACTTGTTCCTTTTACCCTTCAAATAAAATACTTTTTCGGTGATCCAAGACATTCAGTTGCGGTCTTCGCTTACACTCAATGTTTTGTTGCAACCTGATTTAATTATTTCTCACTTTAGTGTTACGTTCTTGTTGAATTTAATTTGCTTCATAATTTTAATGCAGGTACGTGCAATTAATACAATTTTTTTTTTTAGACGAGGCCTTATTGTTTTCTCACATCCATACCATTTGTGAACATTCCTGTCTTTCAAAAAATCGTAACTGAATCAATATAAGTTTAAATTCCAAAGGTAATTACCCGGATCTTTGTTTGCCGACAATGTAATATCTACCTGCATCACTGGAAAGTTTCACTTGCATATTTTCCTTGTATGATGCCCAAACAATGTGTTACGCACATTTAATTTTTAATTTTGTACCAAATTGTAAGAACCTATCTCATTACTTCACTTTTTTCTATCACCTCAGCCGAAAGTAGGGATGGGCAAAAATATATCGATGTATCGATATATCGATATTTTTTCTAAAAAATATCGATATTTATCGCCGATATTTTTATTTTCGATATATCGATACATCGATATTGTATTTATTGTATCGATTTTAAGCACCAATTCGATATTTTTCCTACGAACGCAATTCAGTATCCAATTTAATCGTTACATGTATATAGGATAAATATACGTATATATCCAATCTTCTGAAAGTGTCTTAAAAAGTGAATTCTTCGAAATATAACAGCTTCATCAGCGGTTGATAGGTTGAAAAAAGCTGTTAAATTTTAACAATTTTACGTTAACGTCATTTTTATGTTAGCATGTAAGCGGTTGTTTTATCTTTGTAGTTGAAATATTATCTTTTCAACTGTTTTTTTTTTCATTTACGAATAACAATTAATGGGTTGATGAACCACAAGTCATTATGAATGACAGTTAATTCATTTAAATGTCTACAGTCAAAACTCCTTAATCGCAAGGAATACGTTCCGTAAATTAGCCGCAAATACGAAAATCTTGAATACGGAAACCCTGAATACAGAACGTTAGTTTATATAGGATTATAGGGAATACGTTCCAAGTATACAGAAAAATTTTGATGTAATGGAGTGATTATCGCACTTTGAACTTAATAGACCAATTCTGGATTGCTTTATATCCTTTATCCTAAAGTTCATTGTAATGCTCTTTAAAATATTCATATAGCTTTCTCGTGAATTACAGCCCCACTAAAGAATACTTTCTTGTGGTTGCTGTCTTCGATTGATGTAGTGAGAGCGGTTTTTAATTTATTATTCACTGAGACACCAATGGTTTTTACTGATAGTAAGGTCCTCTTCGAACGCCTCTCCCGTGTCAGGTTGTAGGCGATTACCATGGGTGATGTATATCCCTCCAAGGAAAGTCCTAGGAAGATGAACTGGGGTGGTTTCCCGTTTCACCGAACATGGTGGTGTACTGGTTAGCGTTCTGGCCTCGCATTCGGGAGAAGGGTGGGTCGAATCCCCGTCCGGGTTTTCCGTGGTTTCCCAAATCACTCCAGGCAAATGCTGTGATACTTCCTTCAAAAGGCCATGGCCGAATTCCCTCCCATTCCTTGTCCCCCATCCTTTCCCGTCTCTAAAGACCTCAATGTTAAGAGACGTTAAGCAGTTAAAAAAAATTCCCCGTATACTTCCTCAGTGTGACAGTGCTCCTAAGTGTGTATGAGAGTGACACTGTGTGGCTCGGTATAGAGTGTTGTGGATGAGAGATGAAAGAAGGGATAGGGTGGAAGCCGGTGTCGGCATGTTCAGGCCTAATTTTGCGAAACATTCTAAAGGGGGCGCCAAGCTTAACATTCTCATCCAACGGATGAATCACCATCAACAACATACGGAATGCAGAGAGGTTTGGTGATTAGAAATTGCAACTTACTGGTCAAGCCTTGATGATGAAAATCGTTGATGTAGTGTTAAGTGAAAATAATTCATTTGCAGCACTCTGCGATCACGCAAAAAGTATTGTAACTTATTTTAAGCAGTCTGTTAATGCTATGGATCTATTAAGATCTGAACAAGAAGCATCTGGGGAAAAGGAAGGAGAGGTGTTGACTTTGACACAAGCTGTTAGCACTAGATGGAACTCCTTCTTTAATACGTTAGAACGATTTGTCAGACTCTCTGCAATTGTAGCTAAAATCTTAGCTACAAAAAGTCAATCAAATATAAACACACTTGATATAGTTGCAACTTAACAGCTTAATGTAATACGTGACATCATTGTCCTGCTTGGTTCTTTCAAAGAAGCCATTGAAGAGGTTAGTGGTACAAATTATTTGACTGCTAGCTTAGCCATTCCTGTTACAAATCTGATTCGACAAGTAACGGAACAAGCTACTCCTTCGACCACTTTAGGATTCACGGTAAAAGAGGCTTTACTCCAAAGAATTCAAGAGAAATTAAGTCCTTTAGAAGGAAATACATTCCTTGCAGCAGCTACCATTTTGGACCCGCGTTTCAAACGTATACACTTCACTTCTCCAATCGGTGTGTCAAATGCGATATCTACAATAATTAATGATATTCGCTTGGAACTTAGACGACGAGGACAAAGTTCTCCAGAAGTATGGTCTACAGCAGCCACACAATATATCGCAGATAACGCATCAATTTGGTCCGCATATTAAAAGCTATTATCCCTTAGCACTACTGTTATGTAAGGGGTTCCAAGCTCTGGCTCAGTTCCTAATGAGCTTAAGCAGTATCTGGACCAACCATTAATAGACAGAAAATCAGACCCAGTAAAGTTTTGGGTGAATTGCCAGTGCTCCAGCTTCTTCTGTGTCGTCCAAGAGAGTGGCTCCTGCAGTCAACTTAGCTGTACTGAACAACAGGAGTAGATTGACGGGGGAGCACATAAAACAGAGAGTCCTTTTGATGTCCATATCAGACAAATACTGGTTTGATTGATTGAAAAAAATAATAAATTAATAAAAGTTTGTATAATTTCTACCTGTTTCTTTAATTTTCAGAATTTTCTTAAATATTTTGATGTATTTTATGATTTTTTTTTTTTAGATAATTACTCCCTTTAGACCAAAATATCGAAATATCGATATATCGATATTTTTTCTCCGATATTTATCGATAGTGTTTGTAAATATCGTTTCGATATTTATCGATATTTTTTTTTTGATTGCCCATCCCTAGCCGAAAGTCCCTACGATCTTTCTTTCTCTTCCGTCTCCTTCCATAGTATTCCACTCAGTGCGGTTATTAGATTTTCGTCACCAATTACATAGGAGTATATATGCACATTTTTGAATTTGGTGTAGGTATAGTTGTTTCACTATAAATAGAACTCTACCACTTAAAATGCGTTTTTTTGTTATTCGTGATGAATTTCATTACTTACCATATTGGAAGCGTGTACTTGAGAAGTATACATTGGTCACGTGAAAAATTTATTACGTCCTCAAATTGAACATTGTTGAATTCAACCATAGAGATTATTGAAACATCTAATAATTCAATCCGTTTGTAGCAAGTTGTTTCGATCTGTGCTATTTCTCATAATAACTTCCGCTTCTACCTGCGAGTTACTTTATCTTTACTACCAAAAAAACAGCTATTATATAATTTAACAAGGCTGTCTTCTACATGATACGCTTCAACTGTTTAGTATTATGGTTTTCCAGTTACCTCTACCTCTTCACTGCTTCAATGATTTATGATTCACCGACATTAACCATGCATTCCAAACCACAAGGGAAAGACGCTGCCTGGCATCACAAAGCTTAATAAACATCATATTGATCAATTTGGATTGATAAAATAGACTCTTAATTTTTACCTTGTAATAAGCTGAAACATCATTGGTGGAACGTTTACCAAAATAACTTAAAAGCCGCCTTTAAGCGAAGATTGGAGCCTAAAGCATTTAGGATCAGATTGTGAATTGATACGAGAATTCATAACTGGTCTATCACAGTATGTCGTTCACGGGGAAGCCTTTTCCTCTCTAGATGTTACTTCGGGCGTTCCTCAAGGAAGAGTAGCACGACCACTTCTTTTTTTAATTTTTATAAACAACCTATAGCAGTTTGCAATTGTTCTGTGATGATGCAGTTAGCAATATGGAAGTAAAGTGCTCTAACGATTGCTTAGAAATTCAGCGCGATCTGTAAGTATATCGGAATGGTGTAATGAATGGCAGTTAACACGAAATTTTTAAAAGAGCAAAGCAACGTGCATAACAGACAAAAGTAAACAGGTCAGCTATGGTTGATTCCCTGAAGTATTTGGGCGCAATATGTGTATTTCACATTTTAATTTGCTTTGTACTAAGTTCCGTCGTTGGTAAAGGTATTTCTAAATTGCGATTCATAGATCTTATTGTGCAGAATTGTAATGCTCATACGAAGGAGATATCGTACAACACTCTCGTACATTCACATTTGGATTTCTGCTGTGGATTTTGGGATCCGTATCTCAAGGAATTTATTAACATGATAGCGAAAGTACAGAGAAGAGGCGCTCGATTCGTGATTGCTTGCCACAGCTCTAACGAAACCGTCACAGAATTGATACACACATTGGGCTAGAATTGTGTGCCAGACAGACCACCTCAGTTTTATTTGAATTTATTGATAATTATGCGAATATCTCCTGTCATTTCGATCTAACTACGTTGGTGGACGCAATATTACATCGCATCGCACTCGTAAATAAAAGAAGAGATAATATTACAGAAATAATACGCTGTACTGATGCTTGTATGTATTCTTTTCCCCTCGATCTATTCGGGATTTGAATGCATAGAGTAAAGATTAGTTTTAGTGCAAAGCACTCTCTGCCACGCACCATATTTGTGAATTGCAGTATGTGGATGTAGAACTTATAAATCATTGTTACTGAAATCTCCATCTGTCTAAATCTTTACTCTTTGTGTTAAGCGTTTCCTGTCACAATGGGCATAATGTTTAATACACAAAATCTTCATTCAGATCGGTAGAAAATATTATCCTGTTGTTGATATGTCAACAGAGCTCACCGGTAAGTACTACTACTAAAGGATGCAATGTGTTGTTGTGACTAATGAAACTGAGTAAGCCTGTATGGGACTGTCTGATAATTGTTACTGCAAAATTTAATCTAAATATGCCTGTAAATTGCAGACTAAACAAGAAATCGTAGATCCATTATATTGGAGCCATCTATAAATTTAGTCTGAAAGAAAGTTAGTTTGTAAAAAATTTCTGCCAATTTGTCATTGTTTAGGAAAACCTGTCTCAGCAGTAAAGAAGGCAGGTAATGGACCTTTAAATAATGTAAACGTGGTCATAATAAATAAAATGTTCTCGGGCTTCCCGCTGCGTATAAATGTCACATTCTTGGGACGTTTCGAGAGTGTCCGTCTCTACCCTCATTTTCAACAAACTGTTTCGCCGGACGGAACGTCTCTTGCCCGTAAGGCGTTTGGAAGGTAAAGATGGCACAACAACAGCGTCTTAGCCAATTCGGTCCAGTGCTTGCCTCGTATGAGTTTAATAAGAGTTTGCTTTGGTGGTGCCGCGACAACAGTGGAAGAAAAAAGCCGACCCTTCGCGATTAAAACGTGGCATATTCATTCAAAATGCTTCACCGAAAGGAACATCTACCCGTAAACGCTAGCGATGTAAGAACAATGCTTTCCGCGGAGTTGTAAGTAAATAAAATTTTCTCATTCATACAGCCGCGTTTAAATAGTGACATTCGGTTAGAACAGTTGGTTGGAAATGAGGGAAGAGATGAACTCTCTCGAAACGTCCCGTGAAAGTGTCATTTATACGTGGCTGGAAGCCAGAGAACATTTTATTTATTTAAAACGCCGGGGAAAGCTTCGTTCTTACATGGTCACAACTGCTCCTGGGACCACGAAACCTGAACATTCTTGATCTGTCGTGCAGAGAGGAGCAAGACGAGGCGAGGCGAGGCCAGGCGAGGTACGCGGGGATCCTCAATTGCTCGCTTTCACATATGAGGCAGTAGTTAGAGCAGGGGAGGGGCAATCGTCCCTAACTACCGTCGATCAATACCCGGGCAGGGCAGGGCAAGGGCTAAAGGGTCCTCGTGAGAGCACACGTCGCTCGCTCTCTCGGAAAATACCCCTGTCCTTTGTGTGGACGCAAAGAGCGGCTTACGTTGGAGACTGCTGTTTGAATAAAATTCAAGAGCTCCATGTGAACGAAACCTTGCAGAGCCATTACCCGTGCTTGCTGACATGAAACAGAAAGCTCAGGCTGAAAGGATTTCATTCACGATCAAACAACCTGAAACGACTGTAAAGTCTCACAAGCCGCTAGTCAACAAATACGGTAAGACTTTTTCTTAAAAAAGAAGCTATACCTGTATTTTAAGCATTTACCATCTAATGATTCGTTTTTCTTTTTTGGTTCATCAGTTTAGGTTGATGTCGGAAATTTTGATCTTATCAATCACTCAGACAACTTACGAATATATAATGTTAAATCTGTCTCTTCTTTTTCGAATCCCTCATTTGATTTACTGTCACTGAACTTCAATCTACTCTTTCTTTACTATTCCTGGTGAGTAGGTGGGGGGAAACACTGCCTCCATACTACATATTATTGTATTCCAATATTGTCTTCAGTTGCTGGGGGCTAAGAGTACGTCAAAATCTCGCTCAGTAGCTCCCTAAATGCTTACAGACTCCAATACAAAGCTAGTCGTATATAATAAGCCACTTTCAAGCAACAATAGGACTAGAAGTATCACTACCCATCGCAAGACCTGAAGTTATCCGCAAACTCTATTAAAGACGCGTTGCTTCGGATCGGGGAGGTAAGCAGATAGCTAACTCCAGTTATTCTTCCTGGTCTCTTCGTGCATAAGACATGGTATACCAAGGATACGGTCTGTTCCGTGGAGCTAAAAAAAAAAATAAAGGAAAAGAGTTATTGTGATGGGATCCCTTAACTACAGTTACAGCAATGCATTACGTTTCACAGTGACATTTTTTTGTTATTACTACTTATTTATTTCCCGCTTTCTAATATTTAGAAGCAGAAACTAAAACTATTCCGCTTATAAAAAATCAAGTAGCATTGCGATTTACACAGACTGCATTTAAAATTTATTTCACTAAAAAAAATTGAAATTTTTTTTTTTTTCAAAAATTAACTTTCATTATAAGTCATGCGCAATTGTCTTTTATACGACTCACACACACGCAAATATAAGTAAGTTGATAAAGTTGTTGGGTGTATTCGAAAAATGTGGAAAATTAAAAAAGAGACATTTTCACAATTTATTTATCATCTGATCTATTCAAGTGTAAAAAAAACACATCTCACGAAGTATCATATTGTACACAAAAAAAAAATGTTCAATTATTCTGGAAATAGACCTTAGAAGGATAATTTTCATGTAAACTTTATCAAGGTACATGTCACTATAAAATTTTAAAGAATTTTCCTATAAGTAGTTTCGAAAATAAAGGGCAGATACCTTTTCAGAGACGGCTAGCTGCCAGCTGTCATAATTATGATACCTATGAAGATCATCTAAATGAAATATTATTTTCAATCCCCCACTAAACACTGTATAATTATTTTCACGTCCTGCGATTTTTCAAAATTTTATGATATAGGCTAGTCCTGTTAAGATTAGCAAGAAGTAAAGTAGAGCGTGGTTACAAACTTCTGAACCAAGGGGTTCGGGCGAGCAAGCGTAAAAATGAAATAAAATCAGTATTCCGAATTCGAATTTGTAAAGACTGTTATAATGTTGTTGGAATTATTTGGTTTCTCTACTTTCTTCAGTAAAAAGTTCTGGGAAAAAATATTTGTTTATCTGGATTAGGTTCTTCTTGGTGTGAGCCATTTATAAAATTACCCAATTTTATGTGCCACATGCCTTCCCGGCTTTTCTCAATTTGATTATCTTTAAAATTATTGTCTTTTACTTCAGAAAAATAAGAGATATTAACAACAAATAATTCACACTTATTCATTTGCAAAGCATATACTTTAAACATTTATTTTGCATTGAAGTACTTCATTCTGTTTCATAACACAGCCAGAACAAATCGAACAATTGAACTTCTCTTTCTTAACGATACTACAATAGTTCCACGTCCGAGATACTAACAAATTCTATTACGCGTTAAACCTCTGTGACATAAGCCGCAATTATAAACAACAAATTCATTTAAAATTATATTTTTATACATTTCGCAATAAATAGCGTCATAAAGTCTCCAGGCAACGTGAGTCCGATTGATTGTAGGTGTATCGGCAAATGTACACACATAAGTTCTACAAACATCCCTCTCTGTCAGTACAGAGCTCTGGTACTGCTAGTAGAAATAAGAATTGTTTGAGAACTTCATGTTTAATTTGATGAAGTGCTTAAAATAAATTAGATCAATATCCTAATCGATCTGCAACCTTACTATCAGGAAGAAAAGTTGCATTCTTAATATATAATGCTGTAAAATTATACGACTTTCGGCAGAGTTTAACGTGAATAAAACATACAGCATCTGCAGTAATGATACGCATAGCTAATTTGTTCCGAAATCAATGGCTTAACTATAAGGCTACCAGCTCTTTCGAGGATCTAAACGTAATTGGAAAAACCACTTAAGGAAAGATGAGGAAAGTATTTGCTATCGATGGCAGTTGGAATAAAGAGGGCGTAATGTTTTTTACGAGCTCTGGCGTAATAAAACCCCAACTCCACATTTAATACGAATATTTGTCTATTTTTTAATGCAAGATTTCCACTATCGCTCAACATAAAGTGAAATATAGTCTCATAGAATTAAAGTGTTTAAACGAATCTCTGAAGTATTGAAATAAGTGTTTCCTTTCAGTGAACAGGAAAATAGGTAACAGAAGCTTATGACCTTTGCAGTTGCCTCTAGTAAAGTTCTTATAGTTTACTGGGAAACGTACAGAAATTTATCTTTAATTTTTAAGAAAAAACGTTGTTTTGGGGGAATATCCAATTTTAACTGAGACATCAAAATTGTATTTGCAACTTCTAAATTTTCACTATCAGTAGTCGGATGACTGATCAAAGATATTGACGAAAGATGGTAGGGCTACCGCAGGACGCATCGCTCGGCGAGTTGCGATTTGGTCGGCTCATTACTTAGCCGGTGCTCTGTATCAGTTACGTCTGGAGGGGTAGGCGATTATTTATCTAAACACGAGCTGAGCCGCGGCGCGTAAACGCGGAACCGTAAGCATCAGTGAGGTAATCCGCGGCGGCGGAGGGGCTCAAATCCTGGCTAGCGGTACGCAGGCACGTTTTACGGCCGCCACCCGGGACCGGCCACAACTCAGGATCACGTCCGCGCGTGACGTCACATCCCACCTGCACAGCGCGGCCACTCTCCTTCAGTCTCGTCACTCACAACATCGGGCAGTACGAAACGGGTAATTACACAACTATGACGGAGTGGTGAAATTAAAGTTAACGTTAATAGACAGGCCACCAATTACCCCATAATCTCATGAGGTGACCTCACCACTGCTATATCGAACTATCCTCTCTAGCACTTCCTCTGTAAAATTGAAATGCTGTGACTTCCTTTTCCCTTCACCATTACCAATTTTACAGAGAGAGACATCGATAGGATCCGGTTTCCATTCCCAGTCCAACCATGCACTTTTGGCTTGCCATTGTTTCGTAAAATCACTCAAAATGATTGCCGGCAAGGATTGTTCATACTATGGCCTATTTCGTTCCTGTGCCATTCCTGCAACTATTTTATAACTTTAATGGCCTCGTCGTAAATGAGTCAAAAAGCACCGATTAAAAAACTGTGTAGACGATTGTGATGGGGCTGCTGGTGGTGTCGTAAATGAAAGATGAAGGAAGAGAGAGGAGTAACCCTCCGGTTGGCCTCATTCGGTCCTACTCTACCGAATGACATCAAGCCACATCTGTTAAGTTTCACATCTAACGTTCGAATACCACATGCCGTACGCAGACTACTCCATAAACACTACATATAGTTTTGGAATTTGATCAGTCGCTTTTGGGATAAAAAATTAGAACTATATCTTCCTGATGGTCAAAATCTCCTGCTTCGCCGTTTGCGAGTAGCTGAGCAACTGGTCTAATACTCACCAGAAAGAAGTAGTGAAAAAATATGCACGCTCTCGACCAGCTGGATGCTGGTAGACAGATTTTTGCAAGTGTATCGAGATACCGATTCAACTGTGGAGTGATTTTTATCTAAAAGTTTATAATTGTAGTACGTAAAGATTCTGTAATATTCAATTAGATCACATTTTATGTACAAATTCGCGAATATAGTAGAAAGAGTTATCAATAAAGTAAGGTTCATTTTTATGCAAATATGTGCTCAATATATATATAAAAAAATTACACTCTCAAGTGGTTACAAAATAATTAACTTCTCGTTTTATTAATGATAAAATTCTATAGCTCTGTGCAAGATACTTTTGAAAAGTAATTCTCCGATTTCAGTCGCATCAATTTTGGAGAACATAACATTATAATGTCATCTCATTCCATTCATAGGTTACTTCTGCTTTTGTAGGATTTGTATTTGAGAATTGGAGTTAAACGGATAAATATTATCTATTACAAAAAAGACTAGAGAATATTTATAGTAAGAAATTGTAAAAATACAGGATTTCCTGAAGATTTCTCTGCCTGAAGTTTTTATTGTTAGTTTTACCTTACTACTCTTCTTTTGCTACTGAAACCATTCTTTTTTTGAAAGGAGATTTTCAAAACAAAAAAAGTAATAAGGAATACAGCAGCTTCATATGTTCCTAACCTGCTGTAAAAGATGGTACTGCTTAACTACTTTACAGATAGTAAAGTCATATTTTTTACAACACAAACTAAAAAATACCAACATTTATCATTGAGAAGATAGATTACACGTTTCACTGATGCTTATTGAGCTTCCTGATGGCTGAGTACCTGTCTCGGCGGGGGACCTTAACCCGACATTCACTTCTGGCACCACAGCACTTCCGAGAGTCGGATTCCAAAACTGTAGGTCACTATACCAGGTACGATTAACGTGATAAGTTAAAGCAGGCTACGACAGGGCCGAATTGCGCAGGCAATAAAACCTTGTCACCAGGCCATTAAAATCACAGGAACTTTTATATTTACTGAAACTTAAGTTCTCTCTTCAGTAACGGCTGGGCACCTGAAACATAATTGTCGCAGCTGCGTGGAAAAATGCGATTAATAAGCTAGGAACAAGTATCTCGGAAAGTTTGCGGTAATTATCAGTTGGCATATTATATTGGTCCGTACTTCTCATGGTGTTGGTAGTTAAAAAGTTCAGACTTGTAGCAGTCGCATCTCGTTCTTCCGGTGACCGCAAGAGTTTGCTGGAAGACTGCAGCCGAGACCAACCGCCTCAATGTAATTGATTGGGCAGCAGCTGGAGGGTTTTCTCTGAGCTTCAGCTGATTCATAGCGGAAAAATAGTGAGCAGCCTTGAGTCTCCCTTTGATGAAACCGATGAAGAGCGAGAGGTTTCAAAGAAGTATTCTTGTCGGCTGTGGCAGAGCCCAGCGTCACTCCCCCGCTATCGCCTTAATTAAATTGAGTGAAGTCCTGCTGAGAGGTTTACAGCAGCTCCCCCAAATAACGTGAGCCTAAGTATCTTTTACGGTCCACGCGCGGTCGCTCTGAATAATTTGAGCTGCACTGCGAATTTAACTCTCTAATCCCCCTCAGGCTGATTGCTCGAGGTTTCGATCATTTTTCTTTTCGTTGCAATAGTCTGAGAGTTTTCTCTTCGTCACATAACTGTTTGCGTTATCCCTCATTTGATTTCCTAAAACAGTCCGCTAGAAACTTCAGCTCTTTTGTCTTTCATGTATACTTTCAAGGATACCAACTGAGGTTCGGCCCACTGAAATTTCTAAGCTTTTAGAGGTTTGGAAAGGACGTAAGGCATAAAAGTAGCATAAGATACAACTCTCAATCATTTAAAAAATCGACCTTAAAGTTCTTAAAGACTTGACTGTAATGGTAAGACAGCTTTTAAACTCGATCGTTCCTGCGGTCCCGCGGTTAGAATGTACGATTTAACCAACTCGCACACACACATCTATACATAATCAAAAAGACAAAGTTCCGACACATCAAACACTTATACGCCCGTTTACGATCACAGAAGTAATATAAATAAAGAGCTTTTCGTAAAGTAGTGGCTCAATTTCTGTTGCTTCGGTACAAAAGTGATGGCTACAATACATAAAATGTGTAATGTGTTTACTCATTGCATTAATCGGAGTAATTATTACTCGGCTGTGTAGGGAGTTAAATCCTACTAAATTAATGTCTGGGGAAATTAAGCATTTTAGAGCTTTTCTGCCATCTTCTTCACGAAGTCTTATCAAAGTACATTAGTTCATACCTTCTAGACAAATCAGCGGATTCAGAAAAGTTTTTCACTGAAAAAATAATGAACACTCAGTTTCTGATGCGTAGTGTATAAGACGGTTAGTTCGGAGAGGGGGGGGGGGGAGAGGACGTTACCATCACGTCCTATACTTTTATTGTGAATATGAATATTAATTTACTAATTTGTTTATTGGTGAACTAGAACCCTGAATGCTGCAAGAATTTACGTTACACAAAATAATATTCAATTTATTAGGTTTTCTGGCTTATACAAGGCCGGGCATATTTAACGTTACGTTAAACACAATATATTCAAAGAAAATAAACAAGCAATACCCGGTGTTTACTATTTGCCGGATAAATGCAAACAGATTTTAAATATTCCAAACATTTTGCAAAGTTACTATACAATAAAGTAGCGTCGCAGGCCAACAAATTGAAGTTAACATTTACAAAAATCCCAGGGGCGCCATTTTAAAGTGAAAAGCATCATTCGAATTAGTTATAATGACCAAGATGCTTAAAATTTGAAGTTAATAAACATGGAAAGTTGGTTAGCTCAGTAAATATTGTCGTGATGAGAGCAGAGAGTCTAATCTCAGAAGTCGCTTATGGGTTTGTAAGCCTCGTTAAAACCCTATGGAACCATGGACCTTTGCGTTGGTACTTTACCGTTGTCGCATCTGCTCGACGAGGTGTGACACGCTATGTGTCACTGTTGAATGCCAATTCGCGGACCCGTCCGCGCTAGTACATCTGCTGATGGCCTTTAGCAGATGAAACGCCTTGTTCCCAGCCACATCTGAGTCAGAAAGCGTCTAGCTCCAGCCGCGGACCAACAGCTAGGAGAGTGTGTCGGACGACACGTCTATACTTCAGCTCGTCTGACCAGCAAGTCCCTCTCATGGCGTCCTTTTCTCCCGCCAACGGAAAGCCAGTTTTCCCTCTCTCCGAAGATGGAACAGAAGCCTTTGATTAACAAATGTGAACCCTGTAGCCATGCACGATTGGTGAAACGAGGTATCCCACAATCACGTGTTTCGTGCCATAGATAGTATTCGTCACTCGTTTCGCTCACATTTCCCTGACCTTGCACCCCTCAAGCGGAGAGTCGGGGGGCATCATCCTCACTCCCCTAACGGCATCTCAGCGTCCTTCACCGGGCGTTCCATTGTGTATACGGCGCCCGACTGTTTGTTACCAGCGCTAGGAATTGTCCAGCTATCTGAACGCTCAAAACTGTAGTTCCAACAATTTTCCACATTTAATACTTTCTTAACAGCAATTTTGTACTGAATTAAATTATAAAATAAAAAATCTGGCCGCCCAGGCTTAATACATAATTATTTTCGTATCAATTAACCCCACAATTTACATTAAAAAGCAAATATAATAAAATTTGAATATTAATTATGATTATTTATTAATATTCATTGGTGGATGACTCTGTCATACCACAGTAGTTGTCACATTTCTGGTCCTATGATCAAACTCCATGATAAGTAGTATTCTATCACTCTTCCCTATATCTACTGATTCTAACATGATCACCAGCTTTGAATTTGGCTGGAGTGGAGGTTGTAATTCGACATTTATTCTTGAAAGGAGCGAGTTGTAATGGTTTCATTTTGACAGTGTGTGATCTGATTGCTAACTGTCTGTGGTAATAATTCTCGCCACCGATAAAATCTCCGTTCAACTGTCTAAGCCTGAAGACGAGCATATGATGAGCAATGATTAACACCACTGCTGACCATGAGAGTCACAAATTTTAAACTGCAAAAATTCATCCCAGTTTTAAATCCATACAGGACAACTATTTAATATACCCCTCCAGGTACTTTACAGACTGCATTTAAGGATCACATTAAATTCGTACTTTATCAATCAACTAAATTTTTGACATCCTTCTATAGCACGACATTTCAATTTCTCATGTTTTTGGTATTCGCAAGTCCAAGCTTCACCTGTTTACCTACATCCGTGTATGACTTCAACTGTTTCCACAGTCGTATAACTTAATACACTGACATCCTAGACATCCTTAATAAACGAAATGTATCGTGATGCTCATGTAACGAGAGAACTCGGATAGAATTTAGAAACGACTTTGAATTCTATTGACCCACATAACAATTTTCACTATTAAGAAGGTTTCCTGCTGGCTGGTGATAAACACAATTTTCATTCATCGTTCGTAGCACCCAATAGTTACATAAAATTTTGGATAATGACCGTAAGCGACTGACGACGGTATTGTCAGCTTCCACAGAGAAATGTGATCAGACTTTGAGAAATCGTCCATTGGTAGGTAACAGATTATTGATTACTCCTCACATAACGAGCGACTATGTAAAACACCTCAAACCATGAATCTCTATCTAAATTTTATATGTTAACGCTAATACCGTAAACTAAATTATATGGAGAAAAATATATGCGTGGCTTGATAATACTGAAAACGGTGACCATTTTCTGGTATTTGTCAATCGTATAAGGAACACAGGTCAAGTACACAATTTACCTAACATGTGATCTATCAGCAGATGGTGAAATAAGACCTTTCGTGTCATTAATGAAACACCCATTAACTTTCCATATATCTGGAAGGTATTGTATAGGATTTTTTATATGTAACACGAAAGTAGGAATTGTTTGCGTTAATCGCAACTTTGCCAACAACCTTGGACGGCACATAGTGGAGTCGTGGAATAATTTTATTTTTTTGTGTCATGTTTGTCGGAAATTGTAATTTTAAACAGTTCAACCATAAACACAGTTGCTGCCACAGAGATTGAAATTAAAACACAATACATTGGCTAATTTTGATAATATTAGTAGTTAAATATGGAGAAGGTAAATAAGCGAAGATAATGACTTGCTGTAGATAATGTGTTCTAGTGACGAATTTGCCTCTGATTACACTTTTATCAGCAAATCCACTATCCCCCGAAGCATTTCGTCTGGTCTATCACAGAGACGAATTTGTCCGAATTGATGCGCTTAATATTACTACCCGTTTCATGTCCTTGTGGCGTTTGAAATGAAAACTATGATGATTAGAAGCTACTGTTTGTTGGTACGCCAGTAACTGCAAACAGTACGAACCTGTTTTCTGTTACCCGAATTACCTCGTATTAAAACAATTAGTTTCGAATAATCATACAGATGGAGAAAAGAGTAACATAATCAAGGCAGCAAGTAAGGTTCAGAAGACGTCTTTGGAATTTAGTATCGATTATTAGCGGACTGCTTTATTGCTCAGAACCTCAAAGGATTTAACACCATGTCAAATTAATTTCTTTAAGACATTGTAGAAACAAGAAGGGTAATGGTTTGGCTTTACTCAATGACAAATACTGTCTCACAATCAGATTAAACCCACTAATTTCTCGCTCCATCAGATAGCACTTTAATTTTCGCGGTGGTGACTAAAAAAGGGACAGAAAACACAATGAGTTACCCAAACAAATTAATAAAGGGATATTAATGATTCAGATTTTAATTAACATTCTGAAATGGGAATTGGGCCTACTTTTGTCTACTGAACCACTTGTATGCCATCAAGAAGTGTTTATAGTGAACAAGTATACTGAGTTAAGACGACCACAACACACTCACCCGAGGCCGATCTCGAATTGGAGACCCTGTAACGCGAGGATCTTTTGCTGGCAACTACTTTGTCAGGGCCTGTTGCTTAATGTACTTATCAATGTGCGCAGATTTGTACCGATCAAACAGTGAAGCGAATCTTATGATAAGCAAGAATAATACACATTTTCGGATTTTTTTTTTAAAGTGAGAATGAATATTTAAAAAAAAAAAAAATCAAATTTAGAATAACTGCTTGTAATAGGTTCTCCTCCTGAGATATTGCTGGTTTGCTGATAAAGGAAATACAATTCACGCGCTTCTCTCGTGATGAACGACATTTTTTGTATTTATTTTTCGCCACAAAGTAACAGTATGTGTTTAAAAGATCGCTTTGACCAGACCGTGCCGCCAAATAGCCACTTTCATGCGAGACTCAATTTGTATTCCACAAAGCTAACGAAGTTCGATTCCTCTTTGATCAAGCTGGCGTTCAAAGAGCCCAAAGTTAATTGTTCTCGGGCAGGTATCTCCCCGTTGGGATCTCCTTGTCGCCCGGCCGCTCTGTCTTCCTAATATGTACTGTAGGGTCTGCAGACATATCGCGCTGGACATTAGTTCAAATGGCACAACGTCGGGGCCCGTGAAGTTAAATTAGCATAGCGTCTATTCTCTACTGGGAATGGATTCTGTTGCAGTACTGTTGAGCGTTAAGAAAGGACACTGCTGTTCACACATCTGAACAGCACTGATTCTCACAACAACAGAATATTTTTCTTTATACTGTTACCTATTTTATGTTTAAAAACTGGTTTTAAGAACTTCATGCTACCATATTAACTGATACTATTGTCAAAAAAAGGAAAAAGAAAATCTTTTAAGACAGTATAAAATAAAGAGACGTTGACCTCGCATCTTACCGAAGTTTAAGACGGGATGACTGCGAGGAATCAAGAAACAAGACTAACACCATTTACATTATTTCAGGGAATCGCTAAATAAGACAGAAGTGAATTAATTTTTGTTAAGAGTCAGTGTGTGTACATTGATCAGCTTTAGGCGTATCTCATTATGTTACATAATAGTGCATTCAAAATATTATGAACTTTTTAATCCAGTTTTTTTTGTGTTTTGGGAACCCTCCCACCCTTAAGTGATAGGCTCACCTAACCCTCTGTCGTTGTTTTAGATGCTATTGTCAGGATCAAAGATGATGTAAATTTATAAACGAATAGATCGAGATGTTGATAACAGTAATTTATCGTTTTTGCCTGTTCCGTGCATGACCATTGACGAAGTATAGGTTTAGATTGAGTAATTGATTGTCAATCTACGTACACAACAGACAGAGTAGACAAAGAAATTTAGTGAGATTTTTTTTATGCAGAAATGTTGCCAAGACCCTCATATTTTTTGTGACATTCAATCTGCCTCCAGTAGTGAATGTCAGTAAATAACGGGTACTGCCGACTAGCGTCTTTTATCTGTTTGTTGACTGCCACAAAGTAACAAGTAAATGACACAGATTTTGTTAACAAAGTACCATTCGTTCCCTAGGCTCCCGACGTGTTACCCCCTTATACGACCCCAGAATTTATATTTTAGAAGGCTCTTACGTGGGCCACTGGTTTGAAAATCCTCACGTATTACTATGCTCCGCACATCTTGTTCGTAACAATTCGCCATTCAGATCGAGAGAGGCGGTCTGCTGTTAGAGAACCGAACCGCAATCGATGCAGTGTTAGTCTTCACTATCTGGATTAAGATACGATGCCAATCAGCCCGTGCATATACCGATTTGTCAAGCGTTTGATCAATTATGAAAAACTTTAGCATCACTCCACGCTGCTCAAGATGTCTGAGCTGATTCTTGCTCATTAATAACAATGCGTCAGACCTCTCGTCTTTAGAATGCTGGTTCCAGTGACATTGCAGAACCTGATGTTCTCTGTTAACCAGTATTCCATACATTTCCTAAGTGTTTTTTTTTTTCTGACAATTCATTCTTTATTGTAAATCAGCCGATGACAGTTTTCATTTATCCCAGGCCTGATGCTTCCTTATGTAATGAATCTGCTTGACTGTCAACATTGAAATAATCATCAATAAATTCACTCATAGACTGACTACCAGAGGATAACGCTGTCAGCAAGCAGGTCAGTTTTCAAACATGTCGTGATGATTTATAACTGGATAACAGCTCTCGCGTTTCATTTATTAAGATGCGGTGGCGAATAATTATTAAGACTACATACTTTTTGATAAGACCCGTGTACATCAATTGAGTATATCTCGAATAATGCATCTGATGTGTTCAGTATACTGTTAATAGCGTTTTTAACTGTTGGTGATAATAAATCATCTTGTGTGGTCCTTTGCCGCATTCCAAGAGACAATCTTCTTTATTCTTCCACAAATTCGCTTCTTTCCCTCTTCATCTTTTTTATTACTGCTATCATTTCACCTATCCTGCCTTCCTTCATTGTTACAATATTTTGTAGATAGTCTGTCATTTTATATTCCTTTCATACGACGTTACCAGCTTTTTGGCTTTCCCTCTATTATATTTTATACCTGCCTTTGATTTAATTTTACATTTATCACATTATCCTGAAACTTCAATCTACTACAAGTATTTTATAAAGATATTATTTAATTTTCATCTGCTTCTTCTCTATCAATAGATCGGGTCAATGGTGTGAAGCAACTGTCTATAACATACTTCGTTAGAATTTTTACTTATTTTTTTATTTAGGAGGAACGAATTTATTTTAGAAAAATAACCCTTTATCTGTTTCAATAAAAAGTTTCTCTTCCGTTCCACTATTTGTAAAATTATATCGCTGCTTACCTATCTATATATTTACATTTCTGAATAATGTTAATAACGGTTAAGCCTGGATATTGCTGCTTCACTGCTCTTGTCTTCTGCCTGATCTATTCAGACTGTTGAACGAACCATGAACGCTCCAAAAGATTGAATTCAGTCTGGAATCTGGATTACTGACAATTTTCTGAAGTTTCCTGAGTCTACGACAGGATCAAGACACTTTTTATATGAAAAAATGAAGGTTGCATACGATTAGTATGGTTACCCAACTAATCTTAAGGTGTCAACTGCAATGTGTTCAAAGTGCTGTGAGTGTTTATAACATGCTGCCAATGAGCATTATCCTCTATACAAAGACACTGTAGAATGCGCTAAGAACAAATAGAGCATATTGTAATGCCCCGCTTAGTTATAGATTAATTTAATTTTATTATTTATATTAATAATTCTGAATTCAATAAAAATGCTAAAGAACGAAGAGAGATGGAATATCTTTAAGTTTAACGTTACTATAAATTTAATTATACCGCAGATTACCAGAAATGAAATATAAGTTATAAAATGAAATTGTGCGTAAGTACATAAAAAATACAAGGGTCATACTTCCTGTACAACAGGTTAAGCATACCAGGTTTATTCATCCGAGATATTACAATACGTAAATGTCTTACAAGTAATTGCAAAAAAGAGAAATAATACTAAACGAGCGTCAATGATAATCTATACTCCCTTGCATCAGAAGTTGACTGAACATTATTTCGAAAAAAAGGTTCATTGTTTATTGAATTATTTACTGTCCGGCTAGCTCTATACCGAGTAAATAATTAGAATAATAAGTTGCGTCGTCGAGTCGCTTACAGGTTTGGTGACATCAATGCAACGTTTTATGGAAAGTGACACTTTACCAGTTCATGATGTCTTCCCGTGGCCGGCGCGCCTAATATCCTACGATTCCACATTTTTTTTAAAAAAGATTTTAACAACTTGTGTTACTCCTTAACGTAAATATTATACGTTTGAATTGTACACATTTTTAATGCACTTAAATCAGAGAAAAGAATCTCCGTGGATTTAACGGTACTCATTGCTGTCTAGCCAATGCGTGATGATGGCTGCTCTCTCGCAGACGAAGTAAAGATCCTTAGTGGTTTTTCCATGAAGCACGCCACCCAGCCCCGACGTGAAACGCTCAGACAACCTCGTTGTGCCTCATATGTCTCTTCTCCTCGCCGCGACGCTCAGGAACAGGCGCGACCTGAAAATCATGTCTACAAAATACACTATTGGGTAAAATATGTCCATTCACATGTGACTATCTTTCGGTGTCGTGATTGGGTTTTGAGTCCAGTGCTTTAGAAGTTTCGCATCATATGAAAATTTTCTTTTGTATCACTGCGCTATGGCTGTAACCGTTAATAATTTCCCAGGCAGGCGAGACAAAAGATTCACCGGCAATCCTACACCACAATGTTGCCCCCCCCGAATAATTGTAGGCTTAACGGCCATCGTATGGCGATGTTTCACAGTCACACACACGTGAAAGTAACACCTTCTCAAGTTTCTTTCAATTTCATTCCTTTTTTATATCGTTTTATTAAATACTGTTCCTTTTAACTATTTCATTTTATTCTTCCTGTCCAATATCCAATATCTGAATAAATTAAGGGAGGCATATTAATTATTAGTGGAATGACCTTCGCTCTTTACAATATGACAGAAAAATCAGCCTGGGTACTGAAATATTCCATAAGCTGTAGCCGGTTAATCATGCAGAATATGCCTTTGGTGCTCATCCTGGAGATGTAAAATGGTTTTTCTTCATTTTTGCTGCCCATGTGATCCGTTATTGAATTAGATACCTTGACGATCATACCACAACACAGCATATATTTCCTATTTATGCTATTGATACTGATGTTTAATTTATTTTATGAGTAATTACTGCAACTATTTTTATACTAATAACAGATAGACCAAGTTTCTTTCAAATCAAATACCACATAGGAATATTTGATTATCGCAACATCTATTAAACTGAATATATTTGACATTAAGTTATTTGCTTTATTATACCCTACAGTGTCGCGGCGTGTTTTCGCCGCGGGGTTTGTCAAGGATGGCTGAGTTGGCTATATGGCCGTGCGGTAACTTACTTGTCAGGATGTGTTACACGATGACACGGCTTTGGCATTCTTCTTGTCTCGCTACTTATCTTCTTGAGGAGTAAATAATGTTGAGGTGATTATTACTGAAACAATCTATTGGTACACCTCTTGGTTTATTGACACCTTATTTCCATGTGATACATCTTCGCTGGTTTCCCTACAACAGAACTCCATAGCTTGCTACTGCTCCAAACGGATGAATGCTTTGGCTAACATGATGCGTAACTATTAACGACTTGCTTGACGGCTTGCCTGGCGGTGGTGCGCAGCGGTAGATACTCTAACTAGCATAGTGACAGTCGATTACTGCACTAACGATGTCTAACCAACATAGTGTCTGACTAGACTGATCAATCAGACGGACAGGCTGCCAAGACTGACCTGACCTGGACTAGCCTCACGGTCTAGCCCCGACTGACCTCTTACGACCCCTGGGCGTGTCCATATATCGCGACACCCAGAGTGACGTCGGCGTGACCGCTTTCCTAACCTACGGCTAGGTGGTCACCTTCCATCGTGTTCTCGAAACATCTCGATGGCTGGTCGCGTAATGCTCCTATTTACTGGGTCAGCTGTTTGCATTAGCTGCCCGAGCCTCCGCATGCGACCTCCTTGCGGTGTTGCGGCTGAGTCTTTTTGCACAACCCGCTGACGCTATCGAAACCTACTTTCCTCGGCCGATGTCTGCTACGCCGACCGCCTGACAACTTATCGCCGTGCTTTACTTCTCTAACAATTCAAATATTATACTTACAATTTTGCCTATTACATCACCCCCTCTCTTACTTTGGCTTTGTCCCTAAAGCCATTTACTCTGATATGCTATTCTCCCTGTGCTATGGAATTCTCTTGCAAGGTTACAAATACAATACAACCATTTCAGAAATAGAAGGCAAAGGGTACACGTCTGGTACCGTAACTTTATTCAAACGTCGATAGTCGACGCAAAAGCGATATTGTACCTCCCCATCAATTGACTTCTTCGGAATTAATACCACCGGAGCTGACCACGCCGATTCTGATTCGCGGATGATACCATCTTTCAATTGCTGCTCGATTAATTCATCTAATATTTTTCTTTGGTTTATGGGGACTCTATATGGTTTCATTTTGATTGGCGCTGCATCCCCCGTTATAATATGATGTTTCACTAGGCTAGTTCCCGGTAATGCTTGTTTTGGTGCGAATACTGTTATATATTCATTTAATAGTGCTTCCAGTTTCTCTTGTTGCTGCTCTGGCAAATGACTTATCTTATCTTTAAAATCAATTACTGGTACGCTCGAACCATAACTTATCTGCTTTATATCTATGCTTTCACTTTCACCTGAGCGAAAAGTGGTTTGCAAAAAATCATCGTCACTTAACACTGACACATTAGCTAATGTTTGTTTCTTAGGGATTTCTACAGTGCGATTCCCGAAGTTTTCTAGTACGACAGGAACGCAAACTTTACCTTTACTTATGCTAACATCCCACTTCTGACACCACATGTCGCGGCGTGTTTTCGCCGCGGGGTTTGTCAAGGATGGCTGAGTTGGCTATATGGCCGTGCGGTAACTTACTTGTCAGGATGTGTTACACGATGACACGGCTTTGGCATTCTTCTTGTCTCGCTACCTATCTTCTTGAGGAGTAAATAATGTTGAGGTGATTATTACTGAAACATTCTATTGGTACACCTCTTGGTTTATTGACACCTTATTTCCATGTGATACATCTTCGCTGGTTTCCCTACAACAGAACTCCATAGCTTGCTACTGCTCCAAACGGATGAATGCTTTGGCTAACATGATGCGTAACTATTAACGACTTGCTTGACGGCTTGCCTGGCGGTGGTGCGCAGCGGTAGATACTCTAACTAGCATAGTGACAGTCGATTACTGCACTAACGATGTCTAACCAACATAGTGTCTGACTAGACTGATCAATCAGACGGACAGGCTGCCAAGACTGACCTGACCTGGACTAGCCTCACGGTCTAGCCCCGACTGACCTCTTACGACCCCTGGGCGTGTCCATATATCGCGACACCCAGAGTGACGTCGGCGTGACCGCTTTCCTAACCTACGGCTAGGTGGTCACCTTCCATCGTGTTCTCGAAACATCTCGATGGCTGGTCGCGTAATGCTCCTATTTACTGGGTCAGCTGTTTGCATTAGCTGCCCGAGCCTCCGCATGCGACCTCCTTGCGGTGTTGCGGCTGAGCTTTTTGCACAACCCGCTGACGCTATCGAAACCTACTTTCCTCGGCCGATGTCTGCTACGCCGACCGCCTGACAACTTATCGCCGTGCTTTACTTCTCTAACAATTCAAATATTATACTTACAATTTTGCCTATTACATCACCCCCTCTCTTACTTTGGCTTTGTCCCTAAAGCCATTTACTCTGATATGCTATTCTCCCTGTGCTATGGAATTCTCTTGCAAGGTTACAAATACAATACAACCATTTCAGAAATAGAAGGCAAAGGGTACACGTCTGGTACCGTAACTTTATTCAAACGTCGATAGTCGACGCAAAAGCGATATTGTACCTCCCCATCAATTGACTTCTTCGGAATTAATACCACCGGAGCTGACCACGCCGATTCTGATTCGCGGATGATACCATCTTTCAATTGCTGCTCGATTAATTCATCTAATATTTTTCTTTGGTTTATGGGGACTCTATATGGTTTCATTTTGATTGGCGCTGCATCCCCCGTTATAATATGATGTTTCACTAGGCTAGTTCCCGGTAATGCTTGTTTTGGTGCGAATACTGTTATATATTCATTTAATAGTGCTTCCAGTTTCTCTTGTTGCTGCTCTGGCAAATGACTTATCTTATCTTTAAAATCAATTACTGGTACGCTCGAACCATAACTTATCTGCTTTATATCTATGCTTTCACTTTCACCTGAGCGAAAAGTGGTTTGCAAAAAATCATCGTCACTTAACACTGACACATTAGCTAATGTTTGTTTCTTAGGGATTTCTACAGTGCGATTCCCGAAGTTTTCTAGTACGACAGGAACGCAAACTTTACCTTTACTTATGCTAACATCCCACTTCTGACACCACATGTCGCGGCGTGTTTTCGCCGCGGGGTTTGTCAAGGATGGCTGAGTTGGCTATATGGCCGTGCGGTAACTTACTTGTCAGGATGTGTTACACGATGACACGGCTTTGGCATTCTTCTTGTCTCGCTACCTATCTTCTTGAGGAGTAAATAATGTTGAGGTGATTATTACTGAAACATTCTATTGGTACACCTCTTGGTTTATTGACACCTTATTTCCATGTGATACATCTTCGCTGGTTTCCCTACAACAGAACTCCATAGCTTGCTACTGCTCCAAACGGATGAATGCTTTGGCTAACATGATGCGTAACTATTAACGACTTGCTTGACGGCTTGCCTGGCGGTGGTGCGCAGCGGTAGATACTCTAACTAGCATAGTGACAGTCGATTACTGCACTAACGATGTCTAACCAACATAGTGTCTGACTAGACTGATCAATCAGACGGACAGGCTGCCAAGACTGACCTGACCTGGACTAGCCTCACGGTCTAGCCCCGACTGACCTCTTACGACCCCTGGGCGTGTCCATATATCGCGACACCCAGAGTGACGTCGGCGTGACCGCTTTCCTAACCTACGGCTAGGTGGTCACCTTCCATCGTGTTCTCGAAACATCTCGATGGCTGGTCGCGTAATGCTCCTATTTACTGGGTCAGCTGTTTGCATTAGCTGCCCGAGCCTCCGCATGCGACCTCCTTGCGGTGTTGCGGCTGAGTCTTTTTGCACAACCCGCTGACGCTATCGAAACCTACTTTCCTCGGCCGATGTCTGCTACGCCGACCGCCTGACAACTTATCGCCGTGCTTTACTTCTCTAACAATTCAAATATTATACTTACAATTTTGCCTATTACAACAGTAAGGTTCACAGATGAAAACGTTTCGAGGGATTTTGTATCTATTGATGATGGATGATTACTAATAATGTGACTGTAATACTATCAAAACGTTCCTTAACTATTACCATTGTATTCTAATGTTAATGAGACAATCGCCGTCACCGTGTTTTAATCATTATTTTCACCAACAGTCTCAAATATGGAACTAGTTAATTTGTTAGTTACAAAAAAACACCTTGGAGAAATTAAGCCAGGCTGCCAAGGCCGATAGATGAGTAGTCTACATCTACATATATACTCTGCAAATTTACAGAACTGTGGATGGCAGACAGTGCTTTGCACAAAAACTAATCTCTTCTCCGTGCATTCCAGTCCCTAATGGCAGGAATGAAGCAAGAAGTCATATAAGCATCAGTGCCGCCCCTTATTTCTCTAATACTATCTTTCCTGTCGTTGTCATTTCGTTCCAAATAGGTTGGTGGATGAAGTATTTCATCGCGTTCGTAAATGAAAGTGGATGTACGTATGTGTGCCAAAAAGTTCAAACGAAACCTGCGACGTCTGTCTGCCAGATAATTCAATCACAATCTACGAATCAAGTCTGTGACGCTTTCATAAGGACTGTGCCGAACAGTCACGAATCGAGCGTGTCTTCTCTGTACTTTCTCTATGCTGTTAATCAGCCCCCTGCGAAACGGATCCCAAACGGCGCAGCAGTAGTCCAATTGTGGTCGCAACAGAGTTTTTTACGCTACCTTCTTTGTGCATTACAGTTTATCAAGATTTGATTTAACTATGATTTGACCTAGCTCTGCCTACGACCGAATTATTGAGCAACTCCTATTTCATGTTGCTTTGTACTGTTACGCCCAAATACTTCACGGAATCGATCATACTAAACTATTTATTTTGTATTTCTGAACAAACGTATACTTTTTATTAGTTACGACCATTGCCTAGAACTTTTTCCAATTTAGTGTAAGTTGCAATAACATCCAGATCGCGCTGAATTTCTAAACAATTGGCCGAATTCCTTACTTCCCTATAGATGACAGCATCAGCAGAGGACAATCTCAAACTGCTATTCACGCTGTATCCGACGTCGTTTATAAAAATTAAGGAAAGGAGTGGTCCTATTACATTTCCCTGAGGGACGTCCGATGTAACATCTAGATTATAAGAGGGTTCTCCTTCAATGAAGACATACTTCCACCGACTAGTTAGAAAATCCTTTATCCAATCCAAAGTTGACCCGCTATACCGTACGTTCTAATCTTAGCTAAAACGCAGCTGTGTGACACAGAGTCGAAGGGTTTATGAAAATCCAGAATAATTTCATCGACTTAAGAACTTGCAAAAATAACTTTCATTACGTCAAGTGTAAATAGGAACAGCTGTGTTCTACACAATCTTTTCTTCAGAAATCCGAGTTCCTTAGATGTAAACAAACTGTTTTGGTCTAGAAAATTTATTTGGTTTTCCATGATTTACCGAAATTACTCCATGCGAGTGTTTGGATGGTTCCTTCAAAAGATCATGACCAAATTCATTCCCGTTCCTTGCGAGCAATCATCTTTAGCCTCTAATTATCTCGATGTCAATAAGGCTTAAATCTTTGCTTTTTTAAAAAAAGTTTATTGTTAAATGCTGAAAGAATTGCTATCTTTTGTTAGAAAATCAACTGTAGGAAGTCATTCTTTTTGTTCGGCTTTATATAATCATTATAATTGCTAGGAAGTTTTTTATTCGAATAGCAGTGTATTTTAAAAAAAAAAATTAAATGTATCACGCTGTAGCAAATTTGTCAGTAATGATTTTGGAATTAGCAATACTAACATTAAATTACTGTCTTTTATTTGGGATGATTGAACCTTGCAAACTGAACTTCAGTAAATTCGTGAATCCTACTCGTATTTCCGGTACCACTGGACGAGAAGCTGGTAAAAGATAATACCCAACATTTCTGAAATATCTAACGGTAGATATAATACAGTAATCTTTGGTAAACAAATCACAGTTAGGTTAGGTAGCTAGGCCTATTACTAGGCTGCACTACTCAATCAATCAGCCGTAGCGCAATTAAGCTGATACTTCCCCACCCTGTCACATTGCCTTGTTCTAGAAGAAACTATAAGTCACCCAAATGAAATATTTAATACTACAAAATTATACGGTTTCAAACAAAAGGAAGGTATATAATTACAATTCAGTAAAGAGAAGCATAAATATTATTCTTGACCCCACTTAAATAAATATGTTTTGGTAAAACGTAAACTTACAATACCAGTATCCGAATGCCACGAGATATTGAGTGGCCTCTATTAATCTGAACATACCTCAGAACTCGCTCAAGTAATTTGTTAATAATAAAGTCCAGACACATCTATTCAGTCAAGGAGAGGTATCCATCACAGTTGAAAATGCTGGAATAATTAGTAAAGCCTGTATCTAAATAGCGTGTCGCACGTAGGAGCCGAGCGTGTCGGAGCGCAGTAGCGCCGGCGACTGCAAATATTTGCCGTGGAGCAGACAGTTAAAGGGCGGGCGAGCGCTGATTGCTGCACGGAACAAACAGGCCGGGGGCGACGTAATGGCCGATTGCCGGCCTAATGTGTCGCCCACAATCTCTGCGGAGGACACCACCAGCAGTGTCAACAGGACAACTCGACGTTTCACTCGCCGTTTGTTACAGGTAATTATAAAAATATATCCACAAGTATTGGAATCTATCCAACTTATAGGCTTTAACGAGGTGGATACTGAAAGGAAATGACCTGGGTCAAGCGACATTTAGGAGAAGTATATCCACAAACGACAACACATTAACAAGAGAAATGGCTACAGAAAATAACTATTTTTTTAAAAAAAATTATGACTTGTAATGAACCGGGAGCCAGAGAATGAAACACATGTGTGCGTGTCTTTTTTTTTCTTTTCCCCCTGTTGTGTGTGTGGGGCACGGGGGAGGATCCGTTCGTGTTTGTGAAACGCCAGCCCCTGAGTGTCGGCCATTAGATGTGACTTATGGCAAAAACAGTCCACAGCTCAAGACGGAGCCTGGACTGTTTCAGTAAACAAATAAAAAATTAAAATAAAAAGGAAATGTGTATCCGAGAATGAAGGGTGAGGTGGAGCCAGGAGTAAAACCAATCGGGGATATTGTTAATATTATTGTTAACAGAGAGCGGTTTGTTGCACGTATAGGCCAATTGGAGACAAGATCTTCCCTCACTACCTCGAGAGGGGGTAGAAGAGAAGTTCTTCGAGGCAACGCAGAGGTAAGAGGTTGCCTGCCTGGAGGGAGGCCGGGCCAGCTGGACAAGCAACCACGCCGGAGGCAGCCGATCCTTCACGGAGAGCTGGTCAGCACGCCCACTTCTCGACTAGATTCGCCTGCACGATAATCACCAGTCACAAACAGGAACTTTTGCATCATCGTTTTTTGCCACAGTCAACGCCTCGAGACAAACTCTCTTGCTCCACCGAGAAAGTTATGTACCCTTTTGTTGTAAAAATAAAATTAATCTTTGTAGAATTTTGTCAAGTAAAAAATTCAAGTGCTTAAGTAAATCGTAAAGTCAGATTGTGAACCTTGTTTTCAATATATCCCATCAAGTAATATAATGTGTCACTTGGCTTCGTTAATAATTCTAGTTATTCAATAACTCTTGTTTAAATAATAATACTTTGAGATGTGGATGTTGCTTCCCTCATACTAGGAAACACTCCAAAAGCAATCTCTGGCGCCCACCTGATTTTTTAAAAATCTTTAATACTATTTGGAAATCAATAACAGGTAGTAAACGGCCACAGTGAGGTCGAGAAGTCGCTGTCCTAACGTAGAAGACACTTCAGACTTTACGCCTCGGGACGTCGAGGACATTTGAGGCGGGAAGGTATGGGGGCAAGGAACAGGTCCATGGCCTTTAAGGAAGCATCCTGGCATTCGCCTGGAGTGACTTCGAAAAACTATAGAAAACCCAAATCTGGATGCCCGGATGAGGATTCGAACCCGCGTCTTCCCGAATGCGAGGCCAGGGAAAATAACTTACCAAAATAGCAAATAAGAAGTGTAGTATTGGTGATCTGGGGAAATCTTATGACAATATCTGTACGGTAAGCTCATTAACATATATGGAAGAAAGATACGACCGTCGGATAATTAATACGAAACACAGCTAAGCTATAAGATCATTTTAGCGAGAAAAGTTAGAGATAGTGAGTGAGTAAGTCTAAACACGGGTGCTGCCTGTTCTCTGCATAAGTGTTTCTCAATCTGTGGTACGCAGGCAGAATATTAAAAATGTAGATGCCCTTCTTGTACTGATTTTTTTTTTTTTTTTTTTTAACTGCTTAACGTCTCCTATAACAACTAGGTCTTTAGAGACGGGAAAGGATGGGGGGCAAGGAATGGGAAGGAATTCGGCCATGGCCTTTTGAAGGAAGCATCCCGGCATTCACCTGGAGTGATTTGGGGAAACCATGGAAAACCCAAATCTGGATGCCCGGACGGGGATTCGAACCGCCGTCCTCCCGAATGCGAGGCCAGAACGCTAGCCGTTACACCACCACGCTCGGTCTCTTGTACTGTGTAAGGCTATAAGTAAGTATAAATTTTGCGTTTCCAGGATTTGAGGATAGCACAGCATTGTTCCCAAAATATCCTATTGGCTAAATATATTTACAGTCACCATAGAAGAGAATGCAGTTCATTTGAGAATTATGTTAGTAAACAGTTTTCCGAGGATCTTGTAGTAGATGCGATGGACCGTGGTATGTGGTAGGGTTGGTAACATAAGAGTGGTGAAGTAAACAACAGAAAAAGTTGACAGGTCTCGTTTCTTTTATTTTGTCCATGTAGGTCGGTAGTATATTGTAGCATCCAGCCTACCATAACATTATTATTAATTTGGTTATTAAATATTAAGAGTGTGGTCAGTATGTAACTTACTATAATAGTTCAATTCCAGTTCCATAACTGTGTTTCCTTAGGAATTCAAAACACGCTTTTAGATTAATTGTCTTATAATGGTGCAATACAATATCTCCGAGAAGTAAATTAGATACACATAGGTAAAAAAATTCTGCCAACATAAGTCAGTGTTCCGCAGCATTATTTTTGTCAATTTACTGGTCCTCGGGTAGAAAAAGGATGAGGAATGCTGCTCTGCACCATACAAAGTATACCTGCGGAGGTCTATGACCTCTTGCAGAAGGAAACTTGAGAACCTGAAGCTTCCAATTGCACGATTGTTCACTGTAAAGTATTTGTAATGCAGATGAATAAATAGTGATCCGCAAAGGAAACATATGTATATGAAAATAAACAGAGAGGTGTATAATAAGACAAATCTCTTAGAACATAAATGTGTGTGTGTAGCTTGATAACTGACAGTGATAATAAAACTGTAATATAACTTAAAAAAATAAAATATAAAAAGAATAAGTGTTTGTAGATAATCATAAAGAAGTTAAGACTAAAAATACGACACAGCACAGAGAACAATATCAGCGCTCAGTTACATTCTTTTGGACATGCAATATTATAAAAAATTATGAAAAGGTAGAAATACAATAGTTTTGACAACATTGTGGTATTTTGAGGAGCAGAAAGAAGTGTATGTAAAATTAAACAGAAAAACTTTTTTTTTTTTGCTACAGTAAGCAATTGAATGTGATTATATTGTGAATGAGTGAGCAACAAAGTTATTAGTCAAGAAATTGGCGTAGAAAAGAAAAGAAAAAAAAAGACAGGTAAAAATGCTGAAAAAACCGATCTAGTATAAAAACACCAAGAAACTAAAGAAATTAGTTGGAAAAAAGTAAAATTAATATGACAGCCACTAGAGGGGAAAGAAGATACTTCAGCCAAGAAGGAATTCGAAAGAGACACCAAGCGTGGTGGTGTAATGGATAGCGTTCTGGCCTCGCATTCGGGAGGACGGCGGTTTGAATCCCCGTCTGGGCATCCAGATTTGGGTTTTCCATGGTTTCCCAAATCACTCCAGGCAAATGCTGGGATGCTTCCTTTAAAAAAAAGGCCATGGCCGAATTCCTTCCTATTCCTTGCCCCCATCCTTTCCCGTCTGTAAAGACCTCGCTGTTGAGAGACGTAAAGCAGTATCAAAAAAAAAAAAAAAAAAAAAAAAAAAAAAAAAAAAAAAAAATTGAAAGAGACGTTAAAGAAGCAAGGAGTGTGGAGGGTTCATAGAGGAGGTATTTCTACAGAGTGACAAATAACACAGTGGAAAATTGGAGGGGGAGGGAGGGGGGAAGAAGTTGTGGCCTTACCAATTCAGTAACTTTAAATAGGCTTATGCCTACACAGTTACTGCCATCGTGAGATCAAATTTTGGTTGCTTGGACTAACATCTCCCTCACGTTCGTTTAGAAATTGTCTGTATTCGTGGAAACAACTTTGAATTATTTATGTCCCATTTGCATTAAGAAAAAATTACAGCACGTTTATTTATTTAGCGTATGGCAATACATGCACCACTTACAAACACTTGATAGAGAAACATACAAAGCTACAGCTAAAACAATATCTTTTTTTGTATATTTACATGCAGTCCACTTACCGAATGTAATGGCGATGGAACTATTTTCAGGAAGTCATCTGCGCTACCCGAGTTTGAACGTCAGGGAGGACAGAGGGTATTTGTTCGATCGTTTACATCGCAGTCACACTCTGTAGATGTTACTCTGCCCCATTTGTACATTGATTCTCCTCACGTACGATGTCTAATTCGTAATTGATCAGGTGCTGCCCATGTTTTACGATTCAGATCTTTTTCCAAGCACGACTAGGTTACAAGTTTGAAATCACATTTGCATTGACGGTTAACTATTGGTTTCCTCGAAAGTACTCACAGTTCTCAGCAGTTGTGGTTGTTGTTTAGAAAATTTTCACACATATGGTTTGAACGTTTCATGGTATTTAGCATGTTACTGGTGGTCAATGTAAGTGTTTCACAAGTAACCCTCAAGCTGTTGTTTGAATGCTTACAAATTAACTTAGTATTGCAGATGTAGATTTATGCAGAAGCAGCATACTCTTCAAAGTGATTCCAACGGCAAAGTATTGTGCCAATGGTTTGTTGGAATGGCCAGACTGGAGAACTGGCATCTTTTTCCCGAACAACAAAATCAAGTATAAGTGACTCAAGATGGACGGCTCAGCGTAATGGTTTCTACCTTGTTAGTTGTCTCTGCAGTTCCGGCTCTCGGAGAGAGTGAGAAAAATACAACCAACAAAATCGTTCCCTCCATATTTAAAACTCTAAAAAAACAAAGATGATGATGTTGTTGCAGGTGGGATACTTGAAGAATTAGTGAAGACCTGTCAGCATATAGGAAGAAGACTTAAAAACAACAAAAACGCTCCCCAAAAACTTATATCTACAGCTCTTCATAAGAAAGTATGAATCACGCTTGAGTAAATATTTGAACTGGTTGTTTTTCAGACAAAAAAGAAGTAGATATACTTTAATTTCGTAAATATTATTCATACGTTGTTCACTAAACTCTAATTGTGAGTGGATTTAAACTACACATGAATTAAAGTAATTGGTGTTTAATGCGATTTAAGTCAACAAAAAAATCTTGGTGCATTTGGACACTGTAAAGACAATATTGCAGATTTATAGCAACGGAGATATAGCGATTTCCAGTGGGAATAATTCAGAGAAAAGTTGTAGCATGGATCTGTGCTGTCTCGGAATGGCCCCTGCAATCGGTCCAGATTTCGAGGAATGGAAAAAAAATGTAAATTTAAAGTAAATTTTCTTGGCCATGTAGCAGTGCAATTCGTTGATGTCTATGATAAACTGTGTAACGTGAGACAAACAGAATGTGTACTTAGACGACTTTTAAGCTGCAAAAAAAAAAAAAAAAAAAAAAAAAAAAAAACGTAGTGAATAGTAATGGGTTTGTTTGACAATGGTATGTGCTAGAGGAATATTTTAAAACAGCTGCTGATGGTTGCTGTTTCTGTTACTTAAAAGGAGGACTAAGTACGAACGTAACGAAACTGAGCAATTCAAGGAAAACTATAAAATTAGACTAAGATTTATTATTTAACATGTTTTTTATAGTCCATAGTTTTCTATCATTGCTCTCACATTTATTTCGCCATTATTATTTTGTATGTGTCCAAAAGAAAAAAGGAGAACACATGATAGCAACTCACATTTTAAGAGTATATTATGTTGATCCCAAACCTAACGCCCCCTTTGCCATCGCACTTTTCAGTTGACAGCTACGCACTGGAACAAAAGTTGTTCCTTTTTCTCAAAGACCACTCTGTTAAATATTGCCGCATTCAGATATAACTGCCGGCATTCTTTCTTCTCTGTTTAAATAACACGAGTTAATTGCATTACTTCCTCCTTCAAATTTTCACAATAAAAAATAAATTTTGTTTGCATTCATCAGTTTTCAAACTGTAAGACATAGTCACAAAGAATTAAAGTTCACAGGAATTTGTAACCTCACGTTTCGATTTTTCACTCCCCGTCGAAAAGTTTTCCACAAACACCTTACTTGGAGGTTTTTTTTTTTCTTAGTTCCAGTTTACATGTCGGTGAAACGGTAATACCGGGTGTTTCAAAAATGACCGGTATATTTGAAAAAATCAGTAAAAACTAAACGGGCAGCGATAGAAATACACCGTTTGTTGCAATATGCTTGGGACAACAGTAAATTTTCAGGCAGACAAACTTTCGAAATTAGTTAGAATTTTCAACAACAGATGGCGCTGCAGACGATTTGAAAGATATAGAAGTAAACGCAGTCTGTGAGTTCGCCATTTTGTACGTCGTCTTTAAGTGTGTGCTGTTCACAGTTTGCTGTGAAAAAATGGTTTATTCCTTAGAATAATCGTACTTTAGATTTTTCCAGACTGCAGCGCCATCTATTTTTGAAAATTGTAACTAATTTCGAAAGTTGGTCTGCCTGAAAATTTACTGTTATCCCAAGCATATTGCAACAAACGGTGTATTTCTATTGCTGCCCGTTTAGTTTTTATTGATTTTTCAAATATACTGGTCATTTTTGAAACACCCTGTAGGTTCAGGCAATACTTGCAGTAGCTTGTCGACTTTATTTGATTTACACAGTAGGATGGTAATTTTTGTGTGATACGGAGAAACAGAAATTTTTAAATTTGCACCCACACATCAAATCAACGTGTTTTCTTTTCTAAGATCAACAAATTGTGTAACATGCTAAACCAAGTTTTAAAGACTTTATATCCCACCAAACTAACTTTTTTTTTCATTCCTCGATCGCACTATTGTAAAAACGAACTGTTGCAACCTGTGTTTGAAGCATTAATCCTACTGCCATCGTTGCTTCTTAAGTACAGAAAATAGAAGTGTTTTCTTATATAATAAGGTGTTTTGGCTGGTTTCATTCATTCTAATACATTTAATTAATGTTTAGTTAATCAGTGTTCCACACGCAGTTAATATATGTTTCATTGCTTTGTTTTTAATTAGGCAGCCGGCCGGATCTTTGTATTTATCGCAGTTCATGTGAGTTCTGGATTTTCCTTTCTCATTAACATGAACCCGTAATTGTGCCAATAAAAGAGTCTCCCTTCTTTTTTTTCATATCACTCCTCTCATCATTCCTTCTAATGTCGTTGTAAATAAATTATTTCATCGAAATACATGTCTTATTTAATTAGTACTCTTAGATTTTAAAAGTTTTCCAAAAATCTTTTCCGTGTCTAAAGAGCACAGGTTAAAAACCTTTTCTTTGTTCTACATGTCTTCCCCAAATAAATCCTTAACAGTCTTAAAGCGTCTACAGTACCCACACCTCTTTAAAAAATAAATTCTTTCCATAAATTTTCTTGCGTTTGATATTTTATTCTCCGATTTAGAAACTTTGCCATCAATTTTGTAAGATCTTATGAGCTTTTCCTGATTCCTTCTACTAAGCGCTTTCTAAAATCAATTGGCCTTACACGACTTTCATTGTGTAGGCTTGCCAATTTTTAAATTCTCGCTCCTTCATACAATAAAAATGTCGGTTGGAATTTCTTAGTCACAATTATTTTCCCATTTCCCATAGCCTTAATATGTGGTATCACTTCTTCAATTTTCCTATTTTGTTACTTCTACTTTGTTCTTTATTTCTAGTGGTTCGGAATCATCGTAAATTGCATATTCATTCCGTCTCTATATTATGTCTTCATCCAGCATTTTGCGTTTTTTTCCTTCCGTTTTGCACTTTTTCCTGCATGTTCACTTCTCAATTTTTACAATAATGGGTAAAATTGACCCTTCTGTTCTTGTTCTTCGATACCATCCCACACTTCCTTTAATGTCTTATGCCTTGCATTATTTATTTATTTCTTCAAGTCTTTGTTTGGTATAAAGTATATCTCCCTGCCTCTTCCGCCTTTCTTTATTTTAATACTTCCTTCTCTCACCTTCTTAGTGCCCAATTCTTTTTCCATCACATTCGCAACTACCAATATGGTGAAGATTGTTGTATGGTTAAAATCAATCAGTACAGCTTTAAGGTAATTGAAGTCATTGAAAACAACGCATCGTCAGAACATCCGACTCTCCTAGAAATAGAGATCTGAATTCTCAAACTCAAGTCGCTTGTCGCTTCATCTGTTTTCGGGTCCCATTCGCAACGTCTGCACTTTGTGAAGAGCAGAGAATGTTTGTTGAACATTGATAATTTCATTTGTTGGTAAAAGGAACGTGAGATATTGCGCTCTACTGCACCCACTGTCATCGACAGTAAAGGAAATGTTTTGCATTACAAATGCTGCATTTTTATTGTTTACCCCGAAGAAGTCTCGATACTCATATGACAGTAACCTGCGTCACTATTGGGGGGGGGGGGGCGTAATGGATATTCAGCTCTGAAGAAACATTATCAGTTTATTAGAGAAGTGAGCACTACTTTCCAGTTCGCAGTGTTATACCTGCTCTTACAAGACCGACACTTTATTAAGTGGTCGATTCCAATTAAAAACACTTCAACAAGTAAAGAAAGAAAATCCAGGCGTATACTGTGCAGATTTTTTATGCCAGGTATTAAAATTAATTTATGAGATATTCATTGATATGTATACAAGACATCAGGTTCGAAAGAGGGAAAGAAGTGTTTTCTGTTTTCATGGAGAGGCGGGTATGGTGTGTAAATGAGCGAACCGCGCTTATGAAGTCACGGTCACTCTTTTTTACTCTCATTTGAGGTTGCTTTATTGCTTCGAGCCAGATGACGAGTGAGAGACAATATTTTTTTGGACTCAGTTTACTGTCTGGCTTGCTCTAGCACGTAATACGACTCTCCACTGGTGGCGGGACAACTTGATCTTCGCTGGGAGCGCCACGCCACTTCTTGTCGTTCGTAGAGGCTCTTGGTGGTAGCTATTGGTCCTCGCATCCCAACAGTAGTAGCTAGTGCTTAGTATCTTCGCTGAATATTCAAGAAGTCATTGTCCCTGGAATCGAGAAGACTGGCATCATGTTTATACTGATATTGGTTGTTTACAGCCTTATATTATTACGATTATGAATGGTTATCTGGTTTTCTCTTCATGCACAACAGAACACCATTCGAATTGGTCTTTCTCACCCTAAGATACACACTGCTCATCTTCTAGCCAGCGTTTTTCACGATCATTTCCCTTTAACTGCCTTTACTTGTTTATCAATCACCTCTGGTTTCTTTCTTCCTATACCAAACATGGTATGTGATCGGTAATGTCGGGGCTTGCACATGGAGTGAGAAAGAGTTCTTTCCGCGGCCCGGGCATTTAAGTTTTGGTTTGCTGTGGTTTCCACAAATCATTCCAGACCGGTTTAGTTCCCTCAAAACGACATTACCGTTTTCCCGGTTCCTGACAACGTGCACGAACCCCGCCCCCTCCCCCCTCCTCCCAAAAAAGTTTCTCAGAAAACGGCATTGGAGCCCTCTAAGGAATTTAAATATCCATCAGGATACGTCAGGATCACGAATTACCGCAGTTCCATTAAGTCTGTCTCTTCTTACTCGTACCACTATCATCTACTAATGTTTTAAGTGCTTATATTATCAAATAATGTTAAAGCGTAAATTTTTGTCAACAAGTTATTCTCTAAGTATATATTCTCAATTTAACTTTTATTTAAGTCCAAAATAACTGTTCCTTTCACCTGTTAGTTAACATAGAACCTTAGCCTCCTTCCTCGTGTTCAACTTCTATAAGGAGGCTATTAACCGCGTATGCACTTCCTGTTAAGAATGATATTTTAAGGTTTTTCCTTTTTTCGTAGCCTAATAATCACAACCAGATGCTGACATATTGTTTACTGCTCTTACTCTAATTATCAAATTCAAATCTTTCGATAACTTGATTGCGATCCTTACTTGTGTATTGCTAGATCAGCTTCCGTACGATGTACTGAATGTGTTAGGCAATAACTCGTAACCACCGAATTACGTATGTTTCTGCAAATTTGCCATTTTACCTTTTCTCAGTATTTCATTACTGGATGTATCATTTACTAAAGACTGGTAATAACTCTTGTGTGAGACCTCTAATTACGAAAAACAGATTTAAAAAATCTTTCTTCATGCTGGAACTAAATTCCTACAGTTTTGAGCAAAATTTATATGATTTTATGGTCATCATGTTTCCAAACATGAGAAAGAGCTTCCGTTAAAAGAATTATATATAAGACACGAAAGTTATTATATTTTTCTCCCCTTCTACTTCAAGGAACTCCAAAAGCAGCAAGTCTTCCGCTCTTTCAAAATGCGAGATTGGAATAAGCGTACGTATCTAAACTATTTTTAATATTTACTAGGGCTTTAAGGCTAGTCAGCGATGAACTCATTAGAGCCGCAAGAGGTTTAGTTTAGCAAGAGACGATAAGGAAGTCGGCCAGGGAGTAAAGAGTGCAATCCAGCAGTGTTTTCAATCCCGCGGGATTGGCGCTAACAGTTTTCCAACGAATATATTAAAAAACATAGTTATTTAAAGTGTTAACAAATTAAATAATAAACGTTTGTTAATTAAATTAATAAATCAACTTTAATGATAAATGATAAGAATTAACAGTTAACAATATTTTAATTGGTAAATTGACATTAAATTTGTTTAGCCTGTCTTAAGAATATTTCGAGCTTTAAATTTTTTTAAAATCTAAAACAACTTTTAACTAAATAATAAAAATGCAAAATAGTCAGTCTTAGTTCATATTATGTACCTTACAAAAAATCAGATCAGATTGAAAACATGGTGTGCCTAATGGGGAAGTCACCAGAGGATTTTTTTTAATAATAATTATTCTAAATAAACGATCTATGACACCGGGAGAAAGCATTCTATTTCACAAATGAATTGTCTATTTTTATAAAGAATTGTTTTTGTGGGATTCATTATTATGTATCTTGATTTCTTGATTGTTCTTGTAGTTGATTCATTGTTATTAAAAGAAACTACTCATCAAGACGTAAACTGTTAAGTATTTCAGTTTTACTTTAAGTGGCATAACGATTTTTTTTTTAGAGTGAAAATTATTTTTTTATGTAAGAAAGGAGACTTTATCGGCGTATGATAGCAGTGAAGTCCTCAAGGATGTATCGCCGGATTGCGTTGTAAAAACACGAGAGTTGACACATGAGCAAGACGGCGGAGACAGCTGGCGAAGTATGGTGCTTTCACAACACAATTCAGTGATACAGCCGTGAAGACTTCAGTATAACTTTTTTATTTACTTTAGTCGAAATAATAACAAGGAGTTGAGTGGACGCATGCTATTCACTCAAACATAATGTATAGTGGCGATTGACAAAATAATCCCAAGAGGGATTAATCGGAAGCCAGAGTGGCTTGCGTAAACAGGCGGCTTTTGTCAAAGAACATGTGTTTCAAACGCATTGAGGCGGCGGGATGTACACTTGCCTTTTGGTAAATGCTAAATAAATAGGAATGCAGTTGTTAAAATTATAATAACTTTAGTTTCGTATCAACGAATAATCAAATTTTCAGCCACAAACACAGGAAGTTGTCACAATTACTTTATCTGCAAATGCAAATGTAGTGTGCGACACATAAAAATAAGGTAAGAAAATCGTAGTAAATATGCAACATAACTCAAATTATAGAAATGTGTACTCAAAACAAACGTAAGTTTTAACGAATACGTAAAAGTTTGCTTACAAATGACGAATGTCGCCTAAACCAAACGTTTGTTCACTCGAGTCAAATGCCAACTGCGAGGGCACTGGCAGACAGTGCCATACATCTGATAGAGACCGAGTGGTGCAGCAAGTCACGCAAACTGACACGCGTTTTCACCGCACTTTGCAGATTGCGAATCCGCTTAATTTTGTCCGGAATCCGCCAGTCTAAAGATGCGGGATTGCGGGATCCCGCTTTGCTGGATTGCAATCCCTACTAGGGAGTACATTCGTCTGAAGGAATTCAGATTTCAGGAAACGACGGTAAACAGATGATAGAGCCGGGTAAAAAACGCGCATTTTAGTTGTAACATGGAAGTCTACACATCGATGAAAAAATAAAGCCGAATGAAGGCTTAACGTGGTCTTAGTTGCCACAAACAAACATACATGTATATTTATAACCTGAAGTAAACACATCCATCGGAAACGAGACACATAATGCATCATCCCAATGAAAATAATCAGAATGGCTTCTTATGAAACCAAACCTTAAAGTCGATTTTTTGGTATATTGATTTCTAACATACAGAATTAAGGAAGAAACTAACAATAATTTTTTAAGCAATTTATCCTCGCAGGGGGTGTTAAGGGGTCTCTGAAGTGCTCAGTATCTGATGTTCTTACACCGAGTTTTCCGTTTTGGTTTCACGCCTAGTCAACAGTTATAATATTATAACTGTGTCCTTACGTCTCCAGCGCTCTTTAAGGATAGGTAAAATCAGGCAGTGTGCATTTTGCGAAACTTGGAACAATTTCAGAGAAACTTATAAAAGCAGAGAAACACAAAGCTATGGAAGTCAAACACATCGGTTTGAAATATAGTTTCAAAACGGAATGCGAAATTTTTATTCCTTTCACATAAACGAATATTTGAAAGTTACTACAATCTAATAGTCTTTGATTACTCTACGCCATATTTTATCAATTAAAATAAGTGAGTAGGGTATAGCCTAAAGAATACTGATTTAAATCACTGAAGTGATGAATCATTGAAGCCTGCCAATAATTTTGTCAAGATGCCAGTTTTAAATACAATCTCTCCAAAAGTTCAAGTCGAAATCTTAAATTTGACTATGATACTTAATTCAACACTTCATGGCATTAATTGAAAATATTGTTCTGTATCACACATGCATGAAAACCAAACATTTTCTGTGTTAATGAATATCTTTTCAGAAACAATAGTTCTTTGAATTATCACTATGAATAACGTTATGAAAATGAAATTCCCATTGTTTCCTAATGAGGTGTGTAATAAGTTGTGAATACGATTATATATATGGAAAGGAACAACAGACTCAAAATCTTGATGCTTAGTGTTTTGCTTTGAATTGGGAATCGTCAAGATTAGAAGGTATTTAAAATATAACAATTTTTGCAATACTAATAGCTTATCAACATATATACTGAACTTTGATGTCCTGACAATAATTTTGACTTGTAACATTTTTCCCATTGCAGATTTATAACATCACCGTGTAATCGTTTGTTTTTTAAAATGTTATATAGCTATATCGCTTAATGGACATATTCTGGTTTTTATTCTTGAAACTACTTTTCTTAAGCCTAAAAATCAGGGATACGTCCTCAAATTAACTGATCTCTCAGAAATAAAACAATGTTAGTATTGAAAATATGTAAATAACTAATGTTATTAGAAGTACTGTTTTCCTAAATGTGAAAGAAATGCTGTGGTCAATAAATTTGCAGTTGTGTCGTAAAAATTTTCTATTTTTGATATACAATGTTACCGAATCCAAACCTTATGGTTTATTAAATTCATTGAAGATTTTGTAAACCCTCATTTTTAAGTCATTTGAACTGCACTTAGGTTACCAATATAGTGTTATATTCCCAAAATATCCGATTGAGTAAATTTTTCTGAAAATCTACAACGCTGTCAAAAATTATATCCTCAGTATATTGACTTGCCATGTGATACACTTGGCCTGGCGATCTGTGGTAACAGACTTTGGGTCGTTACTGTATACGCTCTGCAAGAGCGTTGGTACCACAAAGTGAAGCGCCGCTTAGGTAGGCAATCACTTGAGCAGCATCGTAAATTTGGATGCCAAAGAGAAGGCGCTTCCCTAGAGACACCTTGCAATTCATTCACATCAGTGTTTATTTATTTCTCGTATACAAACTTTTCAGCGTTTGTTGATAGCTTTTCGTTACTAGGCATTGTTGCGCTGACCTCAATTTTGACTTCAAATACTGCACATTTCACGAACAGCGCGGTACAGCTTACATGTTTAGCAGATAGGGGGCTACACTTAAATCCAGGCCCCTTAAAGCTTGTAGTCGTGTATAAAAAGCATCCGCCATAAACACAGACCGGCCGTGAGGGAAATAGGGCCGATCGTCCCCAGATTATTACATGTATTCACTCAGCAGTAGATATCAAAGTCTAGAAAAACAATACTCGTAAACGTTTACATACATTCGTTGTTACAAGAAATATAATTTAAAAACGAGGATATAAAATCTTAGACCAGATTTACCAAACATTTCCTCGTTATATATTATATATACATGCTGTCATCAGTCTCTCGATTGGTTTGTGGCAATCCTCCAACCCTTCCTATCTTGTGCTAGCTTTTCTTCTCCACATACCCCTTAAAACCCACGTCATCAATTATCTGCTTCATATATTCTACTCTTTGTCTTTCTCTGCAGTTCTTACATACAACTGTTCCCTCCACTGACAAGTTAATCAATACCGCATGTCTCAAAATACGACTAAAAATTCTATCTCTTCTTTCTGTAAGTCTCTTCCACAAACTCGTTTCCCTTAAGGCATGATAAATCTACGAATGTTTTATTTGAATACTATATGATATTTTGTTCTATGTAGATGGATTAGAAAAGAATTGTTTGCGATGTATCACGCTTGGTTTAACGTCGTAAGTATATCCGATAATTCACTACACATTTTATGCACGGTGGGTGAAACATTTAAAAATTCATTTCCTGTGCAATTTGTGTTTTAACACTGGGCGTATGGTATTTTGACTGGGTAACATCGTTGAGTGGTTGGTCTGCCTTATTAACAAAGTCCCAATAGATCATACAATCCTGCTAAGTAGTGTCTGACTATATAGAGTCTAACGAAAAACCCTCCACTCCTGGCAACGTAGGGACTAGCCCGTTGTCCTTACGTATGTTGCGTGGGTCACCGGTTCAGTTCCGGCTTCAGGAATGGATGGTTTCAGTTAAGTATTGGTTCTGTCCTGTATTGTCTGTACTTACAGTAACAATAGACTGAACCTGGATCTACGCTCTCTCAACCACACGCCATCTCATTTAAAACAAAAAACAAAGGAACCTACCTAAGGAGGTATCATAGCAAGCTTTACAGAATCAAAGAACAATTTATTTTATTTATTTATTTATTTTTGCTGATGGCTTTACGACTCGTCGACGTCGACTTTATTAGAGGCGGGAAAGGACTGGGGATTAGCAACGAGAAGGAATTCGGCCATGGCGTTTTGTAGGAAGCATCCCGGCATTCGTCTAATGTGATCTGAGGAAACCGTGGAAAACCAAAATCTGGATGCCCAGACGCAGATTCGAACTTGCGTCCTCTCGAATGCGAGGCCAGAGCAAAGAACAGTTTAAGGAGTTCCAGAAATTCTTCACCATATCGTAGAGAATAAAATTCCGCAAAGCCTGAAAACTTGTTCTCACTGTAGTTAAAGGCAACGTCACTTTGGATACATACATAGGTCATCAGGTATGTGGTAATCTTCCACATACAACATTTTTCAAATCGTGTATCAGAAAATTTTCCTAGACGAATACCCTGAAAACAAAAACAAAATAACAAATGTCTGATATTAATATATGATTAAATTATCTTTCTCTTTAATAAAATGGTTATACAAAGCAGGGCACATGGTTACATGGTATATGTATTACAACAATTCTATTGCATACAGCAGGGACCTGTGGAAATTGAAGTAACACATTACATCTCAGACTGTATCGAATTCAATACCATATCGAGTGTTGTAAGTGCAGGAATCGCCATGGGAATCATACCAAACTGCACAAGCATGAAAGCCTGCAGTACTGCATTCTCGCTATCGCCGTTGACATTAAAGTCTCATGGGATGATGACGAGCACATGAAGCAAGGCTTCCAATGTCGTCATGCCGATCGGCATATGTACATCCTGTATCCGCGAGACAAGGTGAACGTAGATCGACGCCAGTGCAAACATCAATCCTCCGCGCAGGATCATCAAGACACTCCCGGCACGCGGTAAGATCAGTGGAGTCTCGAATGCTATTGCGAACCTATCGCATGCATAGACAACTTGGCCATCCGTCACAGATTAGATATTTCTGCAGATGGCAATGCCTCCGACAGACTGATTGCGGCCACCGCACCGCTACGAACTGGAAGTTCAAAATCGGGACCACGCCGCAGTCGTCATCAACCCAGGTCTCCGAGAAAGGATGATTGTCCGAACGACGGACTATTTGGTCCGTAACTGTGTCTGGTCTCCCAAGCCACTGACGGCAATAATCAAAGATATTCCTCTTTCCTCTCTCACGTATTACTAGCGTCTGTGCGCATCACCATCTCGATACTCAACCAAGATATAGTTCATACAATGTAGGCTTTCACGGCCGGCATTAACTTCACTCAGAATTTCCTGGTTAAAAGGCCGTGGTCGATAAGTAAAACTTTCCCGTAACGTTTCGTCTTCAGCTGCTGAAGACATCATCGGAGGCTATGTATTAGGAAATTAATCGGCCGCTTAGCCTCCGATGATGTCTTCCGCAGCTGAAGACGAAACCTTACGGGAAAGTTTTACTTATCGATCACGGCCTTTTAGCCCGGCAATTCTGAGTGAAAACAGGATATCGTTGTTAGTCTGATTATAAGAAAAAAAAACTATTTCTTTCCATATATTAATGTCGTGATTTCCTATTTTTACAGGGGAACCATACTCCATAATATGAAAAACGCTTAAATGAGCTCTTTGGAAAGAATAATAAATGAATGCTGCAAAAAGTGCAAAGGAGGCACGGTGTGAACCAAACTTCGAGCACTAAAAAAGTATTAGGAAATTAATCGCAAACTGAACACTTTTAAATAAGGTTATTGCGCATTATTACTCGGTATCAAACAAACCGATTCGCAGAGTGACCTACAACGAACTGAAGAAGCAGAGGATTTTGTCTAGAATATAAATGCCCGGACGACTCTTCAGACCCACTAGTCCCTTTGTCAGATGAGTGTGTGGAAGGAAAACCTTCGAGAGTCAAAACATCATGCTGGTCCATCTTCAATAGTGTGTCGAGGTCTTTGAAGGGAGTGCGGTGCTCTGCTGCCATCAGATCAAAGGAACAGGATTTACTTCGCTTCACAAGAAAGACACTTTTCTCCACATACATATGATGGGAGAGTGTCTTCAATAAATGCAGATTGATCTGCCGAGAGGATGGTAACCCTGGCTGTCATCAACAACGATGATTCTTACACATGTTGTAATGCATCATGCTCAATAATTTTTATACAACCGTCCTTAGGTTCCGCTATATCAGGTTCCTAAGTTTTCATTGGTGTTTACATATGACATAAGCAGTGAGTCAGCTAGCGGCACTGGTTTTAGACCGAGTGTGGTGGTTTAAGTGGTAACGTTCTGGCCTCGCATTAGGGAGTACGATGGTTCAATCCCTCGTCTAGTCATCCATATTACGGATTTTCATCGTTTCACTAAAATATTGCAGGCGAATTCCTCACCGTTCCTTGTTTCTAATCCTTCTCCTCCTCTAATGACCTTGACAGTGTAGAGATATTAAGCCATAAAATGAGGGGAGGGGAGGGGGGTAGCCCAGCGGACCAGGTACCCAACATTCAAGCTGCTGTGTTGGGTTTGCGCCCTACTCAAGGTGATTTCTTTATTTTCCCGTCAACCGTGCTGTAACACAGCAGTGCAAAGTTTTTTTAAACATAAAATAAAAACATTCACATCTTACTTTACAGTTTTTCGAGAGCGTAGACTTGCAGTTGAAGAAAATGGTTGCACAAACCATAGAACTTGATTTATTTCACACAGAAATTTTGTTTGTTATTAAAAAGCACCAAAAACAACGGCCCCCCGGATAAAATACCTTGAACCTCGTTAGTAGGTAGAGCAAATTCTAGGCTGCAATTCATAGGTAGAATCTTGAAAAATTGTAATGAACAAACAAAGGAGATAGCGTACAAATCTCTTGTGCGTCCACATTTGGATTATTGTTGTGCCATTTGGGACCCGTTTCGTAAGGGATTGATCGAAAGTATAGAGAAAATAAAGAGAAGAGCCGCTCGATTCGTGACCGCTTGCTACAGTCCTTATGAAAGCGTCACAGAACTGATTAGTAGATTAGGTTGGGAGTCTCTGGTAGATAGACGACACACGTTTCGTTTAAACTTATTGGAAAACATGCGTACACCCACTTTCACTTTTGAGTGTAGTGAAATACTTCTTCCACCAACCTATTTGAGTCGGAAGGACAGGAAAGATAAAATTAGAGAAATAAGGTGCCGGACTGCTTCTTATATGAATTCTTTTTTCCCTCGTACCATTAGGGATTGGAATGCACAGCAAAGAGATTAGCTTTGGTGCTGAGCGCCCTCTGCCACCCACAATTTTGTGAATTGCAGAGTATATATGTAGATGTAGATGAACCTGCAACTAACTGGACACAGCCCTGCAACAACTCAGGCAGTATACACGTAATTTCGTAATTCCACCTGATCAACGATAATCTGCATTTTATTCGTTATTGTTTTCTCCGGTTATAAGAAAGGGGGGGCGGATAGGCTTATACCCTCGTCCCCTTTAGCACAGAGCAGGAATCGTGTGACGCTGCAGGCGTTGAGTTTGCTGATCGTGCCTGGCTCGGCGATCGCTCTTAATCCCCGGTGGGCTCATTAGGCCGCGCACCAAACAGCCGCCTGCGCCGCTCATCCTGCCGCCCGCTCTACTTTACACACCTATGTCTGCTCGTGTACATGTAAATGAAATGACAAGTATCCACGAAGCAAAGTGTAAAATATTCTATCTGCACGGCAAACACGACCAGATGAATTCGTAGGTTACCGTAGTAGTTTTTGTTAATAAGACGTAGGTTTCCCTGGTAATGCCGACTTTTTCATTTTGTTCTCTAAGCTTTCGGCTGCCATGCTGCAGCCTTCTTCGTAGTTACTATGTTTTATTTACATAATTCTCAGCAAAAAGCGCCACCCCTCAAGCAGAACTAGCCGCTGCCTTCGATGAAGTTAATGCAATTCTTTGAAATTTCCAATACCTCTTCACTCGTTTAGGCCAACACTGATATTCTCTTCTCAATGGCCTTGCGTTAAACACCGAGCACTTGATTAAATTGAAGACTATGGAGACTATGCTACTAAAGAAGATATGATTAATCAAAAATATTTAAAGTGTTACTATAGTGCAACTTTTGTAATTACGTTCGCTAAACGTTTTTCAGATAAAGTGGAAAAAATGTAATTTTCTTTTCAGATCTTTCTAACCCAATCACCTATAATATAATATAAACTGGATTTATTTGAAGCGTTTAATTGGTCATAAAGACAAGCGTCAAAAATATGTGAATCATATTTCGTTTCATACCAGTTTCGGGTATGGTGATATGATGTGTTCTACAAGAGAAGAAGGCATTAGAAATTTTAAAGAACAGCAATATTTCTAACGACGACAGCGGTCTAGTACTGCTTGACGCCTGTTGCTCTTTGCTGAGAAATATTTATACCAAACGTAGTAACTTTGAAGACGGTTTCAGGATGCCAACCGAAAGCATAGAAAACAAAATGAAATATGTTGTCGACTCTTACGATTCCTGTTCGATATTCCGTAGAAATTTTTTACACACGAACTGGGTTTTGTTTTAAGCTACCAGAATTAAGTTATGCTATTCAGAAGACTAAAAAATCATAACGCCCTTCATGTAAGGAGGAACCATGAAAGTAACTTTTGGATAACATTCGAAAAACACATAACATAACCAGATTTAACATGATATTCTTGCTCTTAACGCCCTAACAATATTTGGATACCAAAGATTAAAAGAAAAAAAACCATTTTGTATGAATTATTTTAGCAGGCTACAAAAAATGTAAATTATTTTCAAATATTGGAAACTGAATGTTTCAGATTGGTTTGAATATGACATCAGCTCAAAGCTAGAGGACAGAATGAAATATTACAGAGTCATACTTGGTTTTAAGAACCATTTCTGACGTAATGATAAATAGTAATAATTCTTTGGAAGCAGTCTTTATATCTGGACAACCCTATAGCCATTACTGCTGAGGTGAACTTCTAATTCATCTGCATTCTTAATTCACGAACCATGTTGTTACTTTAAAACTATTGAGGAGAACAGTATCTTAAGGAAACCAACTATCACCAATACTTCTTGCACTGTGATGTGTGAGGGTAAGCGACATTTCAGTTCTACGAGAAGAAGAATGCAGAATGAACCAGGAATTTATTGTTTGTCAATACAAGGGGGTATTGATGGTATATCAGCAGATTAGGTGTAACATATTAGTTAGGAAGAGTGAATGATCTCGGACAGAGCATACGTCACACAGCTCTCTCTTAATCTACATTTTAAGTGTTTCTCTTTGTCAGCATATCTACGTTTTGGTGTCACAGGCAGTCTATGAATTGGGATTGGCTCTTTTTTTTTAAATGCTTTATGTCTCTCAACAGCGATGTCTTTAGAGACGGGAAAGGATGGGGGCAAGGAATGGGAAGGAATTCGGCCATGGCCTTTTTTTAAGGAAGCATCCCGGCATTTGCCTGGAGTGATTTAGGAAACCGTGGAAAACCCAAATCTGGATGTCCGGAGGGGATTCGGCGCCGTCCTCCCGAATGCGAAGCCAGAACGCTAACCGTTACACCACCACGCTCGGTTTGGGATTGGTACTTTATTCAGCGAAATATATGGTAAGCTGCTCGAAGCGAACGAACCGAGATGCCTACGCGAGATCCTGCTAACTATGAAGGCTTTTGTAGTGCTAACACGTGATTGCTTCACGCGTGAGTGCATAAGTACTTTGTCGTGGCGTGGTCTCAGTATATTCTGGCAGCAACCATGTAAAAGGTAAGACTTATGAAGTCTGTGGCTTTGGCACTAGGCAAAGCTATGGTTTGTCTTCAGCCTTGTCTCATGTAGTTATTAGGTAGATAAAGTATTCTCGGTTATGTTAGATTAATTATTCAGTCTGTGTAACTTAAAAGAGCTGTTTGTTTGTCATCCTTTGTATTAATGTTGAAATGGCTCGTGGTAATCATGTTCGTTAATGTTTGGTGGGGTTATTCAGGATCGTTATTGAATCATTATGTCTTTCCGTACAGAAAGTCAAGTTTCCATATTATTGTTATTCAGTCATTTAGCAAGATCAAGTTGGTAGAATTGTAGCCAAACTTCCGGCTTACGTGATATTTCCTTCCAGCGTAAACATAGTAATTGTGGATAAACGTGTTGTTAGGTATTTTACAGTTAAAGTTTTTGATTAAATTATCCATTGTGTCGTTTAGTCATACAGTTTATTACAGTAATTACAGGTTATTTCAGATAGCAATTGTGTGGAAGAGTTTGTGATATATCGCTGAGGTAAGATCTCCTTAATATCACTATTTAGAGCAGCTTGAGACCTCTGCCTATAATCGGGTCACCTTGGTCAAATATCTTTATCCTGACGATTAATGTCTTGGTGCCCACGTATCCTTAATCTGTTATAACTTGGGCTATAGCCTAAAACTTAAATATCACTTCTAGAACCCATTCCAAATCTATAATGTAGCCCACAGAGTGGACTGCTCAGCTATTATATACCCCATTAACTATTACACAGTTTCGTCAGCCGCTACATTGATGTTTTCTGCTGTAAGGCGGATTTTTCTTACAGTACTGTACGAGTTTCAATCATGCCTAACGTAGTTCAGAGGAGCAAATTTAGTTACCTTCTTAAGTGAAATTATAAAAATACCAGTCGTTGAGGAGTTTCTTTTCGATGTTCCCATCTTTTTTTCATTAAATACGAACGTACATTAGCACCTATTTTTTCATTGTTTAATATGATATATAGGCGGCCGCGTATCTCAGGCGGTAGAGCACCAGACTGCGGTCCGGACGACTGGGGTTCGACTTTTCCTCGACGAAGCCGAGGATTTTTCTTCGAAGCTGAACGTCCGGAACGGCTGCACAGGCCCACTCAGCCTTCTATCCAATGAGTACCGTGGAGGAAACTCCGCGGGAAGGTAAAGAATATGGAGCGTGGCGGTGACCTCGTCACGTCCATTCTAGTGCCAATGGTTGTACAGGGAGTACGGAGCTCTACCTCCGTGAATCCAATGGGATGCGGCAGGATCCGTCGGAACTCCGTGACCTTTACCTTTAATATGATATATGGACTCTGATTTTAATTTCTCACATATATAACAGTACCCTCAGAGGGAGTTGTGTCTCTACCATCGCATTCAGGAGGCACGATCGAATCCCAATCAGATTTACAAGGTTTCTCAAATTCGCTACAGTCGCATGCCAAGATGGCTCCTTCAAAAGGCCATGGAAAAATTCTTTCTTGTTCCTTTCCCCCAGTCTCTAATGACCTCAACGTCGACGAGACGTATAGCTGCAAGAAAAAAACATAACATTTAATTTAATTCAAGTGTTGTCTCTTCAAATCAAAGAAATAAAGTTCTTCAGATCTGTTACTTGTAAATCATTAAAAGTGTTCAGTACTTTCGTCTTTAATTTAAATATGTTTGCTACGTTTCAGTCTGTCTCTTTCATCCGTAACTTATACAACTGTCCTTATCAATTTTAACCACATTGATCCCCATGGCCACATCAATAGGATCGAGAAAACCTGCGTTGCCATTCTCCCCATTCTCCCTTCATTTTATGTGTAGGCTATCTGTATGTGTTGCGCCACAACCGCAGTTCTGTCTTGATACACCTTGCAGATCACCGTTCGACGCTCGCAATTCTGCGAAGCCAGCCAGCGCCGAGCAGGTTTCAGCGTAATCCACTATGTTCTGTTTACGTTGATTGGCCTGGATTACAGGTGATGCCCCTGGTGCTCTAACGAGCCGGCCACTCGCCACCACCCCTACATACCCCGGCTCAGATTGCCGGCTGCTACTCTGCCTGTGCTAAACAGCGCTTACCACACGCTTCACCGCAACACGCTTGCGTAACAACATATTGTACAAAAAGACGATTCTGGAATATTGTGTTTCATAACGACGGTTATGCTCAAATAATCTGGGGGCTCGTCGCACCGGTACTTTATTTATGCAATGGCTTCCAAGCTGCTAAAATAGGGGTTAAACGCACTTCATTTCCTCGCAGTTCATTAGCTAAACGCAGCTCTAGGTACGCAAAGGAAATTGTGTCGTATTTGATACCGCCTCCTTATATCAAGAAAAATTCCCAGCCGAATGGAAGATCGCTATCGTAAGTCCAGTGTTTAAAAATGGGAATGTTAATGATCCTCAAATTTATAGGCCGATCTTGTTAACCTCAATATTTTTTTTCTGTATTCATTTTTTCCACGAGCTATTAGGGAATGGAATAGAAAGGATTTACCAGGCGATTAAACTTAAAATCCGACAGTAGTAGCTTTCGATAAAGCTTCCAAACTATTACCCTTTCGGATAGGTGCAATGCACCCTCCGCTACACACTTTTAGTACATCCCGGAGTAATAATAATTGTTATTAACGCACATAGCCTTATAAACGATGTAGTATGGTACATATTTCTTAGCTTATTGTAACTGTGACATCTCTGGAAAGATAGTATCAGAAAACATCTACATGGAACGAATATAAATAAACGGAAAACAACTAATAATTAGTATGTTGGTTTTAACGCAATAATTTTTTTCATTCTGTCAATTCAATTCTTCGCAGTTGCTTGACTAAATACACTTGTCATTAAATAAAGCTTATAAACTCGTTCAAATGTATTATTCTGTACAGAATAAACTGTCGACGTGGCGATTCAAGCATCCCTTGTGAAAACTAGTTCTTATAGATACGGGAGAGTAGGCTAAATTAATGCTGCTCGAATTTTCACCCGTTGTCTATTTCTTTTCTTATTTTCTGTCATGAGATTCGGACATATTTTTCAGCATGTAGTCATTTTCGCAGAATGAGAAAGCGTGAGAGATTAATGCTGGAGGGATGTGTCGTGTTGTCCCACAATGTCCGAGACGTAACTTCATTTTCATCTTTCTGTCATTCGAAGTTTTCGTTTTTTTTCTTTCTTTTCTATCTGTAGATAAGCCAGGGATATTAGTTGCCAGGATGCCGATAAGAAGAACAGAGTGATTAATGAATAAAATGTAATAACCACAGGCATTGAATGCTGTATTAGGGGGAAGAAGGGAATAATGTACAGAATTTCGATCTTGGGTAACGTAATAGGAACTGAAAACTGCTGAAAATGAAAACTGCTCGTAGTGGACATAACACAAGAATAACATGTAGGTTAATAAGACCACTATCAAATATAATAAACCAAGAAAGTTACTGAACCAAAATTTCCGATTGTAAAGCGTAGCATTAAATGGGAATTCACTTACACAAAAGCTGATGGTTATGCGGTATAGGATCAAATTCAGGAAATGAGGCAACTCACATGTAAAACTGTCAACAAAACTGTGAATCAGTAGATCTCAAGAAAAACTGGGGAAAAAATTTAACAGAAAACGAATGCTACCCGTTAAGGAGAAAGATAACGTCAGGTAAAAATCTATGGACATAAGGAAATAAGTCACCCAGGAACCTGTTTTACAAATGAAGTATTGACATTAGTGCACCGGAGAAGCAAGAACAAAACTCTTCACTACGATGAAGGAAGACAGCAAATACCGAAGTTTAATAATCAAATAAATACGTAAATCAAAAAAGCAAAAAAAAAAAAATATCACTATGAGAAATGCGGAAAAGTGGATAGTATAATGGTTGCAGATAGAATGGATGGAAAGATAATTTATGGTAATGGAGATCTATTAATACCACAGACTCTGACGATAAACCTACTCTAAACTTATAAAACTAGTTATGAGGAGGAAGGAATAAGTAAAAATTATGTGAAGTGACAGATCACCTGTGTTATGCTATAATAATTGGAAGTTCATGATATTGATGATTTTGATGGTTGAATTAGATTGAACAGAGTTAGATGGGACTTTGAAATATTAAAAACTAACCAAGCAGAAGGAGCAGATGATCTTTCCTCTAAACCTGAGAGACAAATAAATTAAAAGATCAGATAGCAATTAATTACGGGATAGATTTTCCCAAATGTATTATCTTCACAATAAAAACAAAGAACAAGCGGACGGAAATTAGTCAACTATTCGATTACCATGCGGACATTATACAATAATCTTCAGAATTCATAATCGTGTTGACATACATGAAAATAAGAAGGAATATCAGCTAACGATCAATTTGGTTTATAAAAAAAATTCTACACAAAAAACATTTGCGACTCATCAGGAAAAACTAATATATGTTTTTGGTGTTTAAAGATGAAGTATGTCTGATAACGTCGAATGAGGAGAGCTGGTTAAAATTTTAACCAACAAAAATTTTCGCATTTTTTGCCCAATTTCAAAATAAAAGAGAAGATGCCGAGAACTTATTGAATGGCATTAACCAAATACAGAGAGAATATTAAATAAACTCAAGACGCTGAACGTGGAGTGCAGATACGTTAACTGCTACAGAAAGGTAAATATTAAAATTTAAATACGAAGATAAATACATATTCGAACTCTCTATAATGACCTATTAGTAACTTCTCACGGTAGTTACAAGGGAAAAAAGCCATTAGATTTCACCGAGTACTGGTAGAACACGTCATGTCACTGCTTGAGCACAGTTTTTTTATTTTGTTTAAATGGCATCTGGCTTCCTTAGGCCATACAGCAAGCTCATGTATGAGTTTAGTTCATCCAGTGCTTTCAGTTTCTCCATGTGTATATTGTCTTTCGAGTAATTCTAGACACTCCGCTGGACGGTCATGACAAGCACACTCACATACAACACTTAAACACCCATGCCCTCGGGTGGACTCGAACCGGCGACCTTGGGCCCGTGGAGCCAGTACTCTAGCCCCTACGCTACCGAGGCCGGATTGAGCACAGTTCCACTAGCACGCACGAGGAAGAAGCACCAGTTATTGTTGAGTGTTTATTCTATATGAAGATTTTGTAATCGGTATCGTCTGTCTTCCAACAGTAGCATGACAAACATCTGTTGTTGCTGTCTGGGTCATCGCTTTTGACGTTCACTTTATTTATGTGACCAGTCCTGTTTGGCCGTCCTCTGCGAATGTCAATTCCTTCCCAATGTGTCAATATTGACGACAGCAGTGAGATCAGCTACCTCTGCTTGCAGCAATCCGAAATTCACTCTTACGTCAGGTATCTCACCTGGTCATTAAGATCGATCTCTAAGCTGCCTACATCAAGAAACTGTATCCAGAAATGAATTTCACTTTTAAATTAGCATTGAAAGATCATGTCTGTATGAGAACTTTACTAAATTTCTTTTCTAAGCTACTCGCTTATGCCTAGTCTTCTTTTTTTTTAAATAAAAATAAAGATTAATACATAGGAAATTTATGTGCCACTTAGCAATGCTTAATTATTAAGTTCCCTCATTTGAATTTCCTCAAAAGGCAGATTCCGTTTTCTCTGGCAATGGTACAGTATCGTAACCTCAAGTATACATATGGCATGGTTTCTCCTGTAAAGGTCGAACAGTGGTTTCTAATTGGAAACTTGGAAAAATGGGTTGACAAATTGGAGACTATCTGAAAAGCTTTTTATGTTTCGCAATATATTAATCCAGTATTTTTTTTTAATGGGTCCCATTTATATACACTCGTAATGCACCGACTGATTCCTTAAAGATTCCCTCAACGTTACCAAGAATTTCAAATTTCTGGTGGGTGCTTAAAAATCAATGCTGCCGCCAACATCAGGGTAGCATCAAACATCGCCCTGTGAGATAGGGCAGGTGTGACACCTCACCCTGTAGCCGATCAGGCCCCTCTATTACGCGCCACGCGGCCGCTATTTGCGGAACGCTATTATTTCTGAAAAATGGCCGCCATTACTTTGATTTACCAGTGAGCGCATTACGGTCGCCCCGGCCCATCATTGGCTGCGTTCGGCAGCGATCGGTGACCCTCGGCCCCGATCGGAGCCAAGTGCCTCGTAAACACGGGTTAGGTGACAAGCGCCTGTTGACTGCCCGCCTTCTGCTATCTTTACCACCGCCGCAAGAGACAGAGACGCCTTGGGAACTATATAGATATATTTACGATATGCGAGCTGTTAACGTAATGATAATATATAGGAAAGTCCAAAGTCGCCGCTTCCTCAGTAACCGACAAAAACAGCTTAGTTACCGAATCGCTTGGCCAAAACTACTAGTCAATGAACCAAAGTATTATATTTTCTCCTTGAGATTAACCGAATTCGTCTTTACTATTTTCGTGTGTGTTATATTTAGTTAATGTAGTAAGTCATGTTAACCACTACTCACGCACGTGTCTGTTGCATCATTTCAGTAATTGCAAGACGAATAAAGCGGGTGTGATTTTTCGCAATAAGTAGTGTGCGCGGGACAGCAATTTTTACTATTTTTTTCATTAACCCTAGTTATGTGCTAAATATAAGTGTGTGCAAGTGGCAAGAAATGCGAACTTGATGTTTCCTCTCTGCTGCATTCCAGTCCTCGCCACTAACTATACCTGACAGACCTGCTTTATTATTGTGGTCAGAAAAACTGCTGAGCGCGCTGTTGCCGCACTTGGGAACATTCTCTCGTAGCTCCCTCTCCCTAACACTACAAAACGGCAACGCTGAACGTCCTGTATTGCCTAGTACGTGCGGCAGCGCACAAACTATTACTACAAGCAAAGAGGTGAATTTAATTGTTAATTGTACTGTTTGGCAAAGGCGCATTCGAAGCCGCCCGCCAATGCGGCTGATCACGGCTGTAGAGTAAGGGTACGCAAGTAGATGACAGTGTGAATCTGTATGACGTCATAAACAATGCGTCACACGAACAGTGATGTCACATCTAGAACAGAGTGTTTGCGGAAGAACATTTTAGCGACAGCTAAAATGAGAATTGTTTACAGATTATTTCCTAATTGGATGTAGTCTTCTCGGGAGACTAGCCGAGTATTTAAGGTGTTTCCACACGATATTTCGGCGATCTGAGGTTCCGTCACCATCTTCTGGTGAAGACTTCACTCTCCCGAGAGGACTACATCCATTCTCAACGCCAAGAAAGACTTTGTTCCTATATTTTCTGATTGTTGCTAATATTACTCCTTTTCCAGATGCTATCACGGGAATCGAGGAGCAACGCTTCGAAACATGTCTTTGGTTGGATGAAAATCTCCACCCTTGATGCTGCAACGACGGAAGCAAAAAGGAGGTGACATGGAGGGATATGTTAGTTTCGGAAGGAAGAACTTCTTTGGAATAACGTGTGAGAGGAAGGCTGAATAAATATATAAAAAAGGATCCGCAAAAAGGATAAGAATGACATAAAATTAAATGGCCGCACAGAAGTTTTGGCAAGATGCCAAGTTGAACGCGAGGTTACTTAGGTAAAGCATTCGTGTTACGTGACAAGGACACTGTCCTGACGTTTTGTGGAATAAATTAGCCAAGATTTTAGGAATACCAAGGAATGCCGACTGCCGAAAAAGTATTGTTATAAATGAATTACAAATAGCCGCAACTTGTGGAGAATATACGAGGAATGGGGATACAAATTCCAATAATTAATGGAAAGAATGTAAGTGGTTACAAAAATTAGTGTTTTTTTCTGTTTCGGCCAACTGACGGTGAGAGAAGGTCGGAGAGAGGATAGCGGGGAGAGGTTCTCGACGGAGATGACCCAAGATTGCGCGCAAGACGTCAATGGCATTCGAGATTTTAGACTCGAGACTTCGCACTGGGGCTGGCAGTTAAACGGAGGTTTGTTGGCCGTCATACAACTCAGTGTGGAAATGTATTTACTGTTTTAGGAACTGATACCAGTGGTCTGTGCTAGATTACGAGTTGTTAGATTAATCATAAGCTTCTGTTTGTGTGTGGTAGTAGCGTAGAGTTTTCCATCGTGCACAACGTCGGCCGAACGCCGGTAGCTGCGGGGGTGTGGAAGATATGGTGGCTGAAAGTGGTCAATCTGGGACATTTTCAAATTTCGACCAAAGACATGTGTTTCACTATATTTCTCTACACAGACCACTAGAGTTTCTGTGTGCTAGTAGCATCGAGCCTACCATCGTACACTGTGGTAGTTGGATGTAGGTAGCTATGGGGGTATGTGAGATATGGTGGTTGAAATTGGTCGACCTGGCGCACTTTCATATTTCGACCATAGACGTGTGTGTCCCTATATTTCACTCTGCACCCAAAACTACTTACCGCAGTCCACTGATGTTTCTATATAGTAGTAGCCACGAGTCTCCCATCACGTAATATGGTAGTTGCATGTCGGTAGCTGTGAGAGCGTGAGAGATATGGTAGTTCAATGTGGTCGACGAAGGACATATTCATATTTCTATGTAAGACATATTTTTCCGTATATTTCACTTTCTAGCCACAACTACCTAGCGCAGACCACTGGTGTTTGTGTGTGGTAGTAGTCTCAAGTCTCTCATCGTGCACTATGGTGGTTGCATGTCGGTAGCTGGGAGAGTATGGGAGACATGAAGGTTAAAAGTATTCGACCGAGGGCATTTTCATATTTTGACCAAAGACATGTGTGTCCCTATATTTCACGTTGCAGCCATAAATACCTCTCGAAAATCGCTGATTTTTGTGTGGTACTAGCCTCAAACCTCTCATTAGGCACTATGGTGTTTGCATGTCGGTAGCTGTTAATCAACGTTCTATACAAACACGAACAAAGCCGTGGGAACCAGCTAGTGACAAAAATACAGTATGTCTCGGGAAACGTTTACTTGTCTGTAGGGAACTGAGTCTTTATTATAACAAATTAAATGTGTGTCTCATTTGTTTAATTATTTTGTGAACTGTGCTTCTAACTGCCGCAAATTAAATACCTTCAGTTTTGAAAATAAAATTACATATGCGATTTTTAAAGACAGTAATTGAATAATCATTATTTTCATATGAGTGCAACAACGCACGTGATTTGGATATCCATATTTCGGTCTCATATTAGTAAGAGAATCTGTGGGTTTGTGTAGCTGAGTTCCTACTGGTATTTCTGTGACACATCAGAATTAATTAAATTTTGGTGTTTACGAATTATTCAACATCCTACCGTGCTTACATTTTCTGTTGGCTTTTTTCGGTAGTCATTATTGAACATCCTTTAGTCCATAGTGAGGGTCAATGAGTGAACAGTGATTATCCTTTTTATTGGAAAAGTATATTATCGCTTTCCCTTACGGATGTTGAATGCTTATAGCTGTTTCAGGTCACACGTGTGCTGGACAGGTTAAAGTTTATTCCTATTAACATCGCGACACAGTCGCAGCAACATCTTTTACCAACTTTTTGGCACCTCGTGAAGCTTCAGTGCTTCGGTGTTCGGCTATTGGCCGACTACTGTGCATCTGTGTTTGGGTAGTCAAGCTGCATCTAGGCGCACTTCGGTTTTTCCCGCTGCTAGGTCGGTGAACAAGCTTGCCCTGACTGCTCCAGCAGTCCAGTGTTGGGAGTGTTATGGTGAACGAAGATCAAGCACTCCAGAGGTTTGGTGCACCGCTGCTGCCAGCGCAGCACTTCAAAATCCCTGCAGTCGAATGAAGGGGTCAGGACCACTGCCCTGGGTGCTGCGTCGGGGTTGGTGCGCCGCTCGCGTACGTGGCACCTGGGGTTCAGGTATGGCATCCCTGCTAAAGAGAGTTTAGACTCTTTGCTACCATAATAGGTCCTCGATATAAGTGGGGATGGGTTTTACCCGGGTGCGGCAGCAACACCTTGTGAGCACTATGGCGACTTTCGGGCCTCTGCAGCGGAATCATGCGCCACGGTGGTGCACTGTGAAGCTTGGACAAGTGCGTGAGAATTTGAGCTCATACAGTGATGCTTTGCGTGTCGGTTGGTTACGGAGGAAAGCGCATTAGAAGCGCATCCTAGTGGGAGAAGTCGCGCTATTCAGTGACGCTTTGCTCAATCGGCTGGCGCGGTGGAACGTACGACGGGACGCTCCTGCGCAGCGCTCGGTCGCTGCGGCTTCCGCCATGCCCCTGCGAAGTCGGTTGGGGCCGGTTGTGCGCGTAGAAATCATAGAAAGGCTTATGCTATACGGCCAAGTATTGCAAGGGTCTTCGACCTGGTTCGTTGCGGGCGCTGCATCCGCGCTGCTCCCCGTGGGCACCCATAACGGGTGTCGAAACTCGCCTTGCCTCACCATCCCTGCTGTAATGGTGGGTGATTCGGAGGAGCCTAATTCCGCGGCGGGGGAGTAGTGAAGTGGTGAGATAGAGTGATGTGGTGGGGTGGCAGATGAAGGGCTTCGTCCCTGGTATCGCATACGCTTCATCCCGGTCGGTGGACTAAACATCTGTGCTCATGCGCATCTGTGTGTTAGACAGCTCTCAGGTAAAGAAAACTGAATTATAGCGCAGTAATTGATGCGGTATATTCCACGAACACTAAGGTCTACACCAACGTTTTAAGTTGCGTACCACCTTCTCACCTTCGCAGACTTGATGACTTGACCAAAGGGTACGGCAACACTCGTCGAAATTAACGATTACCTGACCAAAATGACATTATTAAACTTCAGATCAGCAGTTTAAGATCTAGACACTCATCGGAATTGAATTCGTTTGCACCCTCAGAATTTTATAATGTACCATTTCTTATTAAGAAAATTCCCACATTTGATCCACCAAGGAGTATCTGGTTTAAACTGAACAGGATCGGTAATGAGCATAGAGTGTGTGCCAACTCAATGTACAGGTCAAAGAGTTTAGCTCAGTGAGATCGTGGTGATGAGAGACAGACGGTGCAGCATTATTGTGTTATTGTTCCCTGGAGACCCTGCAAGCTTCATCAGCGGCAGTGAATTATACACAGACACTGGACGTTACGTTACAAAGTCATATCAGGCGTACCTTTCCTGTTTGAATTTTCGTGTATCAGCCTTCTATTTTGTGTTAAATTCCCCACACTTAATGATAATAGCAACACATACTATTGAGAAATTCACTGTTCGTTTTACCTCTTCGTAATTTCGCCTCGCATAGTAGTACAAAGAAAGCATCTGTTGTTCTGACGTGCAATTCCAGATCCAGATAAACCTTCACGTTTGCATCTCCAACCCGTTTTAAATTGTTTCCGGTTCCTGAAAAATTGTTAGTAACATGTTAATTACAACATGAATAGTCCGATTTCCAGGAAACAATGTGTTCAGCTGCATACTTGGTGGATATTTTAGCACTGTAGTAACGTTATCAGTGTTGGAAGTAACGTACCCGTTGTAGACGTAAGTTACTATGTTAGCTTTCATGACAACTAATAGACGAAACATTTTCTTACTAAGATCAGCATTAATTGATACAATACGTTAGATTAGCAAGCTTACTTCCTATTTAGCATGAATTTTTTATATTTTGCTCTTACATGGCTATTTAATGTTCTAATTTCATTACCAAAAGTTTTTCTTTTCTTTTTCGATTCCTCATTCATAATTGTTTACAATATTTAGTATCTCACAGGCGTTTTACAGCTGTGATTCTATCAAAATCGTACCACTCAGAAATATATTAAAAATAAAACACATTATCAGAAACGATGCCTCGCCAGATTCTTGATCTCGGACAGGTGACTTCCTTAGCTACGAGTTTGCCTGCTACAATGTGTTTCAGTGTCGTGTGATCCGTACATTACGATTCCTTGTTGAAAAAAAGTTGTTGTTTCCATACACGAAATTATTGATAATCTAGACATTAATTAGGAAATTCTAATCCTTTTTCCTCTGGAGGTAATAGAACGGTGTGATATGCTAGGGAAACCTAATTAGTTAATTTCAAGGGATGTCTAAACTGTCTTCATTTTAAAATCAGATTCCAATGCGTGCATTCACACACTCCGGAATGATTGAAATTAGCCCAATGAACCGAAATCATGGTATTGGATAATCTAGAACAACTACTGTGCGTCTCAAGCGTTGCTGGGATGGCACATTTATTGTCTGAATTTGAGGCTTTTCGGCATCAAAATTAACGTTAGCAGAGTGTCCGAAAAAAAAAAAACACATCGGTTCATTGAGTTTGGAAGGCACAATTGGATAACCGTGCAGCAAATAGTTTGGAAGCTATTTCTTGGAAATATTTGGTAACCTTAGACAAGACCTTATCAGACACAGCAATAGAGACTTGATTTCCTCACCTTTAAATACTGGACTCTGTTTTTTTTTTTTAACTGCTTAACGTCTCCTATAACAACGAGGTCTTTAGAGACGGGAGATAATGGGGGGGGGGACAAGGAATGGGAAGGAATTTGGCCATGGCCTTTTTGAAGGAAGCATCCCGGCATTCACCTGAATTGATTTGGGGAAACCATGGAAAACCCAAATCTGGATGCCCGGACGGAGATTCGAACCGCCGTCGTCCCAAATACGAGGCCAGAACGCTAACCGTTACACCACCACTCTCCGTGACTCAGTAATGAAGAAGTGAAGTAACCTTAATGTCGTTAGATGTTCCACAATTCTTGGTGAAAGCAAAGTAAGGCTTCTGACTAGAGGATAGTATAGTGGAAACAGCTTCTATCATGGTAGAGAAATAATAATTCAACTATGGTAAAGACATAAGATATCACTCGATGTGACTATTTCTCATGCATCACCTTGTTCATAATGAGTGCATATCTCATATAAAGAAGATAATACCTTACCTAGTGCCATGGTTTAAAATGGGTAGGTACAGACCATGGATCTGTACACATACATCCGTACAGAAAGACCTTGACTATAAAATGTGTAGAAGTTTTCATTCACGGGCAGCCGCCACATATATGTACGAAGTTCTTGGTGATTGTCTGGGAAGATAGCATAATCGAAATTAAGTGAGCATGCAATTAACATGCAGTTGCACAGAACTTGCGAGGGATCCACCAAAAATATTAAAATTCGTAATGCAATTTCTAAGACATTTTCGGAATTTTTTACCGAGCGTGGTGGTGTAACGGATAGCGTTCTGGCCTCGCATTCGGGAGGACGGTGGTTCGAATCCCCGTCCGGGCATCCAGATTTGGGTTTTCCATGGTTTCCCCAAATCACTCCAGGTGAATGCCGGGATGCTTCCTTCAAAAGGCCATGGCCGAATTCCTTCCCATTCCTTGCCCCCATCCTTTCCCGTCTCTAAAGACCACGTTGTTAAAAAGGGACGTTAAACTGTTACAAAAAAAAAAAAAAAAAAAAAAAAAAAAAAAAAAAAAAAAAACTTATTAGAATCAAACACCATGGTGTCCCGGTTAACAAAGCTATAACATTTACCTTTTATAACATGTCAAATATATTGTTTCAAGTTGACAAAATTAAAGAGTAATAGTGAAATCAGTTTTAATCCGCTTTTAAAATCATACCTGGAGACGAGGGGATAGGTAAAATATTGCTTTTGTTTTCAGTCTCGCAAGTTTGTGGTTTGTTTGGATCTTCTAGAAAGATTCTACCGTTCCTCAGTATAAGAACGAACTGGCGATGAAGTAAAACAGGGAAGGAATAATAATTTTCTGACACCAGCTACTAGTAGCCTGAAATAACTTAACTTACCACAGAAATATAAGCGATGAACTGGTAATTAATAGCCGATGCCAACAGCGAAATTATCGAATTTATTTACACTTCTCTCCAAAGTTATGACTATACTGTCACATCTTCGTCAACAAGACGTTACCGTCTAAAAATGTAATTTGGTGTTTACTACACCGTTTCCTATGTTATTCAAAAAATTTCCTCGTGATAAACGGGTTTATCTGTTTTCCATTTTAAATCTGCAAATCGGTCAAAAACATTCCTCACTTTCCAACTAAAAGCGAGAATTTGGCTTTGCCAGAAATCTGTCCAAAGTGTCAGTGAGTGCAGCTCCAGTGTAATTATCGCAAACTAAAATGCTTTAAAATTCTGTTCCCGTTGGTTCACAGAGACATAATAATGGTCACCGCTCCCGCGGCCGTATTTGCGAATTTTTCGTGTTCAAGTGAGCAGTGAATGGCCATTTATTCACAATATAATATCGCCGCGTGCGTTCTCTTTTTTCCCCCATTGCACGTCCCTGTTGAACCTCGAAACATACAATAACGCAGCCCTGCGTAGCAATTGCCCGCTCATGCATATATGTTTTTTGTGTGCTCACCGCTTGTACGATTCGCACGATCGTGTGTGTCGGCGAGTGCACTGCGAACAGGTGGACACGGTCACCGTCGGTAACGGGCTTTACAGTGCGTAAACACAGCGGAGAAACCCCTACGTTACAGCTAAACGGTGTGAGATCGATTAAATAACAATAAAATGCGAAGTAACCTGTACCACTAAATACAGCGATGTAAAGATAAACGATTATATTCGTAGACACACGCTGCTGATGCACGTAAAAGCAACTACCTGGCTTGACCTCACCAGTAGGAACTCAATGAGCACATTAATCTAGACTAATATTATAAATGCGAGTCGGTTAAGTTTTAACGACTAAATGCATAAACCGATCTTGAAGAAATTTGACAAGGAGATACTATGTTTCATTAGAAAAAACAAAGGGTACTTTTTTCGGGATAAATAACATATTTTGTTATGAAATTTTGAAAACTAACCAAACGATGACAGACAGACGGATGGCGTGTGTGTGTAATTTTATATCTGCCGCTCGTGGTTTTGAATGACGGCATGGTTCCTTTCATAGGCTACGGTCGTCTTCCTTCCCTTTCTCTCCCCCTAGATTAGTTCGGCGGAGAGAGTCTCAGTGACCCTAGAACAGCCAGTCCCCCAGACTTCACCCGGAAGGAATGAAACCTCAAAAAATACCACACACACAACTTATTATATAGTACAAGTTAATACACATCCCACAGAATTCTTCAACTTTTTAGAGCTGTCTGAAGTGTCTTCTTACAAATTAAGATTAAATGTTGGTGTTCCATATTACTGATGAGCCACCTCGATGCACCGCTACTGTGCAACGGCATACGCCTGTAATGTCCTGTTGGCCGGGGTATTAGTTTTGACTTGATAAACACCTTGTATGATGCCAGCTCGCAAAGTAGCAAAGGTTATTTATTTTTAATTAAATAATATTTATAATGGGCTCTTCACATGACAATTCTCAGGGGATCACACAAAAGAAATGGGTTCACATTAAAAGAAATTTGAATTTATTCATTAAGACATATTTGTTGTCATTTCAAGATCACAAATGTATGGCAAACATATGATAGGCACCCAGGCTAATAGCTCTTTAATTCTGGCATGAGTCTCTCAGGGCAGTTTCCAGGGTTTTGAGATGTTGCAGAATGTCTATATCAGCAGGCGGTACACATTACCCGGCATAAACACTGGTCGGCGGTTCAGACACAAATCACCTGGGATTCTTCTCTCCTAGGGTGTGGGGAAGTTCTTGCACAGTTGTGTGCATCTCCTTCCATTTTTTGTTTAGTTTGTCCTCAGCGTTGTCGGCGGAACGGCGAGCCAGGGTTTGACCAGCGCAACCGGCTGATGCATGCAGCCACCTCCGTATCACTTGTAGCAGCAGCCACTGCCCACAACCTTGCTCTCGGGCGTCCAGCAAAGTTCTTCCTTCACTCCCAACGACATAGAACATGTCAAAAAAACACCTAGGAGGAGTAGATGCAATCCCCTCCATTCGCTGGCTGTCCCACACACGGCACGCCCTCCACAAAACAAAAACATCGCGAGAAGCTAGGGCAGGCTGTGTCCCGCGCCCCTTCGTCAACCCAAACGTATCTCTCCGGGACAGGTATCTGCCTTATGTCACCATGTTCCCCAGAAAAACACAGTGACGAACAGCACCCCTCTGCGCCACATAGGCGCCGGGCTCTGTGGGACATTACAATACAGTTGGGGCGTAACGTAATAGAAGGTGTGATAACGACTGGAACGGCGATAGGTGATGTGTTGATTCCTCCATCCCAAGACAAACCATTTCAGATTAAAAGACTACAGTTCCCACTAACTTGGAGACCATCAGACCTGTTCAGAACGGATTTCGATCCCCCGAGTATATGTTGAAGGGTAATTACTCCATATGTCTGTGTTACAATTATTTCTTCAAAATGAGCCCTAGGTATCGAGAAATTAACGCGGAAACATACCTGAATATCTTTTAAATAATATAATTTTAGTATATTGTTTAAAAGTTTCGGCGTAGTGTATCCGGTAAGGTACTAACTTCGCATTTTGCGAACCCGGGTTCAAATCCCGATACTGCCAAATATTTTTATTTCTTTTTTTATATGCAGTCATCATTGAGCATTGATTTTATTTCATTTAAAATTCATTTACGAATTTTTATTATGCAAAATAACTTTTAAAACAAAATATTACAGAGTATACAGTCCCAACTTTTTTTTTTTTTTTTTTAGAAAATCATTATTTAATTGTTTATGTGTGTTTTTTTTTAAATGAAACAGGTATATTTCATGTTCATCGTTTCTATACTTGTATCTCTACAATTAATATCGAAAAGTAAATATATTACAGCCATAAGGTCGGGGTTTTCTCCTCCCTACCACAGTTATACTTATTTCCGTTCAGTGGTGGTAGTATGTAAATGTTTGAAACTAACATAATGTCTGTTATTTCGTATAATAAAAATTCGTAAATGAATTTTAAATGAAATAAAATCAATGCTCAATGATTACTGCACATGAAAAAAGAAATAAAAATATTTGGCAATAGGGGGATTTGAACCCGGGTTGGCAAAATGGGAAGTTATTGCCTTACCGCATACACCAGGCTGAAGATTTTAAGCAATGTACTAAAATTATAGTATTTAAAATATATTTACATATGTTTCCGCGTTAATTTCTCGATATCCAGGGCTCATTTTGAAGAAATAATTGTAACACAGACATATGGAGTAAATACCCTTCAACATATACTCGGTGGATCAAAATCCGTTCTGAACAGGTCTGATGGTTCCCAAGTAAAATCAGCCTTTGCGATGACTATCAATAAAGGCCAGTGACAGACATTGAAAGCATTAGGGTGTACACTTAGAAAAGGCGCGTTTTTTCCAATGTGCAGTTACATGCAGTTAGCTCACGGGTTTCTAAGTTTACATATCTTAGCTAAGGATAACAAAAACATTGTGTGCAGAACTGTACTGACATAAGATGTCCCCTTGAAATTAACATAAATTTAAATTCAAAAATTAAAATCTGTCTTAAAAACTGTGGCAGGTAGGCTTCCACAGTTAACCCCTCCCCCTTAGATTGTTGTTATTATTATTAAACTTGTTGAAAATTGGTATTCTTCATGAGACAGTTCATTGGCGCATCATATTATCCAGACCAAATGCTTTTTGGGACATCTTTTACATAACTTTCAGCTTCCTATATCCAATTCTAGCAACAAAAATTCTAACATCATGCTTCGTTTTTCTTTCTGAAGCTACGATTACCTAAGAACAACTGTGCAATCTGTTTTAGTTAGCAGTATAAATGTATCTTATATTTAACCAAATATCTGCTTGAAACTAAAGTTACATTCAGAAATTAAGGCAGTATAAAATACAAGTAATAAGTTTGTTTTTGCTATGATTGTGAATAATTATTTCAGTTATATTCGAATATACAATTCCAAATCTGTTAATTTTTTTTAAAATCATGTTACTTGAGAATATTAAATAGTATGAATGTATTAATTTTCTAACGAAGTTTAATTTTCTGCTCCGTCCCTAGCTAGCCTGATGATATGCATCCCACAATTTCAATAAAACAGTAATCTTGCAGTCTGCGAAAACCAGCTCAACAATTTTTAACTGAAGCCAGATTATAGTCAACAGAATTTAATGTTCAAAACAGAGTTTAGTATCTTGCTTTCCCGACGGGTGACTGTCCGTCTCTCAAGTCTCTTAACTCTTGAACACAGAAATTTTATATTTCACATAATTTCAGTTCTTTCTACCCTATACACGAATGCAACGTAAAATGTTTTAAAAATCATGGAGGCGAAAATAATTTTGGGAGATTAGTAGGGATCGAACAGCATTTTTATATAATTTTTATAGATATCGAATGAATGCTGTTTGCATTTTTTTATTATTACTATTCCATAATTTGTAACACTTTGTGACCAAAAAAATGTATTCCTCTGTTTATTTCGAAAACTACTAATCTCATTATTCGTTGAAACGAGTAATTAACAATGATATGTAGCCTTCTAAAGATTATACGATAGCAATAGAGCTTGTTTATTGCTTATGGTTTGATTCTTGAGTAGGAGAAAAAACAGACAAGAATTCATGTATGTCGTTCGATAGAGATTTTCATGAATCAGAAGATAAATACACCAAGAAAACATTTTTTTTTTCAAATAGTTTTTTTCAAAAGCATTTTTAATTCCAATTTCAAAAATTTCATTATTTTTTGGCATTTGTTTCATACATACTTTATGAAAGACAGTTTGTTAAAACGAATAATGAACTTTACTTAAAAATCAATTGTTGCTATGTAACTGATTTTATATATTTAACCTCACTGCTTGGCATTTAAGACAATATTCCATTGTTGTGAACCACAATTATAAATCGTATTACAATCTGCACAAAAAGTATTTAAATTAACAAAATAGCCAATCTACTTTCTGGTTTCACATAGCGTCGAGAATTTCATGTGTGTTTTTAAAATGGATCGGACAAGTAGCAACCCGAGATCCGGTTGTATGATTTCTTCGTCTTCTGCTTTTAAGCTGAAATTCAGTTTTTATATATAATTATTAATAACAGAATACGGTTCTGCCGGTTTTTAATAAAGTATAATTCATTTCAAAGAGAGACATGTAGAAAACAGAAGTAGTTTGGGTTGCCTCTGGAAAAGTGGCCGCAAGTAAACCACACCGTCTGTGAGAAGGTGTGCTGCGCTAACTCTCACTTGCTCTTACATATCTTTAATAGCTGACAAACTCTACTTGCGGCCACTTCAAAACAGACAACTCAACCGTTTTAAGTTTTTTAATGTCTTTCTTTGAAATCAATTGTAGTTAGTTTAAAAAATAAGTGAACGAAATTTAGGTAAAAAAAATAATTTTTGAAATTTTAATTAATAATACTTGCGGTCATTTTTGATAAGCAACCCGGCCCGTAGTCTGAAATTAATAATTATATATAAAAATCGAATTTCAGTTAAAAAACAGATGGACGTAGAAATCATGAAGCCTGATATCGTGCTATAAGGACTGTCTGCCCCCGGTTCCAGTAGAATTCCATGTATGAAAAGTTCCCGCAATGAGTCCAACAAAGGAAGTATGAGTGATGGAAGTTGCTGGTCCGTCGGCTCTTAGTTGTACTACTTTGTAGGTACGGAGAGACGGTGTTCGGGCATTGTTACAGTCGTATTCACTCGTTCTGGCAGACACCAAACGTTTCATTCCCAGAGCAGGTAATATTCTAGCAATGCTGTTACAAGTCTGATATCGATTACATCAATGCTGCAGTCGAAGGTTGTGAACTGCAGGAATAGTAGCTTACTATGTTCGGTGCTACACTAGATGCCCTGCCGATCAACGATCAAGACGTCTTCAGTAGTCAACACCGGAAAACTCCCCGTAAAAAGACATCGGTCCCGGTGAAGTTCTGTACACATCAATTAACATTTCCCCAATGCTACCCGCAATTTTTGCCTACTGACGCTCTGAGGGGTTCCATGCTCTTATAAATAATAAAGTTAAGGCAACACAGTTCAGTTTATTTAAAAGTTAACTAATTGTACCTAATATGTTCCAGTTTTACTTTATTCGGATAAAAATGGCTTATTTAAATGGCATTCAGTCAGTAATTTTATCACAAAACCAAATAATAATTAAAATTAACAGTCACTGAGTTATTTGATTGACTTGCTGTTCATAGAAGATGCTGCTAGCAGTTTTCCAGGTGCAAAGTAAGCATGCCAGAGCCAACTTTGCTAGGAAGCATGATTTTACAGTAGCAATTAGGTGATTACCATGTATTAACAGTGAGGCTGAGGATGGCTCAGCCCATTCTCATAAACTGATGAACACAGTATTACAGCTTGCTTAGAGCGTATTGTACCTTATGAAAGGATCAACTTTAGAATGATAACAATGCCTAATTTTAATTCGCGATGTAACCGTAAAGATTTAGTGTCTCTCCATGCTGGATGATTTTCATCTTTCTGTATTAGGTGTCTTTCATGATTTTTCTGGATGTGTACATAAGCGCTTCTCTGATAGACAATAATGACACCATCAGCACTTTCTTCCGTCTCCAGTTTCTCGGGTGCCGGGTAAGAGCGCTCGCCACCTTTGTCTTTCCAGATAGATTTCCTCTTCTTGGGCTCTAGACCATTGTACACCTGTGTCCTTTAATCCAGTTTTAGCAGATCGAATTATCTCCTCCTGGATCTAACTCTAGTTCTTTTACCCTTTAGTTCTTTTTCCAGCCACATCTTTGTTACTCTCAATGGTCTTTTCGTTTGACATTATGCAGCCATCGCAATCTTTCGTTGGCAATTTTTTCACATAGGATTTCACAGACCGGAATCTCTTTCCTGTTCACTTCATTCCTGAACTTGTCTGTTCCGATTTTCTGTACCATTATTGTCAAGAAATTCATTTCAGTCACCTGACGTCTACTGTCATCTCTGCTGGTAGAAGAACATACCTCCAGACTGTTTGTTATGATCGCTAAGAAGTATGTATCACACAGCGAAAGTTTGGCTCTGATTTGAATATGCTTGTTCCGCGGAAGCTGCAGAATTGGGTTCCTTTTTGTACTCTGTTAGAAATTTCGTCCTCAGCTTGATTATCAGAGTTCACTTTAAAGCTGAGGTACTGAAAACAATAAACCTGGTTCACTTTTTCTCCAGCGAGATAGATATCAGGCTTCATACTATGTCTGCTGACAGCCATAATCAGTATTTTTTCTTTTAAAACCAAATTCCTTAAATTCTTGTTAACCTTTCTATCCACTTACGGACTCATAGATAATAAATCGAAAGACATTGTAATACTCGCAAAAGAGGGAATACCATGAATGAAGTGCTACAGTCAAATCAACATGGACGACGAACATCTCAGAGCTTGTTCGAGGTTTCAATGAATTTTATGATTTGAATCATAAGAATATTGGATAGAGATCACAAAAAAAACCTATAATGTAATCAAACAAAAATTATAAAATATTGCCCATCAAGTATATTTGTCGCAAAAATTTGATTATTTTATATTGTTAATCTCGAAAATATTGAAAATTAGATTAATTGTCCGTCTTTGCTTGTTACACTAGACTCAAGTATTTTGTTAAGCGCTCATCTTCCGGCATTGTTCGACCGTCGGCCGCGGACTATTTCATAATAATTACGCTTCATAAACTTCATAAACTTGTATGTGCTAAGCATTTAAATGTGACGTAATTCATTAGCTTACCTTATAAAAGATGCTGGAAGTGTTGACCCTCTTGTGTAATGCACATTTCACATCTTCTGAACATTTTTCGAGACACACGCTGCCCTATCTGACTTAATGATTTTTTGGGTGACTGTTCTAGTCGAAAAGCGATATCGTCAATTTCTCCTCTGTGAGAATACGGTTGACCGACAGTCTCTTTTGTTAAAAAATGAACCCGTTTCTCTTACTTTTTTAACCAGACGCAGAATTGTTGATTTAGCTGGCAGTAAAGCGCCAGGAATTTCGCGACGAAATTTACTGCGACACGTTTTAAACGACTTCTCTTCACATATGTATCGTAGAGAAATATTCTTTGTTGCAAACTGTAACGTACCATAATTTTACTCACACTCAAATACTAAACGTAAAAACAGAAAATTTTAAATAATAGTCAAACAATTCGTAATGGCCAAATTCTTTATTTATTTCTTAAAAAAATAAGATTTCAGCTGACCTGACCGCGATGTGAATGCTACTGGCTCGTGAGCTAGCGTGAGTCGCTGGCGGCAGCGGATCCGCGGTGTTTATGCAGTAACGTTCAGCCGCTCCGCGCCGCTTTATTGACACAAACACGAGTGGACTTGCGTAATTATGCAGCACGCGGGCCGCGGCGATATGCTTGGTGCATTAATGGCGGCTTGTCGGGCCTATCGGAGCGCGCTCAGGTCGTCAAGTAATCAGATGCTCGTGACGCCTGCGAATCACGGCCTGCGTACCTGCATACATAAACGGCGCCACTTGTTAATAGGCCTCCGTAAACTTGGTTGTTTATGTCACCAAAGTGGGTCGCCACACTATCGCACTGGATTAACACTATTGATTGCCTTTTGTCTGTGTAACGATATTGTGATTTGGCGACACGAGAGAGGGAGCAGCCACAGGGGTGGCGTCCCATTAAACGATGAGAAGTGTAGCTATGGATTCAACCTGCTTAGTCGTTAAGTGCTTTGAACAAATCAGTTTGTTTTCAAAAGCCGTATTCAAAAATAAATAAAGGTCCGGAAAAGCCACATGTTTCGACATCACGTAACGAATTACATACAAACGCATACAAATATCAAATTAATTAGAGTTCAAGCACTGTATTTTTTTTTGGATTCGGGTCTTTAACTGGGACGTAGCAAACATGAGAAATTTGACAAACAATCATCAATAGTATTTTATTTCAATATGTGAAAAATAGATACGAGCTGTTGGCTAAATCTCGATTAACAGAATGTCACTATATTATCTTTCGCACATCCGGAGCTTGTTTACAACACCCCGAGCCCAGGCCACGCAACTTTGGTTCACCATTGTTTGAAGCATTTTCATTCTAGAGATGAGGCATGGTATCACACACTCGTAATTTAGTTCACGGACATTGCCACTACTATTGGGTTCAGTGCCAAGACAAATATCTAAATACTTTTACCTCATAATTTAGGATAACTATTTGGCAAAATCTATCCGTTATATTAAAAACAATAGTAAGGAGTTTTAAAAAGAAATCTATTCCTACCCCTCGTTCAAATTTCTTGGGTGGATTTTTTTTTCCGTAATCTTATAAGTAGTGTTGAACAAATTCAGTTTAACAAAGAGTCGTAAGAATCTTTTTTATCGTTGCAGAAGGAATAAAAAGGCTGTTTATTAGCATATACTCAGTTATATCGAGAGGAAATTCGTAAGTTCCGTTAAAGCCTTTTTGATGTATCTCTTAGTTCTTACCTCATTTAATTTATTAATTAAAATTTAAAAAATACCAGGATTTCCTAAAGGAGCAGTTATTTGTTTTTGTATAGTTTATGAACTGTGATGCGTTTGAATTTAGTTTTAATGAGCTACAATACAAGTTACCACGAGGGCCGACTAAACATAAATGAGACATTATAAATATGTGCGGAATACTTTGACACTCGTTAAGGTAGCAATATTGAATGCGCTGGCACTTTAAGTGCTATTTTTTTTCTTTAGTAGTATATTTACTCAAAACAGCATGATGGGTGGAACTTCGAATCTAGAAGTATTAGGACGTGTTGAAGAGGCAAAACTTTTATGCAGATTGCGAGCACAGTTAGGCTATGGTACACTTTTAAAGTCTCAATTTCTTCTGAGAAGGTTAACAGTAGTTTGTAAACTCAATCAAGCATCACGTCTGGGACAACTTTGAAAATCCAAGACCTCATTCATGAAGACAGACTATGGACTCTTTGTGAAATTATTGCAAAAAAAAAAAAAAAAAAAAAAAAGTTAATTCACCGAAGGTTTTATTTTAAACATGCTTTTTATTCCTCCCCCCCCCCCTTTTTAAGTCTTCCAATACAGTAACCGGGTGTGAAATTTTTTCCTGTTAATTCGTTTCGACACTAATTCAACTCGCTGACGTAATGAAAGTTGTTTTAATTTTTAACGATTCGGTCTTGTAACTCTATCGGTATTTCTATGTGAATTTTTCAATATAATACGATTTAGTTCAAAACGATTAACACAAAATTAAAACTGGAATCTTTAACCTGTTTTCGCTGTTTCCTCTAATGGCGGATTTGGTAGAACCGTTCACAACACTTCAATTCCAACCATTTTTTTTTTTTTTCACTTTCGACAACATTCAAACATTTCGATAACAAAACTTGAATTTTTCTTACTAATTGCTTAAGTCATCTTTATCTTTCGCCCGACAATGTTCATAACGTTTGATTCATTTGACTGAATGTATTATCCCATTCTCCGATTCCACTCACATATTTTTGAAGTTCAATAATAATAATAACAATAATAATAATTAAAAAATCAATGAACAATTAATATGCTGACTTTTTTGTGAGCCAGAATACATAAAACCAAGATATTTTATTTCTATCTGCAATCTCATTTATTGTACATAACTTCATTCTGTAGAGATGAAGAAATTTTATAATCAATCTGGGTACATATTAAAAAAAACAGTTTCAGAAGCGCGAACAGAACAAAGAAATAATCAAAAAATTATTTCTTTGATTTCCAACAGTACCAGAATCTTAAATTCACGAGTTGCGAAAATATCAACAGTGTTTTAGAAATGCGCGTCACGCTGTTGATCACAGCGATGCTGAGTTCAGAGCTAACCGATTGCAGACTGGTAGTGAGTCCAGTGATCAGCCCCGGGGGGCGCCAAAATGAATCGCCGCGGGCACTATTTATTTGTCCATCCGCCGTCCGGCATTAAACATTATCAACCGACCGATACGAATCGGAAAGAAACGGCCCCGTCCGCCGCGGGCCATCTGCACACAAATTAGCCGAGGCCCAATTAACAGCTCTGCGGGCGACCTCTAGTTAATAGTAACGCCGAACGTGCCGCGCAGATAGGCAACCACCCGTGGGGCTGTGTCACAAATCAGTGGTCGGCAAGGCGCAGCAGCCAGCATAAAGACTGCAGCCCCCTCCCCGCAGCATAAATACCTGACCGGCCGGCAGGGAGCTCCAAATCACATTTGATTCCTGCGAGCATGCCTCTCCATTCGCCATTACATTAGCTTTTACCGGTCGCGCAGGCCTGCACAAGCAGTGACAAATTCTGTTAGGGCTTGCACTACGGGCCTAAATCTGATTTCGGGGTAGCGCTCGCATTGTCGACATGGCTGAGTGTCGACTCGTGTCCGCGTGCTGGGATGGGATTAGAGTTCAATGTCGACTGGGGACCAACGTTGTATTACAGCTTTTTAGGATTTCAATTTAGAGGCGTATAGTAACTAAGCGTAATTACGAGTGAGTTGTTTAATTTCATCGATCCATGTTCAATTCGCAGTAACCATTTTGAACTTTCATCCATTTTTCGTGTTTTTTCTATAACACTGGCAACCAAGTGTGTCAAAATATTCTGCCTAAAACGCTCTGATACTAGTTCGCATGGTTCCGCATGTTTTGGAGTGAAGATATAAAAAAGAAGGATGAACGAATGAATGAGGATTCCAACTGTGAGGGATTAATACTTCTCATTTTCTCAGAATTATTGAGTATATGATAGATAGGAATAATGAGTCATAACGGTAAGGTTACCGCTCACTCACCGGGCTCGGATCTTTACGAAGCGCCCGAGTTAAAGCTTTGTTCACGGTGTGTCCCTTGGTGGTGTGGTCTGCAGTTTGTTATGCCTTGCGTGGTGTGAATTGAAAAGATAACGGTAACTCTTGTTGGAACGGCCATTCTCGTAAATAAAATCGGTAAATACTCCTACATCAAAGGCGGCATACTAGCCTCAGTACGGTTCGTGTGTCCATTGTCATGACCTGATGTAGACTGTGTTTGTTTTATTAATTTTATAGTAGCAAATATAGAAGGGATTGTCATTTCGCAGTTTCCACGTAGTTCCTTATGGAGTGAAATATTGAAGTAGTATAAGAGCTAGTCTCTTTTGAATGGGGATACTTTTTCTCATGTTTGTATCTCCTCTCGCTATAAGTGGTCCGCTGTTTTCACTAAATATTCAAAATATAGTTAATTAATCACTCCAACGGAAAGCTCGCAGACCACAACGCTTGTAGCAGAAGCTGGTTTCCTAAGTTTTCTCAAAAGAAATTATACTATAGAATACATGGTTTATTGGCCATCTTTCCGCAGTTGCTTAGCAATAAATTTTAAATGAAAAATCCGTCTTATAGCAACTGGTTTTTTTTTATTATTTCTCAGACGCGTTTCGCCTCCTCTGAATGGGGCATCATCAGTGAGTGTGAATGTATACATGTGTTGTTAATACAAAGTTTACAAACATTACTATATACAATTAAATATTTACAAGGTACATTCTACTTACGAATTTTTGGTTATGACAATTACATGTTGATCAGGAATAGCTCTCCTTGCATGTTTTGTGTAGCCCGATTTGGTGTTGGTTTTCTCATCACTCCTATTCCACTTTTGAGGTCACTATTGTAATGTGTTTCTTGCTTTTTGCACTTTTTCTTATATTGAATATCACAAATCACATTCCTCATTATTTACATTTGTGTACAGTGGTGCCAACTTCTTTTTCGTTATGTTGTAACCTCTGTGTTTGTGTTGTTATTAAATAATGTCTCTGTTTGTGTATTGTAAGTGATGTGATTTACTGCTTTGTGTATTCTCTTCGTTTGTCATGATTATTCTTCAGTGTTTGGAACAGTATTTCATTTGTTAAATGCGTGAATTCGTTAAATACATTTTGCTTTAATCCGATGGCTTTGTGGATGTAGTAACTTTCCTGGAGTGTGAGCAAGTGTTTCATGTGGTTGTTTATTTTCATTATTCTCATGTCTGTCTGTATCGTGGTGGGTTGATGGTTGCCACGAAACATCGGATTAAAGCAAAATGTACTTAACGAATTCACGCGTTTAACAAATGAAATACTGTTCCAAACACTGAATAATAATCATGACAAACTAAGAGAATACACAAAGCAGTAAATCACATCACTTACAATACACAAACAGAGACATAATTTAATAACAACACAGATACAGAGGTTACAACATAACGAAAAAGAAGTTGGCACCACTGTACACAAATGTAAATAGTGAGGAATGTGATCTGTGATATTCAATATAAGAAAAAGTGCAAAAAGCAAGAAACACATTACAATAGTGACCTCAAAAGTGGAATAGGAGTAACAAGACAACCAACACCAAATCGGGCTACACAAAACATTCAAGGAGAGCTGTTCCTGATCAACATGTAATTGTCATAACCAAAAATTCGTAAGTAGAATGTACCTTGTAAATATTTAATTTTATATAGTAATGTTTGTAAACTTTGTATTAACTACACATGTATACATTCACACTCACTGATGATGCCCCATTCAGACGAGGTGAAACGCGTCTGAGAGATAATAAACAACCAGTTGCTAAAAGACGGATTTTTCATTTAAAATTTATACTATAAAAGCTTACGACTCGAATTGATGCGTTTCGTTGCCTGCTTTATAGTCTCAGAAAGAAAACCAAATGAACAAGCCATTATACAAGCTTGTGTTTAGTTTTTAGTGTACTGTTACACGCTAAAAGGTACGATTGTAACTCTTATCTGTTAATCATTAGTGACACTCTAATATTTTTTTATCCAAGAGTTTATATAAGTAGTTTTAGTGCTTGTTTTATCCATTGGTACTGGTGTCAGTTGTGAGAATAGGGTGGAGACGACTGGTAACTCCTCCCACCCCCATTCTCCCTAGGAAGAGAGAATGGAACCAACTGTCAAGCCTGTTCTTCCTAATTTAACAAGCGGTGGCCACCGGATTTAACGTTCGCATCCTGCGGAAAAATTAACTGGATCATTTTCCCTAACCTAGGATTGTGGTATAAATTCTGGAGGTGAAGGAATCGAGCTCTATAATATCTCCTACCCTATTGGTCAATCCCAAAATACGAAAAAAAATTATCCTTTTTTTGTATCCGTGTAATGCTACGTCGAGCGCCAAACACAATAATTCTGTCTAATCAAATTCGGCCACAGGTACAGAAGTGAGGAGAATGCCCACCTTGTAATACATCTCTGAAACGAATTTACTTTTAAACCGATGCCTATTGTTTCACAAAGTATTCACGGAAATGATTGCGAAGGTAGCCCAATTACTATCTATAAAGATTTTTCTCTCGCAGTTGTTGCCTCTTGTGGTTGTGGTTCAGCTAGCGTCATTCCGGCTGGTGACTCGCTGATGGACCAACCCCTCCAGCTAGGGGATGGCAAGGCTCAACTCACACGAGAGGCTTTTTGTCCTCAATGTATCCGGACGGGTTCCATTAGTAATAGTTCAGGCGGGAGGAGACTCTAATTACCCGCGTAAATTCCACCTGCAAATGAGAGCGGCCGAACGGACCATTAACCATTGTGCCTCACGGCTGCCAACCGTACGCGAGTAAGATATTTCGCGAACCCAGCTTTAATAGCCTTGACCTCCGGCTGGCGCCACCCCGCGCCGTCCACTTTTAATTTCATTTTATACGCCGGAGAGCGAGAGCGGGGAAATGCCTGTCTGGTTTTATTGTGTTTTTAGTGCCCGGCGTGGTAGATTCCGCGCTGGTCGGCACCCGCTGTGGTTCTCCCAAGATATTGTCGTCGCGCGCCAGCTTCTTGTCTCCGCCTGCGTGGCCGCAACCAAATAGAGCTGTGTGCCGTGCAGCGTAGTGGGCCGCAGAGTAATTAAGGCGCTGGCTAGCACCACCGAGCTATGTCGAGTTACAGCGGCGGCAAGAAGAAAGTTTAATTCTTGAGAAAGTCCATTCTCCGTATTGCCCGCGAGAAAATTAAATTCTTGGTACTCCCTAATTTACTGAGCGAGAAACTTGCGTTAATTTGATATTCGAGAATGAAATATTTACGGGGGAGAAGGAACGAAGTATTCTTGTGATAATGAACGAGTTAATTAATTAGGTAGCTCGTATACAATAATCAGCCAGGACCGCAGCATTATGGTAATTAAAAGACGCAGACCCCGGCGTTGTGAAGAATTAGAGCACCTCTGTTAAAGCGCTCGCCAAATGTTTCCTTTCCTTCCTGATAAAAAGAATGGTTGGAAAAAATATGGCGAAATGCAAAGCTCTGCGGTGTTTGCTACCTCAAATAAACTGAGACGAAAATATTTTATAGAAATGATAAACAAGAAAAAGGGAATTATCTTGAGGAAAAGGATACTGTGAACGTTTGTTAATTTGATGCAATAAACTGTTTGAAATGCATGTACTGAATAAAAACTCTCTTTTTTTTAACTATGTCTGTTGTATTACCTAAAAAACTACCTTAAAAATCCCTTCGAAATTAATATTTACAGTGGAAGGGAAAGTCAGTTTTTTTTGGTATTAAGTACCTGAACGTTTAAAGGGAATCAGGACCTATATATGCCATTAAACTGTATTTCCGTCTGTCACCGGGATCTATACCTTAAACTAAGTAAGTTTCTGAGCTCAAATTTGCACCTGCTATATATTGCATTGTCGCAAAAACAGAATATCGTATTTAAAATTTTGTTAAGTTCTATTATGAGGTCCAATACAAGTAAAGGGGGTAGAAAAAGTATTTGTTTTGTGAACTGTGGTTGCATAGGGCTCGTCAAGTAGATGGAGCAAATATTTTTCAGTTTATTTCACCGGTAAATAAAGATGTTAACTAGCGTAGAAGTTGTTAATTTGAAACTACTTTTGTTGTCAGGTTATGAGAATCATACTTCACGTCTGCACAATTTTATGACGGTAAGATGTTGTTTTGTTAATATGAAACTAAAGTTATTCTAATTTTGTATTAAAAATTGCAAATGTATAACATTAATACGAGTTTATATGTGAAGAGTAAACGATGGTGATAGATGTGCAAGGGGAGAATAATTCACACAGAAGAATGAAAAAATCTAATAATCGTAGACATGATGAAAGCAGAGCATGGTTTAAAAATTGGTAGCTGGCGAGAAGATGCCTCATAAATTCAATATAAGTTAATAAAATTTTCACAGAAAGAATTTATTGTTTTGTATAAAGTATGTTCAATTAATGAAGATAACATACGGAATTTATAAAGTGATAATAAAGGTATGAAGTAATGAAAAAAATAGAAAAAATAAATAAAAACTGAATAAGTATGATTTGTTGAAATCATTTGAAGAGAAGTGTATCTGATAAACAATTATTGGTGAGAGGATACGTACTGCAGTTGAGAGGTATAAAAGTTTATTTGAGGTGAAGTAGAGGAAGTGTTCCAAGATTTGTCCTGAAAATGTGGCAATAGAGCAATCATCGGAGATCGGTTAAGAGGAAAGGTGAACTAGGATGTTTTCAACTCCCTTGGAGGCATAATACGAGATATAACGAGATAAAAAATATACTATATTAATTAAATTAGAGTGCGGTCATCGAAGATAGAGTAAAGATTTAGTAACTTGTTCTGCATTTTATGACTGGATTTCATAAATGGCAATAATTAAATAATATTATTGACACACGTATACGTCCTCGTTTATGTGGATAAGACACAAGCCACCATTTTATGTAATAGGTAAAAAGAGAGAGTATCGCCAATCTATCTCAGAAACGCTATTACCAAAGAACTTTGATATCGACCAGATACAAGTACTAAAGACACATCTCACAGAATATGTAAGGTCTGAACAAACCAAACAAATGAGACCGATTTTTGTGCTAAGAGTCTGCCATCTGACCGACCACATTTATATTTTCTAAAGTCACTAGAGCACATAACCTAAATCACGTGAGGTTGGACTCACACTTGGCAAATTCTTGTGCTTTTGCTGCAACGTATGGTTGTGTCGACATGTGAGGTCGTAAAAGACGGTCTACTGTATGTAATAGACGTCGCAAACTGCCCACTAAACGGGTAACCGTGTTCTGATATTTCTTTAATTAATCTGTTTGTGAAATCTACATATTTCTACCAAATTTGGTCATCATTTCATCATGTGCACCAAACATGAGTGGAAACCGCAGTGGAATGAATGGCTTGATACCAGCCGTCACATAAAGGCGTAGTATTGCGTTGCTTTGGCACACTCAGGTAAGTAATTAGGCCTTAGGGAATTTCGTAAGAACAGCGACCATTATGATATTGCTGCTTTAAGCATCACAGCAACAAAGTATCCTATTACGATTCTGTGTTGATGCCTCATGAAAGGGACAAATCTGAGGCAGTTCGTAAAAATACATGTCACGATTTCCGTTAATATTTTCGAAAAACCTAGCGTAAAGTGCCTAAAATTTGATTCTGCATCTTTGTAGACTGATGCTAGTTTTTATAGAATAAAAACGCTATTTTTCCAGAAGCAATAATATTTCAGATTAAACTGCTAAAAAAAAATCCAGAGAATTGGTGATAAATAAAAATATGTAACTCCTTGCTTAAGTAATTTGGGTTGGAGTATTCAGCGCACGAATGTTTTCCCTAATATTTGAAGTATTTTGCTAAACTATTTTGCATTCTCGTTGATAATAAATAGTTTTTAGGTTCCCTGGTTGTTCCTTTGGCCATTGAAGCAAAAAATTGGATCATTGTAGGAATTTATATTTTGTAACTCACAGTCGTTAATCAGATTACAACCACAGATTACAACTCTGCACCTGAAGGTTACAAGAATCAGGATCTGTTGTTCTTCTTTGAACGCTGCAATCACGCACTCTATAACTTTCAGGTAACACTTCAGCAACTATTCAGTGCTACCACCTTGTTACTGTAGTTTATAAATGGTTCTGACTTCATTTTCTAAGAATGCATTCTACTGCGACGGGATTAGTTCTCTAAAACTGCGGAATACATGATGACATGATATAGCATGCTGTTTATTCGTGTTTCATGAAAAATAATGAAAAAAATTAAGTTTTTTATAAAACTATCAAAACGTTATCTGTATCTAAGTACGTATCGCACGTTTGCAACATAAAATACCAAATAATGACATATTCGTCAACCTCTTAAATCAAATGTCGTTAGTAAAATAGGACACTCGCTAAGTTATCATAGAGAGTATGAGCAGTCTCGAATTAATAGAATTAACTACTTGCTGCCCACTGAGTAGCACTGCTGAAAATTTTTTTCCATATTCTTAGGATCTGGGCCACAGTTTAGATTTGTTGAAAATTCTGCCTGCGTCGTGGCTTGACCTACACTTTAACGTATAATATGAGCCACGGAACGTTCTATAGCACTCATAACAAACAAAGCAAAGTTCTTAAACATCCTTAGTATCACTTAGAATAAATCCCAGGTCGTCTGCCTCTGATTAAGTGTCAATGGGTGAATGGTCGCTGCTTCCATGATAACCGTTTCTGACCCATTGGGTTTCGAGCCATTTTATTAGACAAATCCAACCACACATTTTGAGTTACCGAAAAGAAGTTTCCACTACCAGGTATGGATATCAGTTTCCAACTTAAACTCGTTATAAAATCCTTCCAGAGTTATTTGGAGCGGTTAAATGGTTAATTCTGAGACAAACTGGTCGTCCCCGGGGTTGAAATATCTTCTTAACTTACCATTACACCTCGTTAATCTGGAAGCACAAGAAACGTTCACATAATATCTTTGGAGAGGACACTGCTTGACACTAAAATCTTCTATATGGATTATATATTACTCATGTCTCTCCTTCTACCTTTTTAAAAATCAAATTAAAATTAAAATTTTCTAATTACCATGGAAATGTTATGTATAATTTGAAGCTATTATTCTTTTTTTAAAAAAAATCGAAATTACATACCTTTCTCCCATTACTGCACAAATAAATATTTGAAAAAAGAAGTGTGTTATTGTATTCTTATTTCATCTAGTATCTGCTAAGAAATATTCCCAAGAAATGTTTGCAATTAGGACGACGAGAAATACATTCGTTTTCATCACGTTTTATATTTACCGAGTTTTCTAATTTCTCCGAACACTATTTCAGTACCTATACAATTTATTCATATGTGAAAACCTTTAAACAGAACATGACGTCACCTTTTTAATACCGACAACATTTCTCTTTTCAGTAAATAACCACTGAACGGAAGATGAAAACTGACGTCAACAAGAGATGCCGCAATATCTCCATAGCACACCGGAGCGCATTACATTACCCCCAGAGAGTTGGAGGAGCCTCCTCAGGAACAAGAGCCAAGAAGACAGCTACAGAACACGCGAGTTCTCCCCTGGCAACGCAACTCGCGGCAGAGATTTAGCGCGAGACACGGCTGGCTCCTGGGAGGTAGACAATTTGCTGCTCCTGGCGCAGAGATAACGAGCCAACACGACCACCTCACAACCACCTTCGGCAATTATCGCATTTCTAAGCAGGCGACGGGGAAGGGCTTTACGGCCCGCCCTGTTTTATTTCAAGCGCCATTGTAAGAAAATTCCCGCAGAGTCATTAAAAGTACATAACCGTACATTTAGTGGCGTGGTACCCAGTGCAAAGTTTAGAGCCGCGGCGGCTTAAGCGGGTGGTACGCTGCCTTCTCGGAGATTACACCGTCTGACTAATAGAGCTGCATTCTGGTGCCAACTACTGTGCTTCCAGCGCCTTCACCAAGTACCACCGCCCGCCAACTCTCCGCGCCTCTCAAACATTTCTTCGTTATTACAACGGAAGAATGTAGTACTGCTGAATGTGACAGCGTTATTCAGCTGAGATTAAATCCAGTTTATACATGTTAGGATTAAATACTTTGCACAATTCTATACCTGAAATACTGTACAGGGATCATTCCAACCCAAGGCCTGTGTAAATACTCATAACCATTATCTTCTGTTCCATTGACAGCGACATCAGTAGTCCACTACAGGTCATGCCCACCAATATCCTGAAATCAAGTAATCATTGACGTGTTAGAATTTTGCAGTAAAAGCATCAAATATTTTACAGCAAGTTAAAAGCAACTGGTATTTGTCCTCATTCTGATCTAGGTCATAAGGTCTTATTCAAACATCGTATACTGGTATGTTGTAATATTAGATAAGCAAAAAAGTACTGTTTACAAGTGCAGTAGCCGAGAGAAAGAATCCGGACGCCTTTACTGACCATGCTTCCTTGTTTTTGCGTAGACGCACAGGCTGAGAGTACTTAAAAAGGCTTCTAGTAACTTTGATAACCTAGGGATCGCTGAATGCGATATGGAATAAAAAAGTGAAGATAGTTTTTCTTTTTTTAAAGTCTATACACAAGAGGCGGTGATAGGCTAACATCCCTGTATAATTGTAAAGAAATAAAAAAAAGGCCTAAATACCTCAACCAGGATAGCCCATATGTTGGTGAAATAGCATCGGCCGTGACTTCCCAGCCAAAATTATCGGTTCATTATGTAACTGCAACGAACAAAAAACGTTTAACTTGCTGAACGTTCTAACATCAAAAGCAAATCACGTGACTATGAAAGCTGAGGATGAAGTCAGAAAAAAAAAATCCATCCTAGAGTATCACAAGCATATTTTAGAGCTCAACTGACGATGTTTCTGTGGGCTAAAGACTAAATGTGGATCCTTACATTGAAGAGATATATTGCATTTCATAAATGAATAAAATATTCAACCCAAAGTTTTCTATCTGATCTTTGACTTTAAATCTATTGAGAAAAGAAATAATCATATATATTATTTCTATAAGGTGTTTTTTTGTCACAAGCCATTATCTCCCTTCATACTTAACAGAAATCAATGAATGAGGTGTCATATTAAAGCTTATGGTCTCATCATATTTTAAGAAAGAATTTTTTCAGAATTCGACCCTTAAAGGGCAAAAATGTCAATATTTCTAAAATGCTGTTTTTGGTGTTACGATTCATTTATCTCCCTGGATATCTATCTGAAATCGTTTAGTGAAGTACCATTTTAAAGATTAAGATCTTCGCTTTGATGACATCATATATTAAGACAAGAATTTTTCGAAATTCGACCCTTAAAGGGCAAAGGTATCAATATTTCTGCAACGCGTCTTTGTGTCACGAGCTATTTATCTCCCTTCACATCTAACCGATATAGATAAATGAGGTTGCATATTAAAGAGTAAAGTCTACGCCGTGGTAACATTAAATTATAAGAAATTAATTTTTCGTAATTTAATCCCTTAAAGGGCAAAAATGTTAATATTTTTAAAATACTTTTTTTTTGTCTCGAGCCATTTATCTCCCTGGATATCTAACCGAAATCGATAAATGAAGTTGGATTATGAAGAGTAATGTCTCGCCTTTGGTGACCTCATATATTAAGGAAGAATTTTTTTGGAATCCAACCCTTAAAGGGAAAAACTATCATTGGTTCTACAACCCATTTATGTGTCTTGAGCCATTTATCTCCCTTCATACATAACCGATATAGAAAAATGAGGTATCATATTAAAGATTAAGGTCTCCGTCGTGGTAACATTGTATTTTAAGAAATGTATTTTTCGTAATTCGACCCTTAAAGGGCAAAAATGTTAAAATTTCTAAAATGCGTTTTTTGTGTTTCGAGCCTTTTATCTTCTTGAATATATAACCGAAATCGATAAATGAAGTAGGATTATGAACATTAGTGTCTCAGCTTTGGTGACATCGTATACTAAGACAGATTTTTTTTGGAATTGAACCCTTAAAGGGAAGAAGTATCAATGGTTTCTCAACGCATTTTTGTGTCACGAGCCATTTATCTCCATTTATATATAACCAAGATAGATAAATGAGGAACCATTCTAAAGACTAAGGTCTCCGCTATGGTCAAATCATGTTTTAAGAATTAAATTTTCTGAATTTAACTCTTAAATGGCATAAGTATCAGTATTTCTAAAATGCGTTTTTGTGTCTCGAGTCATTTATCTCCCTTGATAATGAAACAACATTGATAAACGAGGTATCATTTTAAATACTGAGGTCTTCGTAATGTCTTCGGTTGGTTACAACATATTTTAAGAAATGGATTTTTCAAAATTTGACCCTTAAAGGGCAAAAGTATTAATATTTCTACATCACATTTTTCCGTCACGAGCCATTTATCTCCACTGATATCTAACCGAAATCGATAAACGGGGTATCGTTTAAAATATTATAGTATCCTCTTTGGACAGATCATATTTTAAGAAAGCACTTTTTTTTAAATTCGACACTTAAGGGGCAAAAGATCATTATTTCTATCTTTTTTTTTTTTTTTTTTTTTTTTTTTTTTTTTTTTTTTTAGATCGCGTCATGCCTAACACAAATTAGTAAATAAAGTACCATTTTAAAGGCTAAGGTGTCCGATTTGGAAACACCATATATTATAAAAGGAATCTGGCCCTTAAAGGGCAAAAGTATCAATATTATTTCTACCACATGTTTCTTTTTTTTATTACGAGCCATTTATCTTCCTTCGATACCTAACCGAAATCGATAAATGTCATATCATTTTAGAGATTAAGGTCTCCAATTATGTAAAATCATAAATTAAGAAAGAACTTTTTGGAGTTTGATGCTTAAAGTGGTCACGTGTTTCAAACAGTTCAGAGCCAAGTCCTCAGATTGCAGCAGCAGTATCGCTGAGATGTCAATAAAATGTTTATTATACAATAAGTAGCTTTTCAGATATTTTTTCTGTTACCGAAACATTTTTGATTTGCCATACAATTCCAGTGTAAACATTTTATTGGCACAGCAGCACATATCACAGAGATGTTGATACGCTGTGTGCATTTTGTTCAGGTTGGTTTTATTCTGTTAGAGCCAGTGACAGTTTGTCGTACATACAGTGTGTTTTAAATTTTCCTTAAAGTTTCGTAATATGTTTTGATACGTGCCTATTACACAAAACAAATAAATAAATAAATATTTGCTACAAAGTGCGGTTCTACCTTTCATTATATTACAAGCATTCAAGCTTACTATTCAAAGTATTTTATTAGCGAAATTTTCGCTCGGGTCGTCTAGTTTTTATTATTATTACTAGCATTTGCCCGCTGCTTCACGCGCGCGTGCCTTGGCAGGTGTAGAAATTATTTACCGATTTTATTCTCTTATCAGACATTAACGTGGAAAGGCATGAACTGTTAATGTATTCTGAATAGTTTCGTTTTGTTTCGGTTAATACGTTAGGTTCGGTTTTCATACTGATGTCAGAGAGTTGTTTTATTCATATTTTAACATGATGCAATTGATTCAATAGTAGAAAAGGTTGCTGAAAAATTAACAGTAGTAATTCGTGGTTGTAATTATTGTGCGAAGTATAAACATTTATTGTTTAGAAAGGCTTTCACGGTTCAAAAGACGTTCTTTCTTCTGTGCGCTTTCAGAAGCTATGGATTCAGCGTATAGAACCCGGTTATAGGTCAATCGCTTTTCTCGGTGCAGGTTACTTTCATTTGCTCTAGCTATTTCATCTAGTTCTCTTTGACGTTGCAGACGATGTTGTCGGTCTATTTCACTCTCATTTATCCGAATATTATTTCTGAAAGCAATATTTAACTCAGCTAAAACATAATATTTTTAAATGCTGATATGGAGGATTCCACGTTAACCGTGGAACCGAAAATTTAAATGGATATATAACAGTTGTAACGTTAAGAAAGCTGATATTATAATCATTATGTGTAATTTTTTTTTGGCGATTTTATGTGTAAACTTTGCCTGGGATTATATAGCTAGGTATAAGCTTTGTTAAGGATGTATCTGTGGATTTAATGAAAAATATTCTTTCCATGATACTTAACTAAAAAAAGTTTATTTTTAAATGTGGATACCGAGGATTGCAACATAACCGCGGTGCCATAAATTTATGTAAATATAGCAGTAATCTACGACTTAGTCCTCTTGGAAGTGTGCTGAAATATAAAAATTCGTTACCAATAATCACAGCATCTCAATTTTTCTGATTTATTTATTTTTTGTTGTTTTTTATTTTTTGTTGTTTGGATATTGGTTTTATTTTATGTTGATACACCATCAATTATTCCTGCTTTAAAATAGAAATTTACGTGAATTGGAGTTACTCTTGATTTCAAATCGTCGTATCATTACTGTCATTATTTCAGTCGGATATAATTAATCCAAAAATGTCGAGATGTGATCATGGTACAGTTTATGTAGTAACGTGCATGTAACTGAAACAATTATTTCTGAGTGGCAACATTATCGCAAGTTGTGAATCGCTTGAAATGCATCCTGACAGCTGATATGATGCTTTGTTATAGGCCTAAGAGACGATGCCTGCAGCTTTATAATCTACGCTGTGTAGCATTAGGATATGAAACATTTTTAATTTAAGTTTCTTTCAATATAGCCGTATTTTCTATGTAATTATTTCAGTCGCATGTAAGTACCTGGCGAAACAACTGCCTGGACCAGATGACAATTGACTCGTTTTGTTTAGCATCAGGCATAACGGGTTTAGTTTTAAAATTTACGCGGTGTAGAATAGAATTTTAGGATGCCTAGTTATATTTGAAATAAAAATTCGTTACCAATAATCACAGCATCTCAATTTTTTCTGATTTATTTATTTTTTGTTGTTTGGATATTGGTTTTTATTTTATGTTGATACATCATCAATTATTCCTGCTTTAAAATAGAAATTTACGTGAATTGGAGTTAATCTTGGTTTCAAACCGTCGTATCATTATTGTCATTATTTCAGTCAGATATAATTAATTCAAAAATGTCAAAATGGATCACGGTACAGTATATGTACTAATGTGCATGTAACTCAAGCAATTATTTCTGAGTGGCCAAATTATCGCAAGTTGTAAATCGATTGAAATGCAACCTGGACAGTGATGACAGCTGATATGCTTTGTTATAGGCCAAAGGGACGATTCTTTTAGCTTTATAATTTACGCGGTGTAGCATTAGGATCTGAACATTTTTTTATTTGAGTTTCTTTCAATATATCCGTATTTTCTATGTAATTATTTCAGTCGCATGTACCTGAATTTCCGGATGCCTAGTTATATTTGCACGTTATAGCCACGAGACATATTAATCGAATAAAGTACTTCCAAATATGTGCAATTCCGCACAAGTCATTATGAAAGAAGTATGTTTTATTACTTGCTGATATTTATAATAGCTGTTTTTCAGACATCGCTCTTCGAGAAAAAACTGAATTTCGTATTAAGTATTGGCTTATTGTGGCTGTATTGTAGAGAATTCACGTAGCAATTTTGTTCCAGAGACAAACTGTATAACAGTCTACCAGAGACAATACGTCTTCAATATTTGTAATACAACTTTTTCGTAATTCAACAGACCTGTTACGATTCAAGTAAATGCTGATTATACTTGATTCACGTATTCTTTTTATTTTGAAGTACTGCGGTCCAGAAAAATGAATCGCAGAAGTAAAAAAAAAAAGAAAAAAAAAGAAAAAAAAAAAAGGAAATCCTAAATTTTGTCAGGTCTCTTTATGAAAGGAGTGACCGTCTGAATGTGTATAATTATCTGTGGTCTACAGTTTCACATTTCTGAAGTTTTTTACTGACTTTCTTCTTCCCATGGTACATATTAGTCGTTAGCTACTTCTGCAGATGTTGATCAGCAACATTAGCTTTAAAAATTTGGAAACACCATGCAAATTGATGCGGTAGTTTTTGCGTTATTAGAGATCAAGCCTCACTACAAACGCAGCTTGCTTACAGATTTATAATAGTATAGATTTGCTGTCTTCAGTGTTTCGACTGGTTTGATGCAATCCTCCATCCCTTCCTATCTTGTGCTAACCTCTTCATCTCTACATACCCCTTACAACCCACGTGCTCAATTATCTGCTACCTTCGACTATTCTCTCCACTAACAAATTAACCAATCCAGCATGTCTCAAAATATGGCCTACCAGCCCGTCTCTTCTTTCTATAAGCTTCTTCCTCAAACTTCTTTCCTCACCCATCATTTAAAAAACTCGTTGATTTCGTACTTTGTCTGTCACTTAATTTTCAGCATTCTTCTGTAGCACCACATTTCAAATGCTTCTATTATCTTTCTTTCTGGAATTCCTAAAGTCCATGTTTCTCTACCATAAAGTGCTGTGCTCCACACATAGAGTTTAAAAAAGTTCTTTGTAATTCCTAAATCAATTTTTGAAACTAAAATATTTCTCTTTTTATTAAGGCTCTTTTTGCTAGTGCTATTCTGCTTTTAACTCACTTAATTCTCCTATTGCATTAGATCCAATTTTTATATTTGATCTACTAGTATTGGTATCATTTCTGCTACATTTTATCATTTTAGTCTTGCATTGATTTATATTCAGTCCAAAATCTTCCTTCAGTATTTTGTTAATGCCATTCAGTAACTTCTCAATGTCCTCGGCTTGTTCTGTTTACAAAGAAAATGTTATCAGCAAATCGTAGCATACCGATTTTTTCTCCCTGAACACTTACGCCGCATGAACATTTTTCTTTTACTGCCTTTATTGCTTTTCTACATGCCAGTTGAATATTAATGGGGATAGACTACAATTTTGTTTCACACCCTTTTTAACAGATGCATGTCTCTCATGGTTCTGTACTTTTATTATAGCCCCTTGATTCTTATATAATGTATTTTTCTATCTCGATATTTTAGACCTGACTTTTTAAAATTTTGAACATCTTGTTCGCATCTAACATTATCAAAAGCTTTCTCTAAATCAACAAACGCCATAAAAGTATCTTTCTTTTTCTTGACCCGCCCTTGCAAGTATTAATCTTAAAGCCAAAATTGCTTCCCTCGTTCCGCGGTTTTTCCTAAACCCAAACTGATCATCACCTACTATATCTTACTAGTACCCTTTCCATTCTTCTGTATGTTATTCTGGTCAGTAATTTTACACTAATGGTGTGATTCTGACATTTGTGGGCTTGTGCTTTCATCGGAAATGTGAAGATGATATTTTTTTATTAAAATCAGTTGGAATTCCTCCTGTTTCATAACTTTTTGATATCAGTTTGAATAATCTATTGATTCCTTCTTCTGCTAGGGATTTAAGAAGTTCTGCAGGGATCTCATCAATTCCAACTGCCTTATTTGCTTTCAAGTCATGCAGAGCTCTATTAAATTCTGTCCTTAAAACAGGATCTCCTAAGTCATCAATGTTGACATCGGCTTCCTTTTCCATTACGCTATTGTTAAAGTCGTCCCCATCATACGGTTTCTCAATGTATTACCTCCAGTGGGTAGCTCTATAGTCTAAGCTTACATTCTACATTTCTCCAAAATTCTGTATGACCTTGCTATATGGAACATCTACTTTACCGTCCTTGTACCCCATTTCTCTTTTTTGAATTTTCTGTTTATTTGATTTCTAAATTGCCTGTGTTGCTCTCTTCCTGCTTCATCCTGAGCATTTTTGTGCCTTCTCCTCTGATCCACCAGTTTCAAAATTTCCTCCTTGATCCAAGGTTTTCGGGCAGCTTGTTCCCTAAAGCCTATTGTTTCTTTACCAGCTTTCATTAGTTCGGTCTCTAATGCATTCCATTCGTCCTCGGCTGATCTTGTAATGTCCCCTTGGTGACGGGAAATTTGTGAATTAGCCAGTTTCTGGTCGAGCCGCAACATACCACGCTTCTTTGTCATCCACCAGAAGGGCCAGGTGACTCCTACCTGCGCTGAAAGACCGAACGATTTATAGTAGGCCGTAAAGCTAAAAGCTTTACGCATTCAAAGAAATTTAAAGGACAGTATTGGATCTGCACCGAAAGGCGGTTTCCTGGTAGAGTAGAAAGTTTAAAACTAGAGAAACGATACTTCCGAGAAGAAGTCGGGTTCCGGAACGCCTCTGTTGGGAACCAGTGAATCAAATAATGTGTTCCGAACTTTTATAAAGTATAAGTTTTATGTTGCATGAGGAGTGCCATTGGAGATCGAGGACGGCACGCCAAACGTTCCCATTGGCTGGAATTTCGCGGGCCAGCTAAAGCACCGGAGCCTGAAAGCCATCGACGGGGCCGACGAGCGAGGAGGAAGACATTCTGTTTCTGGCCGGCGAACAATCCGCAGCGGCGCCCCGGGAGACTATGTTTTCTGGTCGGAAAGGGAGTTGACCTCGACTGGGGACAGAGCTCGCCAGACCGAATTCTCGAGGGACCAGCCGCTTCTACCTGAGGCAGCCATCACCGGCCTCGCGCCCAGCTGATCAACAGGGTCCGTGATACTCTGTTTTCTCCGCACCTCATCGTCTACGGTAAAGAACTCCGGCGATGCATAGACACTCTAGCGTCATTCAACCCTAGGCAACGCTCCGAGATTTGAATCATGCTCTGAATTGCTCAATAAACGCTTAATGTTGTAACCTTCTTAAATATTCAGTTCTGTTCAATAAATCAATCAATTTATATTCAAACAAAATTATATGTGTTGTAAACTCTGCTTTTAATAACTTCCTTTCCAATGTATCAGTATATCATTTGAATAGACGATGTGTTTTTAATGGTAATTTCAAAAGTACAATTGCTTTGAAAAAAAGTATTTCAGAATTGGAATGTCGCTTCTCTCGGATAGAGAACACTTCCATTCTTGGCGCCCACCCGGGATTAATTTTGCAAAATAACTTATTAATTAATGCACCTCATTAATTTTTTTAATTTTAATAACGTCTGAAAAACCAGACGCTACAAGCGCCTTTCAGAGTTGCTTCTTAAACCTAAGTTTACCATTTTTACAAATTTTTCTCTCGTGGTAGATTGTTTCAGTTTATTCACTTCCAGTCTGTTCTGCATACACTGCTTCCTAATTCACTTGAATTTCAGTCTGCACTTCATTACAGTCAAATTATGGTCAGAGTCTATGTCTGCTCCTGGGTACACTTTACAGTCTAGAACTTGATTCCTGAATCTCTGTTTGACCATTATATAATCTAGCTGATATCTGCCTGTATCCCCTGGACGATTCCAGGTGTGAATCCTTCTTGCATGGTTCTTAAACAGTGTGTTTGCCATAACTAGGTTATATCTTTCACAAAATTCTAACAACCTACTTCTTCGCTCATTTGTTTCTCCTAGACCAAAACTTCCTACAGTATTCTTCTCTTTTCCTTCTCCCACTATTGCATTCCAATCACCCACAATTATTAGATTTCCCTCCTCCTTCACATATTGAATTAATTCTTCAATTTCGGCGAATATTTTCTCTATTTGTTCGTCATACTCCTGTGACGTTGGTATATACACTTGTACTAACGTGGTTGGTACAGGCTTAATTTCTAACCTCATCAAAATAATACTGTCACTAAACTGTTCGTAACAACTCACACGTTTCCCTACTCTCTTATTCATTACAAATCTTACGCCATTGACTGTGTTCCCGAGACCAGAAATCCTGTGGCTCTTTCCATTTAATCTCACTAATTCCAACAACATCTAACCTAAGTCGTTCCATCTCCCTTTTTAAGTTTTCTAACCTACCTGCCTATTCAGACTTCTAACATTCCACGCTCCGACTCGTAGAATGTTTCTATCCGTACTGATGACTCCTGCACTATTTTACCTCCGGAGTATTTTACCCAGGAAGAAGCCATCATGATATATGTAATTTGAGAGGATTACATGTCCTCGGGATACCCTTTGGGTCTTTAATGCAGTGGTTTCCCGTTCCAAATGCCGTTGATCATTTCTGATTCATCCGCCTTTTGGGGTCGTTTCCAACCCCGAAGGCAAGATTGTGCCCTGGACCGCTCTGCGCTCTTCCGCCCTCCTTTTTGAAGCCGTTGGCAAGCAGTGGGTGACTCATTATACCTGGGATATTTCAGTCGCCAGAGCCTCGTCCATGAAAACAGGGTGCACCACGTGAAAAAGAGGTTGAGATTTAGTTGTAAAAGGCTAGTATAGTCTCTCCCAAACAGTTTATATAATAGTTTGTTATATTATATTTTGTATAATTTATTATAATAATAAATTATTGTTTAATAAATATGTCAGTTCAATTTTTGTTGGATTTTATATATTTTTGGACGCATACATGTTAAAAAAAAATGCATTATTATTTAATAAGTAACTGCAGAAGAAATAGCATACAATAATTACATATCATATTTACGGGGTTATTATAAATCATTTATGCGATTTCACATATTTACTGTAGCTATTCTGTTTGTATATTGTTACAAAACTTCGCAGTCACATAGAAAAACACGAAAAGTTTTGCAGCCGCGTTTCAAATTTCTGTCACGATAGCGCAAACGTGAACAGGAGTTTTAGAAACAGAATGATCGGTTGTGGTGGAGATCATGATCATCAATTCCTGTCATGGCCTCCACGCTCTATCGACCTAACCCCGTGCCGTTGTGGTGTGTTGAATCGTGTGAAAGATGCAGTGTTTAGGCCTGCTCTGCCAACAAACCTACCAAACCTGCCTGCGCGCTGGCATCAGCAATGCTTTTGGACAGATTGATAGGGACATGCTGCACCGAGTGTGGCAGGAACTTGACTATCGGTTTGATATCTGTAGAATTAGGAAGGGGACACGTATAGAGCACTCTATATGGCTGTAATTAATGTCTTGTGACAATATGTCAAATAATGTAGCCACAATAAATTTATGAAATCGTTTCACTCTTTTATAACGCTGTCTTAGTTTAATTTTCCCACATAATGACAGCCAACTCACAGTATCTTTTAATGCACAAGATAACAGTGTTCCAATTTTGGCAGCTCTCACTTATAAGTTATGATAATAATAATTTCGTGTGATCTCATAGAACAAAGTAGCGGCTTCGCAATTTACATCTTTCGTAGCCACCTGACTGTGGGGCCAATAGTTTAATGTTGAATCCGAACTACGGAGCATCCAGTGTACTTCACATTAAGAAACAAAGCTTTGCCAGAGGCGAAGGTCAGTCAAAGCCCCGTAAAAATTCCAGCAACTAATTGGAAACGAATTTTCGACATAAATTACAATATCAGGAATATATTCAACCTACAGGCATTTGGTGTACTGTCCTGTATGGGTACAGTGGTCAGGGAGCGTCCATAAATTACGTGGCTTGGTCTATGGGGGGGCAGGTGTTGGGTAGATACCGACTCTAGGATACGTCGGTTGGAGAGGCGGGGGGGGGGGGGGTTTTCGAGCTAAGTCACGTGGCCTTTAATTCATTTAACTTGTCACAGTTAAAATAAGTTACAGAATACACATCTGCATGTGAATAATTCTTTCCGTCTTTTAGTTACCTCCGTCTGTACTTTAGATACCATATATACTGACTGCAGTGTATGCGTGTGACTTGAAATCGGAGCTTTGTGCTGCCCGCGACTGGCGCATTTGAACTAATCGACACTCGTTATTCTTTATTTCTTTTTAAATGGCTTTTGGCAGCTGAGGCCATACAGCCAGCTCAATGTGTTATATTAAAGCTTCCAGTGAATCAGTTAAATCCAGTGTTTATATAGTCTTCAAAGTGTGGACGCCACAGGACGGACAGGAAACACACACAGACACACAACACTTAACATCCATGCCCACGGCCGGATTCGAACCGGCGACCTTCGGCACGTGGAGCTAGCACTCTAACCCCTACGCTACCGAGGCCGGCTAATCGACACTCATCGGAGCATTACGGTTCGAAAAACATTAGATTCAAAATCACTTGTAAATTTCACAGGGATTTTCCAAGGTATTCGCAGTTCGTATTGTTTTGATGGTTTGAAATAAACCTGTTTTGATTAGGATTGCCTCTGTGTTGCCACACCGCTCGTTGATAAAATAATGCTAATTTTGTTCTGTCAAGTGAATTTCAGTGTAACTTTAATTATAGTGATCGCTGAAGTGTTATTTCACGTGTGAAGTGGCGCTGTGTAGTAGGCTTATCGAAAATGTTTTTCCAAAGATTTTTCACTGTCTAATGAGTTATAGCGTTCTTTTAAGCAGATCAAAGAATCATTCCCTTGTATGTAGAAAAAAAAAGGTGATAGAACAGCAGCAAAAGAAAAGCTATTATTAGTTTTTTACGTCAATAAATCAACAATGATGAATGTTCTTAGTAACATTTCAAAAAAGAAAGAATCCCTGACTGTACCTCAGAAAGAGATTTTTTCCCAATAATTGATCATTCGCAAGAGTGGCTATTGTCAAAATTTAATTCGGAATTTTTATAATTATATAAAGTAAATAACCGAAACGCCGGTTGTGTTAATTAAATGCGCAATAATTTTAACCATAGTCTGTTAAGAAAATACAGTACAAAATGTCTTCTGGAATTAATGGGGAAAAAGGCTACGTGTCACACGGGGAAAGGGGGGGGGGGGGGTGAGAGAGAAAGGTGTGTCAATCAAAAGCCACGTCAGGCTGCGTGGGAGGAGGAGGGGGGGGGATAAAAGGAGGCCAAATTGGAGCCACGTAGTTTATGGTGCTCCCTTACGAATGCAATGATTCTTTGGATACTTCCAAAGCAGACATACTAAAATTGTAATATAGATTTATTCCACTTTCTTAATGATGATTTTTTTGTGCCATCAGTCTCTCGACTGGTTCCATCGCTTCTAATCTTGTGTTAACTTCTTCATCTCTACATACCCCTTACTACCCACGTCCTCAATTATCTGCTTCATGTATTTTAATCTCTGTCTTCCTATACAGTTCTTACCTTCCACTGTTCGCTCCACCAGATATGATATGACTTTAAATTTATCCAATAATTTCTATTATAAGGAAATATTATCATGACTGCGAAATAAATTCGACGATTGTACAATTTAATGAAATCGAAGTTCCACAACTAATTGATTTTTCTTGTTTAGATAATAACAGGGGCCGCGTTCTTTACTTTCGCTTCCGATAGACGTGGAAGCGTGAGAACAGTGATCAATACCTTCACTACAAACGCATGTCTGAGAAGTGTGAAACTTAATTTACGTTTTCGGAATATGATCCCGGGATTATGGAATTTGCACATCGAAATACCTGACAATTATTTACCGAGCACTAGGTTAGGAGTGGAGGTAGCGGCGATGTTTCCTGGAACCTCACTGCTCTTTGGACTCAAAATATTTAATGACCATTCACTTGATTTCTAATACGCAGCGATTGATGTAGAAAAACTGTGACAGTAATGTAAACTGAACCAACTCTAATTTGATGTACTTTACTGTCTAGGAGGGTAAGGTGATTCTGTTGGAGGTTGTTGAATATGAGGCGCGGGTGAAGGCAGTTTGGTGCCTCAAGCAAGGCAGCTATTATAACCAGGGACCATAGCCGCCTACCACATAAAGCCATTCTCTAAATGGCCACGCGCAGCCAGGCCACTTTAGTTGGCATCATAACGGAACAAGAAGCTCAATAACGCATCCCCATCTGGCAGACCATTATGCGGAAATGTTGAACCTAAGGGACGTGACGATGAACAACTCTTTGACTACGCAATAGTAGTTCGCGAGCTGTGAGATGGTTAATTCCTGCGGCACTAGATCCAACTTGACAAAATTTACGTTTTTCATCAGAAGACAAGTATATCACTAACATAAGTCTTCGCGGGAGAGGGTTAAGCAAGGAACTACAATACGAATAAACACACAATAACATCTACAGCAACTAAAGTGCGAGTACATCAGTGTTCTACGGGATTTGATTTAAGTAACTTTAAGTGAAGTAGCAATATTGAGCAAGGTGTCTTACAGAGACTGTACCAAAAGTAAGTTGAATAAGGCCAGGATGATTTATTGCAGATAAAGCGACAAGCAACTAAAATTCTTCAAAGTAGCTTCCTACATTGTCGGAACACCGGCACCAGAGTTTCCCAGTCGTCGCTGAACTCAACCTGGAAGGCGTCGATGGGGACCTCCTTCATATACCTCGTCGTTGCTTCCTTGACCGCTTCCAAAGTCCCAAAGTGTTCCTTCTTGATCCTCGAAAGCAAGAAGAAGTCCGGCGGTGCTAAGTCGGGGCTGTACGGCGGCTGGGGCAGTGCTGCTACACCGTGTTGCGCTAAGTACTCAATGATTTTTTTGTTTTGTAACTGCTTTACGTCTCTTTTTAACATCGAGGTCTTTAGAGACGGGAAAGGATGGGGGGCAAGGATGGGGGCAAGGAATGGGAAGGAATTCGGCCATGGCCTCTTGAAGGAAGCATCCCGGCATTTGCCTGGAGTGATTTGGGGAAACCATGGAAAACCCAAATCTGGATGCCCGGACGGGGATTCGAACCGCCGTCCTCCCGAATGCGAGGCGAGAACGCTAACCGTTACACCGCCCCGCTCGGTTACTCAATGATAATAAAGGTGCTGTGCGACGGCGCGTCGTCATGGTGAAGACGCCAAGTCTCCTTCCTGACGCGTTCCCTCTGCTTTCGAGCCTTTTCAGACTTCCAAGTAGAAATGACCACTATTTGACCTTGTGGCACAAACTGAGTGGACAATGACTCTGTTATCGAAAACAACGATGAGCATTACCTTCACACGGGGGGCGGGGAAGCTGCCGTGTGGCACTCAGCACTTTCCCTTTTGGACTGCAGATGTTTCGTCACCCGTAAACACATTATCTAAAAAATTCTGATCTCTTTAACGCTGCTACAAGAAGTCAGGCGAGATCGTTGCACGAGCAGCCTTCTGTTAATCGGAAAGTAACTTGGGGACCATCTTCTTGCATATCTTCCACATGCCCAAATCTTCGGTAACAATGCGATGCACAGTACTTTCAGGGATATTATTATTATTACTCTTTTCGTTATGGTCAGCTAGGGACCGCGTGCCAATTTCAATTCCTCTCCTCTTGTTTTTCGTTCTTCCTTTCCTGTTCTCCTTCATTATTGAACTATATTTTCTCTCTTTAGATCATTTTGCACCCGTTCTCTTCTCCTCTCTACCTTGGAATCCTGCCATATTCGAAATCTGCTTTCTAAAATTTTCTCTTTCCATAGCGTCCTGTTCGCTGATATTATTTAGTTTCAAATCTTTATTAACCTCTTGAATCTAGGTTATAGTTGACTTTTTTTCTCCCAAAAATATTTGAATATCTTTTTTGTTAGCCTGGTGTCATCCATGCGCCATAGATGCGTCAAAAAATATCATTCTCCTTTTATTGTTTGATTCTGTTATTTTTTCAGTGTTATGATTTATTTCCTTATTAGTTCCCAACTTCCATTGTACTGTATTTTTCAATACCCAAAATTTTCCTTATTATTCTCCTTTCAAATATTTCAAGCTTATCCAGTTTATAATTTAATACCAGGCATTCACTTGCATAGAGACATTCAGGTTTCACCACTGCATTATAGTGTCTTATATTAAGGGTTTTAAACAGCGACTTTTTTTGCTGTAAAAATTCTTAGTAATACCGTAAGCTCTTTCCATTTTACCGAGCATGGTGGGTGAACGGTTGACGTTCTGGCGTCGCATTTGGGAGGACGCCGGTTCGAATCCCCGTCCGGGCACACAGATTCTGGTTTTCCATGGTTTCCCCAAATCACTCCAGGCGAATGGCGGAATGCTTCCTTCAAGAGGCCATGGCCGAATTCCTTCCCATTCCTTGCCCCCCATCCTTTCCCGTCTCTAAAGACCTCGATGTTAAAAAGGGACTTAAAGCAGTTAAAAAAAAAGTGAGGAATGATGGACTTCAGATTAAAAATCTCCTCAGAACAAGATCTACCTTTTTCGAAATCCAGCTTGGTATTCAACTAAATGACTGTCGAGGGTCTTCTCTACACTTTTTAGCAGTATTATAGAGAATATTTTGTAAACAACTTGCAAAAGGGATATACCTCTGTAGTTATCAACCTCTGGTTTATCACCTTTCTTGTGTAATTGGTGTATTAAAGCTACCTTCCATTCATTTGGGATCATTTCTGTTTTCGAAATATTTTCAGAGATTAAGTGTAGATATTTGACTACCTTTAGTTTGGACCATTTTACTAGCTCAGATGTTATGAAGTCATGACCACTAGCTTTATCATTTTTTTAAAAACTGCTAATTCAGGGGGATGTACGTCGTCTTCCAGATTTTCATTTATCTCCGGAAATTCTAATTTATGTTCTGGTTCTGGGCAATTAAAAAGTTGAATGAAATGTTGTGCAAGTATGTCAAAGTATTTTTTAAACTAAATTAACCATTTTTATCGTTTTTTAAAAAATACTTGGAGCTTGATAGACTTTCAACTGATTCCTAAAAGTCTGATAAAAATTTCGGGAGTTATTTTCATTAAAACTATTTTTCCTTTGTTGTTTGAATTGTTCATAATGGTCACTTCATCTAGAACATTTCCACCTTGTCCATTGTTTTATTCTTTCAATTAATGTATTTTCACGTGTTCTATTTCACCACGGTTTTCTCTTCATTTTGTAAGTGCCAAACTCATTCTGTACTGCATCATTGAATAATGCAGATAAATCTTGTCAGTTGAGATGTTGTGTTATTTCAATTTCTTGCTGAGATGCATTTATTGTATCTTGTGAAATGGTTATTTTACCAATGTTATATTTCACTACTCTTTATTTTTTCTTGTCATTTCTTTGTGGATGTAATTTGAGTTTAATCTTTGATAAGTAGTGATCAGAGTCAAATTCGCCATTTGTTATTACCTTGACATTCATAATTTCTTTTATGTTTCTTTGGGATATTGCCACATTGTTCAATTGAAATTCACCCACTGCAGGATTTGAAGACTTCCATGTTTTAGCTTTTCTGGGAAGTTTCTTAAAGAAAGTTGACATTAACTTCATTTGAAAGGATTTGGAAAGACTAATTAAACTCTTTCCATTACTATTTGTTCTGTGGTGTGCCGCATATTCTCCTGCTGTTGCTCCGTAGATTTTTTTTTTCTTTGCCTATTTGTGCATTAAAATCACCTAATAATATTATAACATTTAATACAGGAGTTTTAGATTTCTTTTCCCAAAAGATACCAGAATGCTTCTACTTTATTTGGATTCCTTTTGTGGTCTTCATTTATTTGTGCATGGCAATTTACAAAGTCATATTTCTAATTTTTGCACCTAACTGTTAGAAGAGAGATTCTTTCAGCAGCAGATTTGAAATCTATTACATAATCTATTATATGTTTATGTACATAAAATGCAGTTCGTAGTAGGAGCACTCCTTTCATTATTTCGACTGCCGGTTTACCTTTAAAAATTCTGTAATTCCTCGTATCGATAACATTTTCATCCAAAAATCTAGTTTCCTGTACTTTCTCCAGAAATATTTCTAATTGTTTTTGTTTTACAATTTTCAATAAGGAATTTACATTTATGGTACCTGGAAAAAAAAATCCGTTTGATTTTAAATTTGGAAGGATTCCAAGGATGCTCAGATTCATCCTTATCGCAGATGTTGGCAGTCCCCAGAACCCCAGGTCCAAATGCATTGCATAAAGCAATGGTGAATTCCTCATCCGAGTTACCACCTGGGGTAGTACTTTCTGTCAGTGGCTTTTCCATTCTGCAATTTAAATTGTTTTGTGTTGTGTTGGGTAGGGAATTAGATTTCAAAACAAGATCGGATTGTTAGTCCGGAATGATTGTTTTTCGTGGTTAACTACACTAGGTTCATCTGCTATCTCTGCCGCAGGGAAATAAGATTCCTCTTCCGTCTTTGAGACCGTTGACCAGTTGTCACCTGTAACCCCGGAAGGGACCCTGACAAGGTACTACCAGCCGGGAAAACTGGACCAAGGTTTTTTTTTAAGATTTGTTACTCGTCTATCACTCACCCTTTGTCCTGACTTCCCAAACAATAGTCTCAGGTTGGAGGGTTTATCACCATCACAATCATCAATAATAATAATAATTTTAATTTTGATGGAGCTAAAACTTCGCTGACAATTTCCCTAGTCATCTTATTACCCCTTTTCATATATTTTTATTTTCTTTTACACTCATCTGGCACCATTCTAACACTTAGGCGTCGATCACAGTTAAACATGTCTCTCAGTTTCTTCAAATTTTGTTTGAAATGTGACGTTGACGGGCGTCCAGAGCGGTCCTCGTCCTATGCATCCTCTCTGCCTTCTCGGAACATCTTGTGCCAGCGGTAAACCATATTCTGGAACATGGTATTATCGCCAGCACGACAACGGTCTCGGCGTCAGTTTTCTCGAGCGCAACACAAAATTTTATCGCGTAACACTGGTACTTAAAACGTGGCATCTTGAAATTCCGACGCGTCACTAAAACAAGGGTTCAAACTAGCAGCGATGCGCACTGTGGAACAGCCTGCAGGCAACTGATGTGGCTTCCCTAAACCCCCAACCACCTTTCTCGTCACTTAGCATGCCTTGCTAGCGGCTTGCTTCGGCGGCGCAATGCCATTCAACTTATTTTTGGGACAGACCCTATGCAAAATACTGTTATACCTGGTACACAAACAAGCAAGACAGTTGACACAAAAGGAATAGAGATTAAACGGATTATCATTAATTAAATATCCTTCCAAGTTGTGAAATTGATAATACGATTTTATAAATAAAATGCCGTCTACAAGCATCCATTATTGTCAATGTTTTTTATTCAATACACGCGTTTAGCCCTTATGGTGCGGGGCATGATCAGTGGCCAACTGGAACAGCACTTACAGACCTGTGCTTTAACGCTGCTGTCCAAGATTTTGCCAAATATTATTTACAAGCCTTTACTTGTTGTTATTTACACATGTAGTATTTTTATAGATGTGCAGTCGAATATTCTGCAAAATGTTTATCTTTTTATATATACTAGTGATCGCCCAGCGGTCGAAATTCGACCGTAATTCATTAAGTTGTTCAGTTTCTTTCATGAAAGAGTAATAATCGTTATTTGAATTTGTTCTATTGCGTTTGGTGCGAGCATAGATATATTATATACTGTATACCCTGACGTCGTTAGCTGCGAGCGTGTACCAATACGTTATTAGCATGTGTTGTTTGGCTTAATTCTCTGTATTACCTATAAAATTAAAACGATACACTCCACACGTGACTGTATGCTAAATTTGAGCTTCTAATCTAACCATACAGTTCGTAGCGAGTCGCCGAAGCGATCACTTCCTCGTTGGCTCAGTGAACGTGTCTTGTGTTTCCTGTTTAGAGTGAATTTGGTGTGGAAAGTTTTTGCGTAACCAGTGAAAAGAAACCAGCTTGAAGACAGGGCAGCCCATACAGTGCATCCTCATCACCCACCGGAGGGCACCCTCCCTACGGCGTGGAAATGATTGGCGGCCAGTATGGGGAAGGCGGTGGAGCGACTCCGCCCCCGACGACAGCAGACGTGTCAACTGGAGTAGCTGCAGTCGGAGCGGCAGTGGTTCAAGCAGTAAGTACTGTTAGTGCAAGTGATGTGGAGAGCGAAAGTATGGAATATAATTTGGAAAATGCCGAAAAGGAAGGCACTAATTTTAGAAAGCGGCCGATAGAACCAAGTGTAGAACTTGTAGCAGACAAGAGGAAAATTGTCAGTTCGGACCTCAGTTATGAATCCGTCTCAACAAGAAATAACATGGGGCTAGTTCCGGAACAACAGCAACAGAGTGTAAGGCATAATAGTAATCAGGCACTATCTGATAACAATAACAGTAGACCTCATCGTTTTTATAGGCAGTGGGACAATGGCCCATTTATTCTTTTTATCGAGAGTAAGAATAATAGTATTGGTAAGCTCCACCCAATGTCTGTGGGAAAGTTGCTTCATTTATCAATCCCGGAAATAAAAGGGAAAATTTTGAACATTAGCTACTCGGGTAGAAACAGATTAAGGATTGAAGTAGGTAATGCAAATATTGCTAATAACATAATAAAATCATCAGGAAAAATCGGTAAGGACTTAGAAATATATATCCCTAACCACCTAATTTACAAACAGGGGGTAATAAGAGGAGTACATCAAAGTATTACAATGGAAGAACTGGTAGCAGAAGTTCAATCGCCGGTCAAGGTTATTAATGCCCGGAGAATGAACAAAACAGTGGTACAAAATAAAGAAAAACGGATAATTAACCTACAAACGTGTGTATTAACGTTCGATAGCCAAACTATCCCAAGGTATGTGAATATCCACGGGGCGAGATGTGAAGTGACACCCTTCTTCCCGTCGGTTAAAATATGCTATAACTGCTATAGGTATGGACATGTTAGTAAACAATGTCAGGGGCAAACACGTTGCATTAAGTGCGGTGGGACACACCCTGATACACAGTGCATAACTCAAGACATTAGGTGCTTTTACTGTGGGGGAGCACACTATGTCACGGACCGAACATGCCCGGAATACAATAGACGTAAAAATATTCAAGAAGTTGCTACTAGAAATAACATTTCCCTAAGGGAAGCGGAAGCTACCTTAAACAACAGAACATATGCACAAGCAGCCTCAACATACGAGAGAGAAAAGGCGATATTTCGGCCCACTGTAGTACCAGACGCGGGAAGTTACATCGACTTCCCGCAGATAAAGCTGAGTAGTGGGACAACAGCACCAACAGCACAAGAGATGGGAAATGGAATAATTAGGATAGCAACTGGGCCAACTCAATACCTCAGTGGAGATTCTATACAGGTCCAGGAAGATTTAGGAGAGGATCCGACTGAGTCCCAGCTGATACCAGACAAAAGAAAACAACAATCTGATTTAACAGGTTTTACACTGGGTACAGCACAACTAAACAACAACGGAGATTTGGCCGGGAGTAGATCGGCGCTCAAGGAAACCCAACAGCGCGGTAACGCACAGGATTATCGACAACTTTGGCTCTACCCAACACAAGTGCCAGTTACACCCATAGCCCAAAACCCATATCCTCCAAGGATGCAGGGGATAACGAATTATCCCAATACTACAAACGGGAAAAGCAGGCTAATTGAAGAAATTTTTAATCTTATCATGATAGTAACGAGACATATAAAAGACAGTGGGTTAGAGACACTGCAACTGGATGAAATTAGGAAATCTATCGAATTAATAGTACAACCAAATTATCCATAATACCAACTATGCAGAGGACAGGTGATATAAGACAACTACATGTGATTCAGTGGAACGCCCGAAGTGTTAAGGCCAAATGGAATGACCTCACCAATTTAATGAGTGAATGTAAAGCAAATATCGCTATAGTGTCAGAAACATGGTTGACAGAAGATACTAGGATAAGAGACAGACAATATAAAATGTTTAGAAAAGATAGGGAGGACGGATATGGTGGAGTAGCAGTCATCATAGCAAAGAATATAGTAGCGGTGCCCAAAACACTGCAGTGCAGCAACGACAACATAGAAATCATATCGGTGGATGTGCTGAATCTGCATCAGATCAGGAATGTAACAGCTATTTATGTGCCCCCCCATGTTGGAACTCATGAAACTGAATGGAGCCAAATTTTCTCCCAACTCCCGGATAAAAGTATTGTAGCAGGAGACTTCAATGCGCACAGTAAGATGTGGTACGATGAAGTAACGGATCATAGAGGCGAAGAGTTAGCAAAAGCAATATGTCAATCGGATTTAGTGGTACTAAACACGAAGACCAATACCCGCATAGGAACACCATCCCAAAGACCCTCCTCGCCGGATATATCATTGGTATCGTCAAGAATGGCAATGAAATGCTCGTGGGTAGCAATGAATGACACACTGGGTAGTGACCACAGAGTGATCAAAATCTCCATAGAGTCGCAGCCTAACATTACGGCTCAAAATAGGGTGGACGGTCTCGAACATACGATAAACTACAGACATATTGACTGGCACAAGTATCAGCAAGAAGTTAGCAAAAGGTTGCTCAAATATCCTGGCATAACAGATCCGCAGGAAAACTATAACTGGTTTACAGAAACCATCAAAGCAGCGGCGAAAATTAGCGCGCCTGTTATGAAACACGGTGGTGGCGATGCACATAAAAGGAAGCCATGGTGGACTCCAGAATGTTCGAAAGCGGTGGCAAGGAAGAAGATTAGCCCTTAAAACATATCGTAAGAATATGACGTACCAAAACTTTATCAATCTTCGGAAGATAGCAGCACAAGCGAGCAAGACCATTAAGAAAGCGAAGAAAGATGGGTGGGAAAAGTTCTGTTCGGAATTAACCGGAGACATCTCAACACAAGAGCTATGGAAAAAGGTTAGATGGTACAAAGAACCAAAGCTAAGTGCTGAGAGCATAAGAGTAAATGAAGAAACAGCTGAACAATTTATGGATAAAATAGCTCCAGCTACGGTAGAGGACGCACCGCTGGTAGTTGCAGATAGCAGCGAACCTTTAATACATAATAACAGCAACCTAGATAGACCCTTTACCCTGACAGAGATGGAAAACAGCCTAAAAGAGAAAGATACAGCTCCAGGGATAGATCAAATATCATACTCAATGTTGTATAATCTACCCCATAGTGGCAAAGAACTGTTACTGACAATACTAAACAATTTATTCAGGCAAAGCGAAGTACCACATCAATGGAGGAGAATTAAAATCACTCCGGTACCCAAAAACGGAAAGGATCCTAATTATATACATCGTACAGACCCATATCACTGATATCATGTGTTTGCAAATTGATGAATCTGATGATAAAACAGCGAATGGAATGGTATGTCGAACACCGGGAACTCCTAGCAAATCGTGTGATGGGGTTCAGAAAGGGATATAGCACTATAGATGCAATAGCCACATTAATAACAGATATACAAATAAGTAACAGTTACAACTCGTACCTTATAGCTGCTTTCCTGGATATACAAAATGCATACGGACAGGTCGACATTACGGAACTGGTAAAGGTGATGCTGAAATGCGATATCCCAAAAACAATAGTACAATGGTGTACGAATTATCTTTCACTAAGGATCCTGGAGCTTAGGATGTACAGGGGAGAGGTAATAGTTAGACACGTCTTCTCTGGTTTACCGCAAGGAGACCCCCTTAGCCCACTATTGTTTATTATTTATATGCACAATGTGTTCAGCAAGCTGAGTAGATCGATTTTGTACATACAGTACGTTGATGATGTGGTGGTATACGTAAGAAATAGGAAGAAAGAAAAGGCAACACGAGATTTACAAAATGGCCTAAACAGTATGACAAATGCTCTGCAAGAAAAGAAGATGGAACTGTCACCTGAAAAAAGTAAGCTAATGGTATTTACAAGACACAGAGACACAGAGGATGTTAGGATAATACTCAACGGTAAAGCTCTTACCGCAATACACCAAGTGAAATTTTTAGGGATGTGGGTAGATATGAGATTAACATGGAAGAAACACGTAATGGAGTTACACGGCCAAGCAATGAAACGAATTAACATCCTGAAAGGGATAGCTAGTAATCATTGGGGAGCCGACCCAACAGTGTTACTGCGCCTGTACAGACAACTAATACGTAGTAAAATGGACTATGGGTGCATGCTATATGATGCAGCTACTACATCAACCCTAGTCAAACTAGACCGCTTACAATCATTGGCATTACGCATAAGTGGAGGATTCCTACGTACAACCCCCATTAACGTACTTCAGATGGAAACAGGTACACCACCGCTCTCACTCCGACGAAGTATGCTTTCCAGACGTTTTATCTTGAAAGTCAGAGCTATGATCAACCACCCACTAAATTGGAAGCTAGGGGCTTTTAGCCAAATTATGTATAGGAAATACTGGAGAAAAAAGGCAACCCCAATTACAGTTAAAAATTACAATGAAATGAAAGAATGGCCAATAAAACAACATAAAATGAATCCAGCGTTTATAGGGGATACGTGGCCCCAAATAATCGAGGTCCAAACACATGAAAGGATAGGCAAGCTAGGAGCCAAGAAAACAGATAATATTACGATAGATCTTTGTAAGACGACGTTACAAACCCTGAATGAGAAATGGAAGACATGGAATAAAATTTATACGGATGGCTCCAAAATCACAGGCTCAAATACGAGCGCAGCGTTTTACGAAGAAAAATCAGATGTTGGAAAAGCAGTTAAGCTACCGGTGGATATGTCAGTGTTCTCAGCGGAGCTATATGCAATATTAGAAGCCATCAAATATGCACTGGAAACAGGGGAAGAAAAGATTTTAATCTGCTCCGATTCACTAAGTTCACTATTATGTTTAAAAAATGGGCCAAAAGGGAAAACAAAGAACCATCTAGTATATGACATCATAAATGAGCTAAGCAAAGCACAACAGTTAAAGAAGAAAATAGAATTTCAGTGGGTACCGGGACATGTAGGAGTAGTGGGGAATGAAAATGCTGACCACCTTGCAAGGGGAGCAAAGGAACATGAAAACATCGATGGCAGGGTACCATATAGAGACTTACTAAGTAAAATCAGAAATCTACAGATGAAGGAGTGGGAAGAAGTAGGGGAGGTCCAATTCAGAACCAAAGGTGCATGGTACCATGCAATACAACACAGCATACCGAAACAGCCATGGTTTAGTGTAAAGGCAAGTAGGAAAGAAATAACAATGATAAACAGGTTGCGATCAGGCCACGTTATGCTAAACTCCAAAAAATTTATACTAGGTTTGACAACATCACCGAACTGCGAGCATTGTGGGGCATATGAAGACATAGTGCATCTTGTGGTGGAATGCCGCAAATACAGCGAACACAGGAAATCAATCTTACAGAAAGACGGAGGCAATAAGATAACAGACTATGAGAGCCTACGACAATTTCTAGGGACTCCTACGGTAGATAAGATAAAACAACTATGTAAATATATATCTAAATGTAATAGGAAAATATGATGTATTATAAAGGAACGTAGTATATTTCATATCAAATGGACTAATTTTGTATGTTTGTGGGATATGGGTATGTAAATATATGTATGGGTATAGATATGTAAGTGTTCGTGTATGCGTCCATGTAAGAGTGTATATATGAGAGCTACTTTGTACAAGAGAACACAAATTAGTCTTTAAGGAATTTTTGTTGTGAGCAGGGATATTAATAATTCTTTTCAAAATAAATAAGGTATCTCTTATAATATTTCTCGATTTGAACTATTTTTATGAGGAAACTATCAAGTTTTCCAAATCCAGTACAGGATGATAGGAAAATGTTTGTGTGGAGAAATAATGTATTATAAACAAATGTACATTTCTGAATATCAATTAGGTTTTTGTATGGAATATATAAGGACTTAGATAGACAAATTAATTACAAAAGATAGAAAGCGGGCGAAAAAATTAATTTTTGGATACCCCTGTTTGTACGATGTAATGGGTATCATGTATATGCATAATATAAAATGTATAGGTAATATGTTAAAATTTTTATTTCCTTCCAACACTAAATAATGATATAGGGATTATATGTTATTATTAAAGATAGAAGGATAAAAGTAAGAGAAATATGTAAAAGTTTTTATTGCTAATTGTGTCTTAAAATGATGGCCAAACAAGAGTTGATTTCTATGCAAAATGTATTAATGTCAACTGAGCAAGAATGTATTTCTGTAATTTGGTCAAAAATGTAACATTGTTAGCTGGTCAATATTGGCGAAAGCCAAGGACCAAATAATAATAATAAAAAAAAAATCTAACATAGGAAATGATGAAATGTATTTATCGATGGTTCATTTGAATTTAAAGTATTCATTTTGACTTAAGGCCGGAAGACTGCTTTAGCTTTATGGAACATGAAGTAAATGCAGTCCTTTCACCTGAAGTGACTTCTGAATCGAAATGTTTTTCATTGCGAAACCTGTTTTGTAAATTCGAAACTGTAAAAATTTCGTGGAATGACATTTAGTGCGTATTTAAATGTATCAATCAAAATAATTTCGTCTTTTTATGTGTTCGCTATTTAAATTTGGGCTATTATCATTTTGAATTTCACGCAAATAAGTATTCCTTATTTCTTGTCTCTCTCTAATGAAATTACTGAAATTAAAAAATCAAAAGACACTTAACCAAAGCTTAACATTTTAAATAATCAAATGATCATATAGTATCTGGCAGAATCGCTACATTCCTTTCGAAGTATTCCTTTTATAACTTCAAAGATTAATCTCTACTTTATCCGAGTCTTCGTTTTACCAAAGACCACAGAGTGTCTCAATGCAGGGAATTCACGTAAGAACGTTGGCTCCGATCCTATTTCACGCACACACTCACGTTCGCAAATTAATTTTTTATTTGAATAATCTATTTCTAACATGTATTAACTATGCTTATTATATTTTTTTCTTTACTGCTGACTAAGATCACAGACATCGGCAGTTTCGCTTACCGCTAAAAGAAAAAAATGTAAACAACCAATGATATATCTGTAACACATACTATACACAGATTTTAGCTTTCTGCACTTCTTCTCCATATAAACATTAACTATGCCAAATCTTACACTTCTCAGTGCGCGATGCATTTCTTTAAGTTCCTCCGTTTGTGCACGGTACTTATTCTTAAAAATAGCATATTCCTACACATCTTCTCTGTATAAACTTTAACTATGCCAAATCTCACACTTCTCCGAGAGCGCAATATTCTTAAAAATGTATCATAAGTTTTCGCTTAGCGTATTAGTATATAGATACTATGTAAGTTCAGAGATTACGCTCGACTGTTTTGTTTCACCAAAGACCACAAAGTACGCCATCTATCAGCTAAACCTCGAAATGTTACTTCTTGCTTCTATGTAAATTCAGATATTAATCTCGACTGTTTTGTTTTACCAAAGACCACAAAGTACGGCATCTATCAGCTAAACATTTTAGCTTTCTGTATTTCTTTAGGTTCCTTCCGTTTGCCCAATATTCAGGCCGCTAGCTGTGCTATCTACCAGCCCTCGAAATTTTGCTTCTTGCTTCTATATAATCTTTAAGTTCCTCAGTTTTTCCAATATTCTGGCCGCTAGTTGCGCTATCTACCAGCCGTTAGGTGAAGCAACGCCCAGAACTGCCGAAATCTTAGTGAACTACGTAGGCGAGCGAATGTTTCATGTAATTTAATTTAATGTATTTCTAACACATATTATATATAGATTTTAGCTTCCTGCACTTCTTCTCCATATAAACTTTAACTATGCCAAATCTCACACTTCTCCGTGCGCGCAATATTCTTAAAAATGTATCATAAGTTTTCGCTTAGCGTATATATATATATATATATATATATATATATATATATATAAAATTATTTATATTGTATATAATAATTGTAAAAACACTTACGTAAAAAACATTCATTTACAGTCCAATAATGATGCCCCACACCATCAGGGTGTGGGTAATAAAAAACATTTACCACTACAACTCTTTGTAAACACCAATTTATTTATAGAATGTACAGCAATGAAAAAATTATAAAGAACATCAATAAAAATGTGTGGGAGAGAGGAGTTGCAGCTTATGGTATGAAGTTCTCTGCGAGAAAAAGTGAAGTGGTGATAACAACAAGAAAGAAGAACAGGACGGACATGGGCATATCACTTGGGGGAGAGCAACGAAATAGAGTTGAATGTTTCAAATATTTGGGAAGCTGTATTGAGAAAACAGGATGGAGATAAACGAAAGAGGAAGATGTGCAGATGGAATTTTTAAAAGTATTAGAAGTCTGGTATGGAGTAGGGATGTCCCGCAAAAGAGCAAAGAGGCAATCTATAAAACATACTTTGTGCCAATTTTAACGTATCGGTCGGAAACGTGGATGATGAAGGAGAGAGAAAAAGGGAGAGTATAATCTGTGGAAATGAAATTTCAGAGGAGTAGAGTAGGAGTCACAAGGGTTGGAGTAAATCTCCCCCCTGGCTTTTAAAGAGGCCCAGAATGATTTTTGAAATGTCTAGGTTCAACAAGCAGTCAACTGCTGCCAGTGTTTTTACCAGAACTTTTAGCGACATTTTAAACAAGTATCAGGATTTTACCCCGGTGTATACGGATGGGTCTAAGCAGGCTATCGGAGTAGGCTGCTCCGTAGTGTTCCCTCGAGCGACATATAACTACAAACTGAATAGCTGTTGCAGCGTATACACTGCAGAGTGTTACGCTATATTAAAGTCGCTCCAGCATATGAAAGTAAGTCGCAGCATGAAGTACATCATATGCTGTGATTCCCTCAGCTGTATCCAGGCCATTGGAAGCATGTACCCAGCAGATCGTCTTGTCCAGGACATACAGGACACCCTCCGATCCCTCCAATCTTCTGGAAAGGAGGTCATATTCTGCTGGGTACCTGGCCATGTGGGAATCAGGGGGAACGAGGCAGCTGATGGAGCTGCCAAGTTAGCCTGCAACAAGGTCAGAATTGACTTTGATCCGGTCCCAAAGTCTGACCTTGCCTCGGCGGTGAAAAGATTTGTTTCCGACATCTGGCAGAGGCAGTGGCTGGAGGTAGAGCATAATAAGCTCCGGCTGGTCAAACCGACCGTTCAGCCGTGGAGCAGCTCCTTCCAGCGGGCGAGGAGGGATGAGGTTCTCCTTACTCGCCTCCGTATAGGGCACTGTCCTCTGACACATGGTTTCCTTCTCCGCCGAGAGGACCCTCCGGAGTGTGATGCATGTGGCGTACCTTTGACGGTACGCCACATTTTAATCGAATGTGTTTTATTTTTAGACTTGAGGGCAGATGTTGGCTTGGCCAACGATCTGTCCCTCATTTTAAACAATGAGACCAGCAACGTGGCGAGGGTTTTGAAATTTTTTGTTTTGGCCGGTCTAGCGCCTAAAATTTTAGGCAGATCGGCCTAGTTTTAAGATGGATGGGTGGCCTCTTTACAGCCACCCATGCATGCGAATTGTTGTTATTTTTTATATTGTTATGATTCATGTCTCGCTGGCCACTATACAGCCAGCGAGACGTGTAGTGTTTTTAATTCTCTTTTTAACATTCTTGGCCCCTTTGCAGCCATCCAGGTGCCGTACGGTTTGAAGTACTGGTTGCTCTTTTAAAGCCACTTGTGATCTTATGAGTTATCTTATTTGCTATCTGTATGGCCGACCCCTTTACAGTCGACCATGCAGACAGTATTTTAGTACATTTTAAAGCCACAGTAATAGCTGGTTATTGTTAGGGCGCTAATGACCCCTATGTCGACGCGCCCTAAAACACCAATAATAATAACAACAACAACAACAACAGAGTAGGAGTAACCAGAGGAGACGGAATAAGAAATGAGAGATGATAAAGGAGGAACCGCTACAATAGAGAATTGAAAAATCTAGGTTACAGTGCTGCGGGCATGTAAAGAGAATGGGAGAGGAGAAGTTACCAAGGAAGATTCTAGAGATGGAGCTGAAAGGGAAGAGACCTAGAGGAAGACCGAGGGACAGATGGATTAAAGGCGTTAAGAAATGTGTGGAGGAAGGAGGAAGAAATTGGGCCACAGTGGAAGAAGAGAGATGGTGGTTAGACAGGAAGTGCTGGCAAGGCTTTTTTTCCCAGCAGACCAAGCCAGTGGCTGGAAGCTGTCCTAGATGATGATGACGATGATCAATAAAAATATATACAGAACCATCACCGATAAGAGAACAAGGATTTAAGAAAGGCCAAGAAATTCTTTTATTTACAGTTCCTTCAAAAGGTCATGGCCAACTTCCTTGCTGTTCCTTGTCACCAATACTTCCCTACCTCTAAGCCACGACAGCGAAGAGAAGTAAACCCATAAGCCAAAATTAAGCAGCCGTTGTTTGTATGAGTAAATCAGTAAGGGGATGAAAAATATAATTTTAGATAATTTCAGCAAAATGAGGAGAAATGTAAATAAATACTGTAACAGATAACATAAAATATTCTTTACTCAGCAACCGATTTTTTTCGTACCTGTCACAGGCACGTAAGAAATAGAAGAAGAATAAGCATTTACTTTTTTAATAATACTTCCAGTTATAAATATTGCTACTTCATTACTATTTGTTTCATCTTTTCTATAAGTACTTTAAAAAAATTAAAGAGCAAAGTATTGTTAGCTCAAGGAAAATGTAAGAATGTGGGCCTGGGCGAGTTGAACTTTGCATTTATTTATATTTCAGTACCTAATTCCCCCATTAATGGGCACTTATCGAATATACTGTTCCCTTCCTGTCGTAGTACGCCAAGACACACACACACGTCATAAGAATATGCTGGCACACAAGACCCTAAATCGCCTTAGCGGCGTATCGGGACGTCGTATGCAGATGCAATTATTGGCAGGCACCTAACCTCGACTAATTGGGCCCTCTAAATGGAAACCAGACTAATGACTGAGATAGCAATGGCCACCGAAGGCTTAGCGTCGCAAATGAAGATAAACTGTGATGCACTGTAATTGTTGAGGAGGGCGAGTGGGTGCCCGGCGGGCCGATAGATAGCGCGTGGATCGCGGCTACCATGCGCCCCATCGGGCCAATTATTGGCGGCATAAATTCCGACCTCGCCAGTGGCAATATTCCCGCATTCAATTTTTGGCCTCCGAGCCGGTCTGTCGGAATTAAAAGCCCGAGTGACAGACGGCTGCGAGCTGGCAGTAAAAAAGAAATCACCTGCCACTGCCGCGGGGCGACAGATGGCAGCAATGTCGCGACAAACTGCTCTGCTTTGTACGGGATATCGTGTGTTAGGCTTCCAAGCTTATAGATTGCTTTAGTACTGTGCTTTATTGACGCATCAAACCGGATAGTTTGGGACATATATAAGCAGGAGTTATAAAGTGCGTTTGTGTTTTATTAGAGCAGAGAGACCAATCATTAGCTGTAGGATGCATGAAGGAATTGCGATTTTGTTGTAGTATCATATAAAAAAAAATATAACGTGCTAACAGATTTAATTTTCAGTTTTATATTATGTATTATTTATTTCACACTACATCGTAGCATATATATATATATGAGTGTGTGCATGAAATTATTGAAGAAATTAGTACCGACAGTGCTGTTGTACGGTAGTTAGGTATCTATACTAATATTATAAATGCTAAAGTAACTCCGTCTCTTCTGTCTGTTGCTTTTTCACGAGTAAACGGTTAAATCGATCTTTATGAAATACGACCAGGAAATATTATTTATCGTTAGGAAGGACACCTTTTTCGGGATAAATAAAAAATTTAGTCATGAAAATTTTGAAAAATAACCGAACTATGACAGACAGATGGATAACATGTGTAATTTTCTGTAATGTTATATTTGTCACTCAGGCTTTATTTCTCTCGCAGTTAATTTGTATATGAACTGTTCATGTACAGATACAACTTATTAAATAGTACAGATGTCGGTTGGTGTTGAGCCAAACTATTATTTTGTGTTTTGCATGTAACTATGTTACCGGTTTCCAACCCCCCAAGGGACAACAAAGCCAAAAACGTTTTGTACAAAACTGTATTCATATAAGATAGTCCCAGAAAGTGACTTAATTTTAAACCAGAATCATAAATCTGCCGGAGGAATTGTGGTAGAATGGTACCGTCATATTATCCCATCTCCGCTTTTTGGGACACCTTTTACGTTACTTACATCTTTCTATATTCAACTTCAGCAATAAAATTCTAATTTCACGCGCACGAAGTTGCGGCTAACAGCTAGCTGAATACAAAAACAACAGAGAAGTAAAAACACTGAAGCTCATGCTACCGAAAGTACACTACACACATTTCGTGAAGAAATGAAACAAGATCCACACATCGTGCAGGAAATTGATGAAGGGGTTCAAAACTCAGAATTCACACTTCAGTACAGAGCCTTCATCGGCGATGCAGATATTCTCACGCATAGGCAAATACATCCGACTGTGCTCCTAGTCGGTGCCTGGGTTCATGGGATAACATCCTCCTCTGATGTTACAGGAATATCATACTCCATCATATAACCCCCCAGAAGATAGTTGAAAGGTGTAATATCTGTTTGTCATGGTGCAATGGAACTAGTTCTATCCATCAATACATCGGTTTGGTTTGTGGCGTCTAGCTATATGACGCCGTAATCTTGCAACAAAGTGTGTTACTGCTACGTCCTGTAGCAGCCACATTACTTGGCAAATCTCTAGTAGTGAAACATCAAATACGACAGGCAAAATATCTGTTATGAATATGCGGCAAGATAAAAATCGTAAACTACTCGAGGGGGAGGGGGGGTATGTAGCCCACCTACAAGAATCAAACTGATAGATAATTGGTTGCATATTTACTAAACACAAAAATAATTGGAACAAATTATAATGCACTAAAACGCCTAAACCATGGTTTTCCAGATATGGGTCTTTTCCTGAAACACGATCAGTTTGCGGTCTCTCAAAATATGGTTGTTGTTTTCAATTGCCACACTGACAATAAGAACACTAAACAACATGCATTACGATAGCCCAAATACGTGCAACAACGCTTATAAAAACACCTGGGTGTATGGGACTACAGAGATTTCATTTATAAATTTCATAATGCGCTAATCGGGTTATAATTTTTCAGGTTATTTCGGATGATTATATTAGCTGTTAAAAGTATTTAATCATCAAGGTCAAAGATGTAGTAGTAAAAAGATTTTTTTTTTACTAGAATTAACCAAAAGTAACAGTTAGAGATAAGAATTATAGCAGTACTAGCTGTTACCCGCGAATTCGTACGGGTGGACATAGAATTCTGTTGCTAGAATTGGATGTACAAAACTTCAGCATTAGCATCAGATTCTTGGTTTCTCGTTCTCTTCTCTGCTAGAGCAATGTTTTGTGTCTGATGTATGCTTGCGAGGCTTATTAAAAAAAAAGACATATTGTCGTCAAAAATATTTACAGGTAAACACAAGTTAAAAGTCTGATACAGCGCAAATCTGCATCTATTCTCTACTATATAATTAGTTAAGTCTGTACATGAAATTTATGAACTGATCATACCCTAAGTGACTTCGAGAGATACAGACCCTGAGTGAGCGATATAACGTTACAGAGACCTACACACGATATCCGTCTGTCTGCCACCATGCGGTTAGTTTTTTTTGAAATTTCACTTCAAAATATGTTATTTATTCAGAAAAAAATATCCTACGTTGTTCATAATTATACATATAAATATTTCATCAAGATCGGTTTATCCATTTAGTCGTGAAAACTTAAACAGTGAGACACAGTTACGTTGGCGTTTATGATATTAGTGTAGATTAAAAGGCAGTTAAACATCAAGCCGGAAGATGTATGTAGCAGTTAAAGGTACCATGGCATGAGTTAGCCTAAAATAGGCATTATCAATAAGAATGAGAGTAGTATAAGATTTCTTGACGCCCTGATATACACGGGCTGGATACTGGAGTGAGCCCAGGCCGACGTTGCCGATCAGGCTGCTTGCTGGAACCCGGCGAGCCTCGTAAATCAAGTCTTCCGACCTGCTGTCCTCCGGGCGCCGTCATAAACGTCGCCGACAAAGCTGCCGCCGGGGACGGAATATATTACTGCACACTGATTGACTCGCACTAACTGTACTACTGCAGCTATGCTTCTCCACTCACGATTTCCTGTAAACAGAGAAATGTCTCCCCTGTCCGTAGCAAGTACATGCCACCACGAATTCCATACTGGAAATGCAGTCTTTCATCAAAGAAACAAAGTAAAATAACTGGCCGTCTTTTAAGTTTCTTTTGTTTTTCTAAAAGATAGTGCAAAGATACTTCGAACCTTTCAACTCCATACTACTTTATTATTTTCTCACTATAGGTTCAGTTCAGTGGTCTGTGGTTAAGGCTCAGTGGTTAATGCGTCTGACTAAAAATCGAAAGGTCCCGGGTTGGTATTCCTGTCTCAGCGAGGATTTTCTAAAGGCTCTTAAGCCGACCTTCACTTCTTGCACAGCTTACTGTGGAATGTGGAGTACGCCAAAACGCTTCTGTGGTTCCGATTCTACTTTAAACTATAGGTCCTCTTTACCGGGAAGATTAGCGCGTTACGGTAGGTAAGAAGAAACCACTTGCTGCCAGGCTTAGTATTATCTCCTTCGGGAAGGTCCAACCAACCTTCAGGTTATCTCAGGTTCCATCATATTCACAAGTTATTTTTAGCATAAATGTTTGACATGGCCAGCTACGGAGTCACACAACATTTAATTAGAAGCATCCTGTCAGAAAGTGAACAAAGCATTAATGATCACGATTTTGACGCAGTCTGAATCCCTCAAAACAATAACAACCTAAGATGGATCTGGCATTCCGGAGGGTCAGTTTTCGATCCCCGATCTCTTGTGGTACATCTCCATAATAAATAAACTGTGTAATGGTAATTAATTAGAGCTGTAGAAGTAACGATGTATTCGTTACAGAGTAACGGGTTCGTCGCCTGACTCGAAGTACCGAATCATTACTCAAAAATTCATTTCGTTACTCGCATGTTTCGTTACTCGCATTTGTCTTACAGATAAGAACACATTCCATCTCCCGCAGGTAACTAATTTTGACAACGTAAAGACTAATTTTGTAGTTTCTATTCTGTTTTACATTAAAATTTACAGTGCATAATTTGTAAATAGAAAATTTGTATGGATAATTTGAGATAGTTACTGTTTTTTAATTGAGGTGTATTGACTTCAAACATTTATGAAATTTGTTGAAATTTGTTTATTTTAAGGTTTGATACCTTCTATTTTATTTTATAGTGTAATTTACAATATAAAAGAGTTTTCTAATAGTTTTTTTTACATACATCTCTGCATTTGTTATGTTCTAATAATATTTAATTAAATTGCAATGGAGCGCACTCTCCGGTGGCAATTTCCCTACACACTCATCTTCCTCCCTTTCCTGCATCCACCTACATTTTGCCCTCTTCAAATTTTATCTTTACATTCTTTCAACGTTTTTGGTAAATTATTCATAATTTCTCTTGGTACCTTATTCCTATCCCTGAATCCCCTACCTAAAAAGAGAATCTTCCTAAATCCTTGTGACCGAGCGTGGTGGGTGAACGGTTAACGTTCTGGCCTCGGGAGGAGGTGGGTTCGAATCCCCGTCCGGGAGTCCAGATTTGGGTTTTCCATGGTTTCCCCAAATCACTCCAGGCATATGCCGGGATGCAAATATCTTTCCACGCCTCACCATCAATATACGCCTTGTACACTCCCATGACCCTCTTCACCCTCCTCCTGTCTTCCAATGAATCCCATTCCAGCTCTTGTATCATATCTGTTACTGATTGAGTTCTACGATAATTTCCAGAAACAAATCCAGCAGCCCTTTTTGGCAGTTACAGAATTCCATAAACAAAGAACAATTTACAATGACTTTATTCATTTAGTCTGGTGTTAATTATTGTATTATTACCGCA
>JARYHS010013630.1:367346523-367416642 GCA_031002005.1 Vandiemenella viatica
CGCTTACAGACATCACCCCGTATTTTCTAAGGCAGTGACAGTTTATATTGTTCTGGTGGTTTGAAATATATATTTTTATTTAGGACTGCCCGCGTGTGACCACACCATTCAGTAATAAATAATTCAGTAATTTTGTTCTGTCAAGTGAATTTCAGTACAACTTTAATTATAGAGTTCGCTGAAGTGTTATTTCAAGCAAAAAGTGTGGTGTGAAGTGATGCTGTGCAGTAAACTTTAAGAAGCTTATCGAAAATGTGTTTCCAATGAGTTTTCACTATCCAATCAGTCAAAGAAATTTTTTAAGCAGATCAAAGAATCATTCCCTGATAATGTAGAAAGAAACGTGACAAAACTGCAGCAAAAAAAAAAAAAAAAAAAATATGTTTCTCTTCTTAGTTTTTTTACATGATATGGTTTGTCGTATTTTATCAATTAATAAACAATAATGAGTGAGAAAAAGAAAATGTATTTAGGAATAACTCAAGAAGAAAAGGATCCCTGACAATACCTTAGAAATAAGTTTTTCCCAATAATTAATGATTTGTTTAGTGTTAATATTTGTAATTATAGAAGAGTACATAACGCTAATAGCGGTTGTATTAATTGTATACGCAATTATTTTAAGAGAAAACAGTAAAAAATGGCCTCTGGAATTAACAAGGTAAAGAAGCCTTGGCATAGAACAGCTAGCTATCTGTGTTACAACATTTCAAAACGAATTATTACTAACAGACACAGTATTCCTTCCTATCTCCTAGCTTGTAAAAATTGCAGTATTGCAATACTATATGAAAGCTGCTTCTGTAATAGTCGATAGATGTCACTGAAACCTGCCAAATCTGAACAGCAAATTAGACACGGGCCAGTGGAATCCCGTACTGCTTCGTCGAATATGTGGGAGAAACAGAATTAACAGGACGTCGTACAGTGTTAGAATGTGAGCACTGTTCTGCAGGGAGTGCCGATGTGGACTCAGTTTGAGAGACTAAGTTGGAGCGAGCGGCTTGGGGGCGTAATAAGGGCCTGTGATTTCGACGGCGGTGGTCAGCGGCCGAACAGAACACAAAGAGCCGGACTCTGCTTATTAGCGCGTCGCAGCTAATTCGCAGTCCGGGGCAGGCGGCGTTCGAATTAATTTGGAGCGGGCGAGGCTGCGGCGTGCTGCGGTGTGCTGTCCCTGCAGGGGCGGCCGCCACGGCCATCGCGGACACCTGTCGCGCCGCAAAGCCACACCGCCATCGGCCGTCACTCAGCACCAGGCCACACGCTGCCACCGCCGCAACGCTTCCCTTTAAATAACCCACACTTGCTGGAACAAAAAGGAAGATTTTATACGCCAATAGACCAAACTACTACTCTTAACAAAAGCCCACTCATGCACAGCATGCAACTAAAACAGGGAACAATTGTATCAGCGTAAACAAACAAACTGGTTATGTGATATTATGCAAGGCTGCGAGAAACTGAATCCCCACTTCGCCTATGCTCAAAGTAATTAGACTGTCTTTAAGCCGCACCCTTTAAGTGAACACGCTATATTCTCGCCCCATTCCGCCGACCTTACCACTGCATGCGAAGAGGAAAGAGTTCCCGCTGATAAATGTTCCACTTGTCTGGATAGAGCGGTCTGCACAGAGGGGTAGGCAACGGGTGGGGGTGGATAGGTAAGGCGTGGGGCAAGGGAAACGTGACCCTTAACCGGAAGTTGAGATTGAACAGAATAACAGAGGCTTGGGCAGTGCGATTTCGCACTGCTACTTGCCATTCGGGAAGACCGGGGTCAAACTCGCTTCGGCCATCCTGATTGAGGTTTTCCGTGGTTTTCCTCAGTCACTCTAGGCGAATGCTGGGATGGTTCCCTACAAGGCCACGGCCGACCTTCCATCCCCCTTCCCTCCCCGTAGACTAGTAGGCTGAAAAGAGTCTCCGTGACTCTCCAGCAACCCGCCTCCCAGCTTTCAGCTGGGAGGAATGAAATTGCATTGAACAGAATATGAATCGTAACCAAGGCGTTCCCAGTAGTGGCAATACAAACTAAATAAATAAAACCTCAGTACACAGAATCTAACATGGATTGACCCATACTTTCAATTATTTTACATGGATATATACTTAGCACCTAACTGAAATCATTTTTTTTTTTTTTTTTGTTTGTTAAATATCAGTTCAAGGTAAATCATTCAATATTAAAACTTTAACTAAGCAGTTCAGTTGTCAAGAAACTACAGTGTTATTAATAGAAATAATAATTGTGTACTATCACAATACATGCCAGTGTGGCTCAGTGCGCTAAGGCGTCCTCATTACACCTTTTAGGCGGATTACCGCAGTCATATAGGCAAATGCTGGGACGGTCCCAAATCTCTGCCTCATAAACTACACATTTCACAAACACTTATACAATTATCGTACAGAATACAAATTGTTACATGTTCATGTTTCAAAGGCTGATGGCAACACAGACCTCCTTCCTATAGCGGGGTCTAATAAACCCAGTTTGAATTCAGGCACGACATAAGTGCCCCCCCCCCCACTCCCTCCCCTCATGATTCACATTGGCCACCTGTGTCCAACGGGAGACCGGTGACACGCTGCCCTTAGACGGTCTGCTCCAGAAAAAAAAAATCCACCACCAATAACAGTAGCAGTTAAAAATTTTCGCGTCTCCGGCTCATCGATGTCAAAATTTTTAGAGCCGTAAATTGATGGGAGGCAAGAATTTGGCCTTGGAGTATAGAAGAAAGAGTCCCAGCATTCGCCTAGAGTTATAACGGGACATCATGGAAACTCGAAATCTCGATGGTCGGAAGGGACAAGCAGAGGTTTTTCGATGGTTAATGTTACCTGCGATAGTAGAATCCTTGTTTGCTGAATGTCAGGCCTCTGAACTACCACAAGCCTATTCAAACTAAGGCTTTTTTTTAAACCTCTCACAAGTTTTGATTGTCTTCTTCTGCTCTCAGTTGGCTAGGACTTTGTTAGACCGGTTTCGGTTTTATGAATTGCTCTCTCCAAAATTTTGAGGTCACATTAATATACGAAACATTTTCTTCCCTTGCAGCAGATTTTGTTGGCCAACTATTAGCTTGACTTTCATTTCGGATTCGCAAACTATACGTTGCACCATACTTCCTTCAGCACACTCGTTCCTAATAGTTTACAAAATACGTCGAATTGTCAAGAAGCTGTTTTATATCCCATGGCCCATAATATAACAGACTAATCTTGGAAAAGGTTGTGAGACAAGAAACATGTCATATGGTCGACGGTCAATTTCACTGCAACTTTTTTCATGTTGCGGAGCACCCTTTCCCTGTACTGTTTCGAGGCCTACAACGGCTATGATCACATATCCCAGAGTACACGATCACACTCAGACTGTAACTGGCATTCTTTGGTAAGGGTTTTGCTGTTGATAATATTCTGACATGTCATAAAACAGTTTTGTTTGTGCAGTAGCCCTAAGAGATTTAATAGATATTGTATTTCTCATATTCTGGCATGTCATAAAGAAATTTTGTTTGTGCAGGAGCCCTGAGAGTCTTATTAGATATTGTATTTCTCTCAGCCGTGCAATTAGAGCAACACAGAATATCAATACCCTCCTAAATGTGCACAAAATTTATCACTACACACGTTTATATATTGCTTGCGATTAGTTCCAAGTACTTAATTACGACGCTCTATTAACCTGCCTGTTGGAAATAAATGTTAATTGGTGTTCGTTCCTTTTACTTCTCCGTGATTACGAATTTTCTAATTTCTTTCTTCCATCTTTTAAAGTATATTCAAAAAGGTAAATTATCCGATAAGATATGGAAACAAGAGGATAATTTTCATCTCCTAAGTTTGTAGTTAACTCACTGCAATTCGATAGTCCTCGAACTTGGAGTCGGGAAATTTAAATAGTTAGCTGAAAATTCAAATCACCGTGCCGCGACTTTCAAATGATTCTACGCCACATTAAACACTGAAGGTATTACACTCCGCACCGCATATTCCGGTATTTATTACTTTTATTGTCATTAATATTGTTACGGCAAATGAAATGTTATAGTCCGAATTTTCCAAGTAAACCGTGATTCTCGCACCGCGTTCCAACTCTCTCGGTTCGACTCCCGGTACCGCAAACTGTGTCAGGCTATGTTCTGGCCACATGAAAATCGAATGTCCAGCTGTTCGGAACGCACCACTCGCAGAGGCTATCAGGTGTAAAAACAGCCAAAGAGGCGGCGACTACGGCTGAGGCGACACATCGGTAGACGAGATTACGACAGGCGAGAGCAGGCGACGAATGTTTGACGTGGCTGAGTTACACGCCCCAGGTAGTTGTCAGGAATGTGAGCTAAGACTCGTAAGCAAGCTCAAAATATTATACAAACAATATGGGTTAAACTCAAAGCGAAATCGAAATGCTAACTTTCATGCCATTTTAATAAATTAATTTGTTTTGAAACGCTTCCCGCAGTTTCAGGTTAAACATTACGTTTCTTGGTTGTTCCTGTAAGCTGCGCATTTCAAAAATCACCTCGAACAATGAAACACCTGACTTTCAGAGAGAACTAAAGGAGATGATAAAAATTTGAAACATTTTCTTGTAAATTAATAATTATTATGACTAACGCAATGCTGTCAAACGTACCTCGCTAAGACACTCTCTCACCATATAATTCAAAAAGTTCGGTTGTTTTTGGACAGATCTCTTTTAATAACAGATATAACTTGCTTCTTAATTTCGTGCAGTACCTTGACACTTCTCGTAGCATTCATCTGAACATTTCTTAACCTCGTATTTACGGATTCTTTGTGTGTTCTGGACTCAAGGTAGTATTGTGCCAAACAGTACGCGTCTATTCTCAAGACAAACTGTTACCGCCTATGGAAACATCACGTCTTTACCACCTAAGTAGAGGATTATCAGATGCTGCTGTTCATCGAATCACATTAGTCTCACAGCATATTATATTAACAACGCATCCGCACTAATAAGCTTTAGTTGATTTTCTGTAATACATTCCTGTTGTTGACCCCACTGAATTGGTTTGTTCCGGCTGGACGTTATTAGTATCTGGATTGCCAACGAAGTCGACAGATAGTGGCGAATAAGGACAACTCATAGGACTAGAAGCGTCTCATCATTGCATGCGAGGAAATAATAACTACGAAAACTTAAATTCCACCACCGATGTTTCGCGTACATGCCATCTTTAGTACAATTGCTAATCTGTTTTACGTAATGATAGATGCAAAAGCTGTGAATAGCCATTTCTTCCGCCTGAGAAACACATAACGCGCTTGATGAGTGAGCGTTAACGCTCTGGCTTCGTATTCGGGGGGAAGGGGGGGTAAGCAACTAACGAGATTTGGGTTTTCTATGGTTTACCCAAAACACTCCAAACGACTGCCGGAATGGTTCCTTCAAACGGCAGTGGCCAAATTCCTTCCCGTTCCTTGCTCCAGTCCTTTCCTACCTCTAATTACCTCCACCTTAACCAGGAGTAAAGACATAAGCACAAAAAAAAGAGAAACATACTTTTCACAAATAAAGTGCACAAAGATAGAGTAGCAGAAATCTTACACTGTTCTCTGACAGATGGCAAAGCTAATTTTCCTTATTTAGTATAGATAACCTTAAATGATATACGCAGAAAAAACAAAGTGAGACATTGATTCTTAGACAGAAGATTAGATGGGAAAAGAGAGGCTCAATTAATTTTTCTGCTGAGGAAAAAATAACGCTGAAATTAATGGAGAACATTGAAGGGTTCATTAACACAACTAATATGGCAGGTAATATTTAAATGTTGTTTATTTACACATTAATAACACATAAATAGAATGTTCAAGCACTGTAGAGCATAATGGAACATTTCTACGTCATTTATTTTGTTTTTGGCAAAACTGGAATTCAGGACACGTTAAAATGTGAATCCAAGGTATTTTGAGCATATCGCTCAAAAGCAGGTGTAGCACAGCAATAGGGTATTATTAAAACAATTGATTCTACTCTTCTGCCATATGTCTAACGAGGTTTCTACCTGCTATGGGTGACGTCACAAACTGAGCAGCCAGGCCTGGGTTATAGGTGGTGTTACCTCTGTCTGCTTCATGAAATCTTCGTATGGGCCGAGCCAATAACTCGAACTGGTGCGCTACTAAGGCGCAATTTTCCATGTTTCTTTGACGGTCGATGACTAAGATACAGCGGGGTTAACAGTGTACAGAGTTAATTCTGGCGGGATTTCGCCAGTCAATCAATATGATTATTTTAACGAAGGAAATAGGTCCACATCGTTTGAGGCAACATGGGTGCGGGCAGAAAGGCTACTAGGTAGAGAAGACGTTACCAAGTGGAGTTGGAAAGACATCGAACTAAGTGAATGCTAGCAAGTTAACTTGACTGCCGTCTTTAAAAGAGAAGCGTGACCAGTTATTCATATTGTGGGACTTATCATATAAGTATCGATATTATTGTATTTAGTGTTTACGAACATACGAGGCGATATCCAACGTCTTTATGCACGAATAAATTCTAATATCTACACGTAAATGAATGCTAGTACCTTAATCTTTTTTCAAAATCTGTTAACAAGAGAGGACATGGCATAACTTCATAGGACATGGTCGGGAATGAACCGAGGGCCATTTCAGAGTATAGGGTTCCTTTGCAGGGGTTAGTGAAAGAGGACGAAAATGAGGATGAAAAGGTGGCTGGCTATTGGTTAATTCTCTGAGGGACAGACTTCGAAATGAATATAAGAAAAATAGCTGAAGTGGAAATTATTATTGAAGTCATCAGTAGGGACAAGGTATCGAATGAAAGTATTGATACTGTACCCATGAGTTCTATAGGAAAGAAAAAGTATAGGACTTACTAAAAGTATCGATACCTTGAGGAATCGAAAGAAAAGTATCGATGACATGATGTTTTTCAAATCATTCATTGGGATTGAGATTTTCCATTATTTAATTTTTTACTTTAAGGTTAAAAGCTTCCACATGCCCGTCAACTTCAAATCTTAATCCTTTTTTTTTAATTTTTGTAGCTGAATTGAGCAGTTTTTTTATGGTGATTAAATTTGCAGAACTGATGTTCTAGTCCTACCATAGGAAAAAATGTAACAAAAATATAATAAATTAAAACAAGGTTAAACTTATAAATCGAATCAACTCTGGAGTTAAGTAGGGAAAATAATACACCAATCTTACACTTCTCACTCTTCCTCCGTTCAGTCACTTAAAAACAATTATTTCTCCAATCTTTTCCATGATAATCTGTTTCTTGTCTTTGACATTATGCTGTCTGTCTTTGAAAATAAACGTTCGAAAGGGAGTGACGTTGCTGGGAATGTCAGGTGTTCATGGGTTAACTTACACAAGTGAGGGAATACTACTTTCATAACTTCCTATTGCGCCAAAGCGGTCAGATGAAAATGGTGGCACTAGTGTTGCCACATAAAGGCTCATTTCATCCTTTTCATTAGCCAAAGTAGACTGTAAAGAGGAGCCTGATGTTCCACTTTTGCTTTTTTGTTTTGTATGTGCTAAGGTCTTGGGATTACTCCAAAAATCATATGCTGATATTATTTAAATAGAATAATCGTTATCTGGATCATTGGAAGAGGTGACATTAGTGTCTACTGTTGGTAAACACCTTATAGTAGATATTTCCTTGGCTCTTATATGGAAGTGAATGTTTTTGAATCTAGGATCTAGGAAGCAGGATATAGCGATTAAATGGTTATCTTCAACGTGTTCAAATCCGCTATGTCTGTTGCATTATATTTTCATTTATTCTTGGAGTGGCTTTGTAATACTGCCATTAATTTGTCCTCCGTAATTTTAGTATAGATACCTGCCATGAAATACTGATATGGGTATCGTATGAAAAGTATCGAGTTCAAAACAATCGGCATCAAAAGAAAAGCACTTGATACAAAGAAATATCGATACTTTTTCAGTGTCCCTAATCATCAAAGAAGATGGAAAAGATGGAAGAAACTCAAGGCAGCCAACCTTATATTGGTATAAGGTGGTGTAGAAGAAAAAAGGAGTGAAAGTAAAACAACAAAATTTTTAGCGTTTGAAGTACACTGCCTGAGAAATAAACGAAGAATCCAGAAGGGAAGGAATAATCGAAACTTCACGGGCTGAGAGAGTATGTGATGTTATTTAAGTGATTAAATCGAGTCAGATTTACAAAGAACTTTGCAGTCCGGGTCCACTTATCAGAATGACGTTGAACCACCTCTCGCATGGATGCAGGCACTGATTCGGCTGGGAAGGGTATCATGAAGCAATTGTATCCTATCCTAGGAAAGGAGCTATTGTAACTGGTCCTTGATATACTGGATATGGCAATCTGACGGAATAAATGTCCGAACTGTTTCCGCACATGTTCTATCGCGTACAGATCTGGGGTTGTTGCTGACCACTAGAGTACCTCAACATCACGCAGAACCGTGATTCATCACTAAACACAATGCGATACCATTCACGGTGATTAACGATTCTGCGTCGGCGAATTTGGTGGCAACATGGGGACCGGTCACATTCTTCTAATGCTCTGGAGAGGCACTACTGGCGTCATGGTGTCGGGAGCCATCGGGTATGACTTCAGGTCACGGCGTTTGAACTGTCTGCGTGATGCTGAGGTACTTCAGATCTTCAGATGATGAAGACAACAGAGATAGAGCCAGCTGACGAAACCCGTGCAGATTACAATGCAACACTATTAATCCTTTATCAACTTTGTTGTCATTTCGAACGAAAATACCAACTTAAGAGCATCTATAAAATTTAAAAACTGTAGAGCGAGCAACAATTTTCTTCGCCTCCTGTAAGAATCTTCAAATGCCCTTTGAATCAATCGTTTTAAACATGTATTTTGCGTAAATTAAGTAAAATGTAAGGCTGGTTTGTGAAGGCTGATATCCACTACCATGAAGATTCACCGTTAGAGTCGGCATGGTATGAAGTGTCTCACTTTTAGCACTTTTCTAAAATTTTCCAACCTCATAGCTGAAGTTTCACAGAAAAGTTATTAATTACCTGTCACCACGAAGGGCCACTGGCAGAATCATTGCAATAATGCAATTTTTATTGCGTTAGTTAATATTAATTTTCATTATTCAATTCAATTTTGTTTATATACTGTGGAGATGGTTTTGTGGTCTCAACAGAGAACAGTTATCGCCAGAATTTTTATTGTTGTTGAGTTGCAGCAGTAAGACATGTTTTAATGGATCATGGTTGTATTTTTTGAGGGACATACAAGTTCAGCTAGTGCAACGAAGAGGTGGCGAACGGGAAAGTTAGTAGCTGCAGCTTTGCAAAGAATGATTGGTCGACCCGAAAGATTGTGGCGGTCAACAAAAACCTTAGAAACAATGTGCGAGATTTTTTAGCGGTAGTGCCTTAGTCGTGAATGATCTTAGAAAGTTATTTCCAGACAAACGCTATCAGAGGCCAAGTTTCTTCAAAAGCGTCGCAAATGATTATAAAACTAGAGACAGTATATTATTTAAACGTACATCCCCAAGTGTGCGCCGGCTAGTGAGCAGCCAGGAATCGTTTCGTTTGAACGAACGAAAAGATTCTGCCAGTCAAAGATTGTAACGCGTTTCCACTAAATTTTGAATTTTTGTTTCTGTGTGTTGACGAACCCTGGGAGTGGAGAACACCAATCGCCGAGAGAGGAAGTTGAGCTGCTGGCATCAGCCTCGGCATTATGGCATTTGGTTTTGGAATCTCGACTATAGCAGGTGTTTATCAAAACCATCCACCAGCTGGTGACAAGACTGGCTGTGCCTGCTGTAACTGCACGGCGAGCCACCAGGTGACCGGAAGGACGTGGTGTCAAATCACCGAGCACATCGTCTGTCAGAGTTACTGGGGAAAACAAGTCTGCCTGTAAGTCTGCTACATATAGGACATTAAATTCTAATGTCTTTAATCAATCAACGAATTGTCCATTAAATGAATTGCTTTCAATAATATAATGTCACACTTCATAGCAAAGAGGCTGTGACATACTTGCATTGATAATTAGGCAGAACGGCAAACGGCTAACATCATCTTCTGTAAACTACAAATCAACCAAATAGTTCAATGGTTGTTAAGTTCAAAAATGATTTGGTAGTGATGTTTAATAACCAATTGAATGCAATTTATTTACTTATTTAGAGAGCGTTTAAACTAAATATTTTTTTTTTTAACAAACCAAAAATCGAAACACATTAAACATAATAACTTAACTGTTAGTAAACTGAACTGTTGCACGAAACTAAGAACTGAATTGTTTATGAGATTATGATCAGAGTATTGTTAGAGCTTGAAACCTTTCTCAGAGCGTCACTGGGCATGGTAGGCATGATAAAGTGTGGCACTGGAAGGATAACTTGTTCAATAAGTTTTTTCGTTCGATAAGAGATGGCACTCGGAGGTTCGTCCTTTTATTTTTGTAAAGTTGGTGCTACTTTTTTATGAACACGTGTGAAGTTTCATATAGATCTGACAACTTATTCGTATATTAAAGCTGTTCAAATTTGACGTATATTGGAGAAATGGGAAAAAATTGAATATCATGCAGTGATAAAATTCTTATTTTAGGAAGGTGTAGTACCAAAACAAATTCACGAACTATTGTCAAAAGTTTTGAATACTTGGGTCAATATCCTTAACTGCTATACTAATGTTGGGTTTTCTTCTCCGTCTAGTGCAGCTAACAAATGAAAAAACTTTGTTATGGCATATGCGTTTCGGTTTATGAGACCATCATCAGTGCCCTAGAACAAGTTATGTACAACTTTTGATGTGTATCATAATGTTTATCTAAATGAAAGTATAAATTTTGTTATTAAATATTATTTTTAGCTTATTTTACTTACAGTTTTTCTATATTACATTAGTGTATGGAATTGTTCCATATTAGTTTCTCCCCTTGAGGTTCTTCACTCACTGAACAATTTTGAATAAGAAACATATTTACACACGTTTGAGTTTTGAAGGTAACTTCTGGAACAAGCTTAGTTATTGTTCTTCTTCTTGAGGTTATTCACCAACTGACCATTTTCTTATGAAATGCACATTTATATACGTATTTACACTCAATGTAGCTTTTTAAACAAACTTTTGTTATTGTTTATGGTTTCTTCTCAAAGATACTCACTGTCTATGGTATATGTATTACCAACCTAATTTGTTTACTGAAGTTGAGTTTTATCTTTGCTGTAGCGGTTTGTTTGAATGCGAGTTCATTTTTAGTGCCCTAAATAGTGTCTGGTTCGTAAGATGGATGTATTCATTGATCAAATTTTCCCCTTCGTTTAGTGGCTTTTGTATATGAAAATTTTCTTGAACTGTCAACATGTTTTTTCTGTGGTTATTGATTGCCAATATTTGCATGTCTGTTCCAATTTCTGTGTGTTAGTGTTTGTTTTCAATTAAATTTTTTGCATATGTAGAATTATTGGAGCATCTTAATGTCCTTATGTGCTCTTTATATTTGATTTCGAATTTTCTGGCTGTTTGTCCAATATAGATAGCCTTACACTGGTGGCAGGTCAGTTTGTATATTCCTGGCTGTTGATATATATTTTCAGCTGTATTACTGTTAAAATGTTTTTGGATGGTGTTGTTGGTTTTGAAAGCTATATTTATTCCCATTCTTCTGAGAATGTTACTGATTCTGTATGTGTTAGTGTTCAAGTAGGTCATTGTGTGTCATTGTCTGTTTTCTTGTTGTGTGTCATTGGTGAGTGTGGTTTGGGTAATTGTCTGGTGGGATTGTTGGCCACATTTGCATATTTATGTTTTTAATTTTGTAGTTAATCTTCTGTACCATGTCGGTGTTATAGCCATTATTGGATGCTATCAGCATAATATTATTGAGCTCTGCTGTATAATTTTCTTTGGATAGGGGTATCTCATTTGTTCTGTGAAACATTTATCTGATAGCGGCTTGTTTGTGGTTGATGGGGTGATTGGAAGTAGCATGTATAATTGTTTCTGTAGTGGTTGGTTTTCTGTAGATGTTGAAACTGTGTTCATTAAGTATCTTTTTTATTGTCAAGCCTAGGAAGAGTATTTGGTTTTTTGTTTCTCTTTCGATGGTGAAGTTGATGTTTTTGTGTATATTGTTAATATCACTGTGGAAGTCATCAATTCGTTGGTGTGGTTCATCTATAAGGCAGATTATATCATCAACATATTTAAACCAGTATAATACCTTGTATTGTTTTGTAGGGATGATTTCTGGAATATTTCGTTCTCTATTAGAACCACAAAAATAGCTGCCATTATCCCAGATATTGGACTCCCCGATGGTAGACCTTCTTCCTGAATGTAGTATTCTTTATTGAAACTGAAGTAGTTTTGAGAAGTTATTAAGTTCAGGAGCTCAATTATTTCTGTAATAATTTTGGAGGGTATGTTACTGTGCATTTTAAGTTTAATATCTGGTGTATGGTTTCAGCCACAGGGATGTTTGTGAACATACTTTCCACATCAAATGATACTATGGTTGCTGTGTTGGGTATCCAAGCAATCTGTATATTTTCTATAAGGTGTGATGTGTTTAATATGTTTCTGTTTTTGAAGAATTTGTGGTGTTTTGTAAGGATTGTGTGTATGTGCTGTGCTAGTTTGTATGTTGGGGCATTCCTAAAGTTCACCACTGGTCTTAATGGAATGTTGTCTTTGTGAATTTTGGTTGGCTTCTCATTGTGGGTGCTCTTGAATTTTTTTGTGTACAGCAAAGGATCTGCCAATCTCTGAAAAGTAATTTGGTATATTTCAGGCATCTTTTCACCTCTGTTTGGAATCTTGATGTTGGGTCAGACTTGAGTTTGACTATATTGGTATTGTGTATGAAATCTTCTGTTTTACTTATGTAATAGTACTATTGTGTTACCTTTGTCTGCTCTGGTGATAATAATGTCCTCATTGTATAGTTTTCTTCTTAATTGGTGTATAATCTTGTTGGAACTGCTTCTTTGTGTGTGTTTATGGGTTGAAGAGATGTGATTTAGCTCCTTTGCAATTAATTCTCTTGCAAGGATTGTGTTAACCTGGCTTTTGTTCCTGTTTTCTTCTTGTGTAAGTGTGTGTTCTGCTTCAATAATGGTATTATCCATGAATTTGCTTGTGTCAGTGCATTTTAGGTTGAGTTTCAGGCTTTTCTCCAGAAGCTCGTTCTCTTCTTCTGTAAGCTCTGTGTTAGTCAAATTGACTACTCGTGGATGGAAAGTTTGTGTTTTTGTAGGGGTATTAAAATTAGTATGGTCCAATGAATTATTGTGAAGTTTTAGCAAAAGTCTATTCATTTTACTGATGTGTATCTTTTTTAGATGTTCCATGTTTTTTGCGGTATTGCTTTGTATTATTTCGTTAGTGTTCTGTAATATCTGCGGGTTGCTTATTGTTTTAGACAGTTCTAGATATGTTTTATACAAATTTTTATTGAGTCTTCTTTTCTTTGCATAGAGAGCTTTAATTTCATTATTTACCCACAGTGTCTCTGCTGTTTTCTTTGCTTTCTGTGCTGATATGGAACTATTCCTGACTTGAATATTTACATAGTTCGGTTTTACATGATTATGTTTACACAATTTGTTAAACCTAATATGTTGAATAATCCGATGTATCTTCAGGTGTAGCCGTTGGAAATGCCTGACTTGGCATGTTTAACATTTTGAATAGTTAGGTCAATATCCTTAGCTGCTATACTAATGTTGGGTTTTCTTCTCCATCTAGTGCAGCTAACAAATGAATAAACTTTGTTATGGCAACAGTCAGGAATATAAAAACTGACCTGCCAACAGTGTAAGGCTATCTATATTGAACAAACAGCCAGAAAATTCGAAAACCGAAACGCATATTCCATAACAAAGTTTTTTCAATTGTTAGCTGCACTAGACGGAGAAGAAAACACACCATTGTTAAAAGTGTATAAGCTCTCTTAACCTTAAATTAGAAGAGTAGAAAGATGGTTTGCTGAATTTATTGTAGGTCTTACGAGTCTTGAAGGTACTCCACGAGAAGGATGTCCGAAAAGTGCATCAACACCAGAAATTGTATCAAAAATACAGGATATGGTTTTGGAAGATCGTCGATTAACGGAGAGAGATTTTGTAGAAGCTTTAGGCATATCAATAGGCAGTGAGAGTATTATTTTGGCTGAAATTTTGGGTTTCAGAAAACTGTGTGCAAAATGAATGCTGCATTCGCTAACAATTGAACAAAAGCTCATTTGAATGCGACTTGTTCAGCAACATTGGGAGCATTTTAGAAAGTTTAAAAAGTATTTTAGAAAGTATAAAAAATATTTTGTGCGTCGTTTCATAATTATGGATGAGACTTGGGTTGAAAACCATGATCCTTAATCAAAACAAGAGGCTAAGGATTGGTACTTCCGCTACGAAGCGAGTCAGGGTCCAGAAATCGGCCAAGAAGGTGTTAGTATCAGCTGTTTGGAATGCAAAACGAATTTTGTTCATGGATTACCTCCAAACTGGTAAAACAATAAATTCGGATTATTATTGTAACATTTTGGACAGCTGGATGTAAAAATTCGTGAGAAAAGACCTTGTTTATAGAAGGAAAAAATAATTTTCCATTAAAACAATGCACCCTCTCACAATGCTCAAAAAAACCATCGCGAAAATCAGTTAATTAAAGTACGAACATATAAGATTGTTCGTGGTTTAATTAAAACGGTAATTGAGTAGTCCACAATGTATCTCAGTTTAGACGTGTTTTTATTCTTAAACACGATGTCAACGATACAGGTTACATGCATTCATATAATCCAGAGAGTGCATACAACGCTTCTTGCACAGACAATACTACTAACGCAGTCCTTGGCAGTCGCAAATTGAATCTGTATAAACTACTACCGTCCTTCTGCTGATTTGTTTATATAGGGTCTATCGAAATTTCTGGAACTCTTCAAAAGCTTCCGCCAGATATTTCTCGAACATTAACAATTACTTAAACAATTGAAACATATTAAAAACAATCAGAATTAATACATAATCATTTAACATCATTACAAAATGGTTAGAAATGGAAACTAGAGATACTTAAACACAAAATTATTCACAGAAATCATTTTAAACTGTAGTATATTGTCCTTTAGACGTCGTAATTTGCATTAATACTGGGAATCACAAACATTTAAGCAATTCTCTTACACAATTCTTTTGTTAAACATATTAAATGGCCTCTAAATAATTTATTTTCATAAATCAAAGTCTATTTACACTGATTTACAGTTAATTGAAAAACAAACATACAAGATCATATTAAAGCAAACTTTAACTCACTACAAATACTTCATAAAATACAATTCTATTTACAGTTCAGGTATGGGGACTGTTACAAACTGTAGCCACATCCACCCTATTCGCACCCAGATTTGCCTCCCTCTGACTTCTGGCTGTTCCCAAATCTAAAAAAATTCGTGCGTGAAAAAGAGTTTCATCGAACAAAGAGGCAATAGCAGTCGTGGAAGCCTACTTCGACAGTCTTCCGGATTCTCACTTCAGGGATGGAGTTCGTAAATTAGAAGATAACTGGAACAAGTCTATTGAAATTCAGGGACATTACATTGAATAATTTCAAACAATAAAACAGTGTTTTCTTATCGAACGACAAATTTTACTGAACAGCGTCCGTAATTGTAGGGCACTGCACTTTTTCGCCACCGATGTCTTGTTCCGTGTAGGTAGTCCTCCAGTGTTGGTTGAAGGCGATGTCTGCACCAAACCGAGTGGGGCGGTGTAACGGTTAGCGTTCTGGCCTCGCATTCGGGAGGACGGCGGTTCGAATCCCCGTCCGGGCATCCAGATTTGGGTTTTCCATGGTTTCCCCAAATCACTCCAGGCAAATGCCGGGATGCTTCCTTCAAAAGGCCATGGCTGAATTCCTTCCCATTCCTTGCCCCCATCCTTGCCCCCCATCCTTGCCCCCCATTGTTGCCCCCCATCCTTTCCCGTCTCTAAAGACCTCGATGTTAAAAAGAGACGTAAAGCAGTTAAAAAAAAAAAAAGTCTGCACCAAACACGTTAAGCCACAGTTCTTGAAGTAGCAGATTGTAGCATTCGTATCACAGATGCAGCACGCACGGAAACCTTTCTTGTCGGCCGGAAATAGCGACCACCGACCGAACAGTCCACTCTCCCTATCAAACAGTGCAAAGTAGTTTTGCATGAGAGCGGCTCGCCAGGTGGAAGCGCATACCAGGGCAGTCTCCAGGAACAGAGGTACACAAATGTCTTGATCTGACTAAACTAGACTACAATAAATAACTTTGCTGTGAAGTAAATAAATTCATCAGATGTTCCTTAATTCATGCTTTTGCTCCTTCATTTATACCCAGTTATTCTCACATGTGATCCTTCAGACCTAAGATAAGTGCCCACTGTTATTTTAATTAAACGATTAACAAACCCCATTAGGTGCGAAATTTCAAGAGGTACCCTCTTGCACACTTCACAGGGGTTAAAGATAGTAGTTATCTGAACAACTGTTGATTTCTAAAGTTTTTTGGTAACAATTTGTCTTATAGTCATAGTGTAAGGAGAATTGTGGTTTACAGTCTAATGAAAGCTTTTATTTATGTGGTGCCGAATCTTTATCTGAATTTCAGAAGTTACTAAATTGGCAAAAATGGAAATGTTTCCATGTCATAAATTATGAAATGTCAATATATTATTGTTGAATGGATCTAAGTACCTACTAAACTTTGTATTACCCTTTAGATAACTGTTTAGCATAAAGGGGGGGGAACTCTCAAAATGTTGTTATAATTGGCTTACGAGTCTACTGTATCACATAGGTAAGCCTCTCAGACAGATCTACAATTGCTTCTTTTATTATTTGGAGCTTTCAACTAAGCCCCGGATTGAATTTGCTCTGTAAAGTGTAGACTTGGCTCAGAACAAGATCTCATAACTTTTTATCGCTGCATAAGCGGGAGACTTGGCCTATTTCTACAAGAATTCTTCTTGTAGGATTTTTATTTTACGAACAGTTCATTCTGTTATCTTATTAAAGTTAGAACCGCTGTTAAGGTTTTGGTTTTCCAAACATTGCAGTTCATTTAAGGATAGTAGTGTTATTTAGATTGGTTCACAAACTTTATACTTTACAGGAAAAATGTGGGTGGCATTCACAAATACATCTAATATGACACAAGATGCCGATGAAAACTTAATTCTTAAATATTATTCCTCATGTTTGGGTAATTGGTATTTTTTTATGGCTTTAAGCCTCGTCGACGTCGAAGTCATTAGAGGCGGGTAAGGAAGGAATTCTGTTGCGACCTACTAATGGAACCATCCAGCCATTTGCATGGAGTTATTTGGGAAAACCGTGGAAAACCCAAATTTGGATGCCCGGACGGGGATTCGAACCTACATCCTCCCAAATGCGAGGCAAGATCGGTACCGCTCACTCACCACACTCTGTGAGCAAATGGTTTCTAGAAAATTGTATTAAATCCGAATTTACTATAAAGTTCTAGTGTATCATAACGGGCCATTCGTCAATGAAACTAAATAATTTTCATATTTTGTTGTTTCTAATGCGATACTCACTCGCATTCTCTGACTTAGTCATCTTCTTTCAACACATTGAAATCTTCTTAAATGAATTTAATATGTGTATTTACTATTTGCCTGGTTGCTAGATTCTTTCATTGACGGAAATGTGACTAACCTTGTCTTTCACTGAAGCTTGATTAAAGAGAAGTGTTTATATAATTTAATCTTTCAGGAAAGACTAACAAATATGACACAAAATCCAGAAATTATCAATTTGGTACTCAAAGAAAGTAAGAGTTATAGTTGTTGCTGTTGCAGTGCGGTTGTGTGTCTGAGGTTGCTGGAGTGCGGTGATCGATTGTCTGATACGCAGGACGGTCTGTGCGGCGAGGCGCGGCGGGTTGTCGACCTCGCGGGGCAGAGCCGAGGGGGCGCGGCGGGGCGTCTCCCTTGAGGAGGGGCGGCCGGCGACCAATAGCGAGAGCCACCTGCTGCTGCGCCGCCACCTGCAGGCAGCGTGCATGCGCGACTACGAGAGAAAGTGGGACGGACAGTCGTTAAAGAGAAGCTGCTGCTCTCACTCTCACCAGCTCGCCCTGCATAACCGTAACAACAATAACTAATATCAGTCTCAGTTTCATAGGTATGAACTTTCCACTTGGGTTATCGACCGCCGTGGTGTAGCCAGGAAGCAGTAATTTTGCGCCCGTGTTATCTCAAAGACTCGTGTCGTAGATTGATCCCTCCCGAGGCTAATTGTTTTTGCCTCTGATACTCCTTAAATAAAAGTAATAGACAGTGCTTGGCGTGATGTCAACGATCTCATAAAAAAAAAGTTTCGGGAAGGATATTCTAGGTAAGAGTTAGAAAAATTTAACGTTGGATGGAACTGTACTCTCACTTCTATTGCTCTGAACAGATTTCTTTTTATGTAAGAACGGAGACTCAGTTCAATGAAGTCTTCACGGGTGTACTATCGGATTGTGTTGTAAAAATACGATATTTCCACGATTAGACCAGTCGTCTACCTTATCTGCGAAATCATCTGTAAAGAAGTGTTCTCTGATTATCTGTCGGTCAACAGAGCATTTTAGAAGTTTTCGCACCTGACGAATACTGCAGAGCTAGCAGTCGAAACATCGTGTTTTCAAAATACAATCCGGTGGTACATCTGTAAAGACTTCATTGCAGATTTATTTTATTCCATTTAAAACACAGCTTATCGAAACCAAATTTTAGCTGAAAGTAAAAGTAGCTGAAACAATGATACAGAAGAATATCACAAATATATATCAGATGAAATGGTAATGAATTCTGTTAAGACGAAGAATAAAACGCACCTTATTACTATAAGTCAAAACTCCAAAGTTTTTATAAAAAAAAAAAGAGAAACCAAAAGCAAAACTGAAAACTACCCAAAGAAAAGAACCTGATAAACTTTGCATTCTTTAATGTATACAAGGAATCGTTTTAATCAACATATAGTTAGAATTAATCCAGAAAGAGTAACAAAAATATTATTTGATTATTTCCATAAAAACTCAAAATTCTTAGGTTGCTGGGGTACAAGCTGCAATAACAGAAATTAATGTTAACGAAAAACAAAACTTGAACTGTCACTTGTCGCAAAATTATCGAGCAGAGAAAGTCAGGAAACAAAGAAAAATCGTTTCAACAAAAAAGAAAAGAAAAAAATTCACAGCAACGGTATGGAAAGACAAGCAGGTCCTAACAGCCGACCACATTGCACGTCTCAGGGAGGATAGATCTAGGATGCGGGGGTGTTTCTGGAGGCGGAGTGGGGCGGGGCGCGACACGCCCCCGCCTCCCGCCCACTCCCGCCCATCGCCACCACCAGGCCGGCAGCAGCCGCGAAGAGGTCGACACTGACGAGCGGACTCCGTGCGCGCTGGACACGGCACATGTCCGGCCTCACGGGCGCATATATTATACGGCAAGTGACCCGGTACTTGCGGATTACTGTATAGGTATGCCATTTACGGGCGTCTTAGCAGATATTTCTATACCTTACTTCAAAGTGGTACATACTGTTGCTTCTTAACCCTACTTCGTGGCCGGGGTTATTAAGGCGTATAATTGTACATGGCGTTTGTCACTTGATCAGCTGGTTCGATACGGTTGGCAATTAATTTCTACCATCTGGTATTCGGCGAGCAGGTTACATGAGAGGCGTTGAAGAGTTCCTAATAAAAACGAAATTGTGTTGGATATACCTTGATCTGTCCGAGGTGCGTACATACGGAGAGTATTCATACTGGTCTTGCTGATTCATTCGACTGAAAAGCCATTAAAACCGGTAGTCTCTGCCATCATTCGTTTCACTTTCCCTCTTCTTTCGCATCTTGCTTCATTGTACCACAACTTGCGTAAGAGGGTTCGGTGTGGCATCCAGATTTTTGTTTGCGTGTTTTACCGAAATCATTACAGGTGAGCGCGAGTTTCTTTCCTCCATTGAGATATTGATCGGTATCCTTGCACAACCTTGTCCACAATCTTCTTCTGACTCTAATGACGCCATCCTCGACAGGCAAAAAAGATGCAATTAAAAAATTCAATGTATGTTACATGTATATTAAGAATAGATAGCATAATTATACGTAACAATCCTTTAAAGATGCAAGACTTATTCCAATCCTGACAAACTAACACAAACCCAAGATGCTACAAGACAGCTTCTTGGATTCAACAAACCTAGGAAAACCTGGATTACACTGAATCGTGTGAGAACAGGCCACTGTAGATGCAAATATTGTATGCACAAGTGAGGAATAATAGAGAATTACCACCGACAAATTATCCACCACAACGCCATGGAATGTCCTCCTAGAAGATTCATATATATAATTTTTTTTATCTGCTTAACGTCTCTCTAAAAGCGAGGTCTTTAGAGCCGGGAAAGGATGGGGGGCAAGGAATGGGAAGGAATTCGGCCATGGCCTTTTGAAGGAAGCATCCCGGCATTTGCCTGGAGTGATTTGGGAAATCATGGAAATCCCAAATTTGGATGCCCGGACGGGGTTTCGAACCGCCGACCTCTCGAATGCGAGGCCAGAATGCTAACCGTTACACCGCCACGCTCGGTTAGAAGATTCAGTGGTACGAATCAGCAGCTGCATGAAACAACCACAGAGTCAATTGAATGGCTGTAATCTTTGGAAATCATCGGTATAAAAATCTATGATTGATTCAATCTATTGTAATTCAGTATCATTACTATCTTTCTATCCTTCTGCCATACGAAATAAATAAATAGATGCTGGAATAAAAACATATATTTAATCTTTCCATTGGTAAATCAAGTAAAATTTATTCAGAACACGTACAGGATAAAACATGATCATCATTGGATCAGCAGATTTCTATTATTATTTTTATTTGAGTACGACAGATATATGGCAAAGACCAAGCATTTAGGAGTACAGCAACTTAGCATTTTCTTCAAATTTAATTAGAAAAGAAATATCATTGTAATGTAGTTAAATTTGACTCATGAATATACACGTATTTATTGAAAGAAATCAAGAGGTTAGAAACGTACAGTCGCAAAAAAAAAAAAAAAAAAAAAAAAAAAAAAAAAAAAAAAAAAAAAAAAAAAGCAATTAGTACAATTTTTGACGTGAATTTTAAAGTATTTAAAGTTCACACTTTTCTTCTCCCCTCTCCCCCCATTTAGATCATGACCCACAACTGATTCGCTTAACAGTAAGAAAGGATTAACCGCAATGCTTGGCCAGCCATAAAATTTTCACAGCTTCGTTTTTTTGTGTTAGTTTTTCCAGATATTTTCTACAATTCTATTTTTTTAAAAAGAAAGTTACATTCAGCACAGCAACATGTCAAGATGCGCACAGAGACGTAAAATGCACTTTTTGTTTTATGTTCATTAGTGGGATTTGCACCCATTCAGGTAGCTCCAAGTATTTTCATTGAATTCTCCACTACATTAAGCAATGCAGCACATCATTAAAACTCAGTACAGCAAGACTGCAACGAGACGAACGCGACAATTAATTGAATCCTCCCACTCTCTCTGCCATTTTCGATCCAGCGACCGTTGCAATGGGCCGTGACTATTTAAAATCAACATGCGTTAGGGTGATAAGAAACTCTTTAGAAGATGAACATTCCAGGAAACATTAAGACAAAGGTCTGTCTCCCACCGGGGAAGCGTGTCGAGTAGATGTGACATTCCGAAGCCAATCCCCGACTTCATCTTCACAATCTTCACATCTTCACAATCAATTCTTCAAAGGGGCCATGCCACTGAAAATTATCTAATTCAGATTCCAAAGATGAACACTACCTTGACGAAATATCGGTTAACAAACATTAAACAGCATAACTCGGCTTATCATCTATCTTACTTATTAAATATTTCGTATTCAGTTTGACATTATGTACAGAAACTACTATAAAAGAAAAAAAGAAAAACTTACTCATCATTCCATTGTCTTTTTCTTGCGGGATCACATTCATCAACAAATTTTCCTCATAATAGAGGCATGTCAGCTCAAAGTATTATAGACTGTTGCTTATTAAAGAATAAAGGGATGAAACAACCTGGTTTTACACTCACAGTAAATAATTAACGGTCAGTGAAAGTCACTTTAGAGCCAACCAAAGATCACATGTCCTATCATTGCGAGAAAATCTTCACTTCGGAAAAAGGGGGGACGTGAAATGATAAAAAATAGTCATTTCCACGATCTCAATTTCCTACTGAAGCCCATAAATGCATGTAAAGGATTCCTATTTTGAAAAGAATGAATTCTAATCTACATTTACTTATACAAAGTTAGAGTAATGTATTTCCTTTGTTAAAAATGTCTTGTTTCTCTAATGGAAACCTGTTCATGGTTTAAGATTGCAAATGTTCGATATTTTACTGAGCATTTTACACCATAGTTTTCCATGTTACTCACTCAGAAAAATAGCTGTACGTTGTGCCAAATTGTTGATAAGGAGGGAGTTTAGAGAGTGAAAGAACCCCAAATGCTACTATTTTCCGTTACTATTGTTTATGTTAAAAATGTCATTGAACAAAGTGAAACTTCAATTATTGTTCTCCGAAACTTTCTGTAGTTAGCAGTAGCAAGAAACATATTAATTAGCAACTGTTTGCCTGGAAGGATGGACATTAAATTTCCTGTAGCTTAAATTTTTTAATTTAATTTAATTTTTTTAAACATGTATTCTCAGTGTAACCTATCTCATTTGCTTAATTACAACACCTCTAACAGCCAAAGATTTTTTTTTTTTAAATATGAATATAAAATATTTGTTCCATTTTCTTCTTTAAGTGTGTCGTTAAGTGAATCACGTTTTCAAGAGATGAATCGATAGTCCGCTATTTACAGCCAACAAGTTCTTGGAAGCCAGAAATCTTCCGTAAAAAAAAAATGTTTTATTGTGAATGCAAAGCATGTTATCAGGAAATTTCTTATGAAGAAGAAATCGAAACGCTATCGACAGAAATCTTCATAAATCGGAGCAGTTTTATATCAAAGATTGAAATAACTTTTCGATGGATGTCATATTAAATGAGGCCATCCAGTTTAATAGACATTTGGTTCGCTTAATTTGCAGTGAATTCGGTATTCAGTTGTGCCGATATCGGAGCGGAGTTTTCATTTCAAGTCGGCTGGTACGTTAAGGCGGTGCCCGATGTCATAACAGGCGGCGTATTACTTTTTTATGAGCCGGGAAGCGGGCGTACCCTCCCGCCCAGTGAATGATCGCAGCCTCCCCCCCCCAACCCTCCCTTTTCCCTCTCCCGCTTTTATTGTCAATATAACCGGGACGCGTAGAGAGTAAATCAGGCCCCACCCACTCCATGGTCGATTATCACGGACATCGACTGTACTGCGAGTGACTTCAACAAGAACACCACTCCAAGGTGACCCAGATTTTCGCATTATAACTTCCTGAGATCAGAAAAAAAACTAGGTCACGGCGTCCTTGCGAGGATATACTACTGCATTTTCCGCACGTTAATGAATCATTTTTAATGGAAATATTAATTAAATAAATATTTGTATTAATATGTTAGATGGTATAAGTTAAGTATTGTATCCGATTCGTACACAGCAGTTTTCGTCGCGAAGCAGTAACCAGCATCATTGCTAAAATCGCCATGCACATCGATCGTGCGTTACATCCACGTTACAAGAAGCACAATGTCTGAATTAAGTTGCCCTGTCACCGATGCCGTATTCGAGCATAAGAACCATTGAGACCTCCAAATCTTATCTAACGACTAAAATGATAGCTTCACAGTTAGGATAAACATAACTAGAATAGAACAATAACAAAAAAAAATCCTTGAAAATTTGCTAAGCAGAATGTCGTGGACTCGACTGTATGCTGGAATAATATGGAGCTTAAGAAAGATAAGACACTGGAACCCTTGTTTTGCAGCCTGATTAGTGAGATGAGGAGCTCTTAACCCATTGGTGGAATGCACCATATAAGTTGTGTTCTATGTGATACGTGTGTTTCTTTGTGAAATGTGTAATTAATGATGTGTAGATTGAGAACCATCCAAGCATTCGCCTTAATGATTGCGAGAAACCGGCAAAAAAAAATAAAAAAAAAATCCTTAATCAGAACGGCCGGTAAGCGAGATATATTACCCGTACACGATTCGCAAATGCATATCCTATGATTAAAACTAGTTTTAATATCATTTAATTTATTTTGGCAGACTATCTTCGAATCCTTTAAGATATTTTCCACATTTCACATTAATCTTCTCAAGCGTCATCTTAAAATTTAAAACCTGAAACTAATCTGAAGCTATATTTGTGATGCTTTTACGCGCGCAGCTACACTCGCAAGTACGGAGCGTTAATATGAAAACGATTCACTTTTGCAAAATCGTTACCGTGTTCAGAAATACGTTCTTGCGAAAGTCTTGCAAATTATTATGAAAAATAACAGTCATATGTTTCTTGTTTCATCTATGCCATTTTAATGGGTTGTACATCGTTCTCTCGACTGTACTTAACATCTTTGGAATCTATTCATTGCCAGTTTAGCTCTAACCTATGGTTACTGTGGAGCATAGCGGTATCAGCTATGTTATTTTCGTGCTACGTTATTTCTAAAACTAGCGTAAATTTTTTCATATATAGAGTTTTATTATGATTTTTATTTGACGTTTATTTCATTTTTAACATTTCAATTATTTGTCCGTTTCCTCGTTGGAATATCTAGTCATACATATTTCGATTGAGATTTTTAAATAATTTACATTTTAAAAATAAAGAAATCTTAATAATATTTTAATTAGTGTTTTTATTTTCTTCTTCTGCAGTATTAAGTAATCATGACATACCGGCCAGGAGTCTGATACCTGGACCCGCGGTACCTCCACAATCCATTGTGGTGACGCATAACGCGTACCGGCCGTCCTGAATGCGATTTTTATGCTGTTTCGCACAATCATATAAGCAAATGCTGGGACGATCCCCAATCTCCGCCTACGAAACTGCACACATCACAAAATAAAAGTACACTCATCATATGGAATACAAGTTATACGTTTCGCAGATAGATGGTAACACAGCCATTAAATGTTCCGGATCTGACATATCCGGCTCCAAAACACGGGTAGGGCACATGCCCTCCCACCGCCATGATTTCACACTGGACCCTTATGAAACAAGTGCCGGTGTCTCATTACTAGAACATACAGTCAACAGCCATCTGTATGCCAATTCTGAAGGAATGTCTTAACTGCTGCTATTATTATTTTATAGTTTATTAGTCGTCTAATCTCTCCCGTCTCATTCACTCTCCACTAGTTTCATACTGGCTGATACCCACAATTTTGTATAAGAAGGATAAAAGAACGTTCCATTTTCACAAACCAACTATGTCATAGTTATCACATCACCAGTGAAGATAACAATGGCTGGAACCACGACAAAGATTTCGTTTGTCAGAATAACTAAATTAGAGCAGTAGTTTTTGCGTGAATCGTATTTAACGAAACACTGATAAAAAAATTTGGAAACTTTTAAGTTTCTCAGCATTTCAGAATGAAACGTACGCTGTTTTACTTTCGGGACTAACGACTGCAAAATATTCGAAAATGTATTAAATTCCGACCACTAGATTTTACGTGATTCTTATTCGCGAAAATTGGATAGTGATTTGTACATAATTATATCTTAAATTTCGCAGCTTTCCGACTTCACAACAAAATTTCCATACCCTGTATTACCACCCGGTCATTACTCGACGCCCTATTAAAATTCAAGTGATAGTATTGCATGAATCCATTCATCCATACAGACAGAATAGCAGCCAACGAAACGTTAATTGTTTCTCGCAGTCGATTTATTAATCATTTAACTCACAATAAAAACGCGGCCGCCAAGGTAACTAATGTAGTTCTGTAACAAATAGTTTTAAGTTGTATATAAGTTATTAGTACTGAATGGTGAATTGATAACCTTGTATTGATATCTCACAAGCCAAGAATTTTTTTAAATAAATTTTGTAATAATTTACGAAAATAAAATACTATTTAGACCAATGTTGTCACCTTTTGATTTTGTCGCTAGATTTAGTGAATTTTGAAGTTCGACAGCGATAATGTTAAATATGTTATCGCTAAAAAAAAATGGTGATTTTTAGTGATATTCAACCTTGCAGAGTTTCGAAAAATATACTTGCTTCCTTTCAACTACATTATGTTGGAGAAAATGAGGCCTTTGAAAATACTCTTCGCCAGCTCAAAGACAACCAAGTAGTAGATCTTGCCTCAGAACTCGGACTTGATGACGAAAAAATTGACAAACCCCTACAGCAATGGCATGGTATTAATTATATTCAATGGGACGCTACAAACAATGTCACTGAATTTAGGGCTGAAGTTCGAAAATACAAGAATGCTGCTTGAATAAATACAATTCTGTATCCTCACTCGAATGCTGCTGTAGAGAGGATTTTCAGTACAATGAACATTGTTAAAAACAAATTGATAAATACGATGGTTGTAAATACTCTTAATAGCATTCTTTTTATATCAGTTAAAAATTGTGAAAAAAACGCTACAATTACGAGCTTCCGGCTGATGTGATTGCTGCAGTTGGTAAAGATGCTAAATATTCTTTTAAAACTAAGACTGACGATTCATCTCATCCTTCCACATCTGCAAGTTTTGCAACTCCAACGATAGACCAAGATGATGCAGAATAAATACCGATTGAAGAATTTGTTTTCGATTTTTAATACAATATTATATTGAATTTAATGAAAATATGAATTATTAAAATATTTTTATATTACTTATGTTACCATTTTCCTTTATTTTATTTAGCGATTTCTAGCGAATCTATTAGTTCTAAATATCCCGCAATCTAGTGAGTTTTTAGACCAGGGCTGGAGACTTGTTTTCGTTAGGTGGGTACACTGATTTAGACACGAAATTTTTTTTTTGTAAATTTATATCCTGTTTTCCTGATAGCTATTAAATTCCAATATTTCCAAAATTCATATAATTATCACCAGTTTCGTAAATAATCATTTCCAATTATTTCAACACCCTTCTCAATATCACCCTATTAATGATTTAACAAATCTTAGCCGAATTTATACTAACCACACACGATACGCAAATGCATATCGTATCACCAAAAATAGTTTTAATACCATTTATTGTTATTCTGAAAAGTATTTTTCAAATTTCACATTAATATTCTGAAACATCATTTTAAAACTTAGAATCTGAAACGGTATTTGTGTTTTTAATCGACACATTGAGAAATTTACTTCTAATATAGCCAAAACAATTTAGAATCTAAAACTAAAAATTCCTATTTCTAATCACAAATTTTATGATAAAATTACGAATACAAGTCAGCAGATATGAATCTAATGTTGTTAAATGCAGAATCCAGGTAAAAGGTATTTCCCATTACAAATTAATTCATACAGCTGAAAATTTATATTTATCATAAAAGCAAAAGCTCATTTAGCGGTAGCCCCTACAGTAGGCCTACTATTAACTACTTAAGCCATTTCATCTATTTACCAAAACGTTACATTTTCTCTCTCTGCAACTCCTCCATACGATAAGTAACCACCAAAAGAAAACTCTGGTACCACAGACTTAAGAATTATTAAAATAGACAAGCCAAAGTAGATAAAGAACAAGGTAAACAAAATTTACAAACTATTGTTAAAAAAGACAACCAACAAAAAATTCTTCCAAACTGTAATTTAAATAGAGAAATTTCACGTAAAAAATAAGATAATGCAAGAAAAGCAAAAACAGATGACTAGATGACCGGAAGTTAAAAATAAGATAATTTTTTTTACCAATGTGGTACTATTTGGAGAGATTTCCAAATTGAGGGCACTATGTAACTGTCCCTTAATTGTAATAAAATGGCAATAGCAACAACAATATTTCTATTAGCTAAACTCGGTCATTATCCTTGAGAAAATATTCTTTGCTGATATATGGAGATTCAAACCGTAGCACAACAAACGTTATTAACAAACAGGAAGTCATATCTAGAAAATATTCAATTCTATCAAATATACAGTACTTAAATTTTCAGTAAATAATTATATTACTTTTGAGAGTTTCCTTAAAATCAATCACCTGTTTACAAAACTTGTTTCATTGGAGAACCGGACAGTAAAATGGGCTATGTACTTGGTATTTTCATTAGACGAACTAGCTGTGCCCACGACTCTGTCCACAAGGAATCTGTGTTAAAAAAAAACTAGGAAAGAAATGTTGGCTGGGTAGGAAAACGCAGAAGTGCACCCTTGTATTCCCACTTTCTGGGATCTCTTCCTTTCATTTTTAGTTTATGTTCTAAATGCTTTTCTATGCGTCATTTGCTGCCGAAGATTTTAAAACTGTAGATAACCCACAGAGACACTTCAGCAATGTGAAAAAAACTTCTCTGTGAATCAAATTTTTGCGTGATGTTTGCACAGCCATACAAAACTTCCTGGTTTGCCTTGGACTATTTGACTTACCAAGAATGTTAATCCATTATATAATCCATTATTTTCTGAACGATGTGGGCATAGACAGGATTACAACAGGATTTTTTTACGCAGGCATTTTGTGAATGTTATTCTACAGACAATACTTTCGTAATATTGATTGATATGGTATGTAATGTTGGCTGAAGTGTATTAGAGTACCTATCCACAGCAGCCAGCCTCCACATTTTTATAATATTTTATTCGATTTAATGTATTAATGACAAAGAATCTAGGACTGTTACGAGTTGTTCACTCCTAGACAAGGTACGAAATAACAACAGGAGAGTGTACCTGATAAAAATCCACCGCTTTGAATTTTAATTGATGGGACAGGTAAATTAATAGTAGAAATTTACTGTAGAAGCGATATTAACTCCTATGTAGGTGAGACCAGGAACTCTTATCTATATAATAGACATAAATATTTAGTGCGACTGTAAGAGAATAATTCAAATACGCTTGTAGCCAGTGCGCAAGGATTTAAAAAGATACTAATTTTCCACTGGCGCATAAAGACACTGGCAAATGCCAAGAGTTAATCATGAATGGAATAGGAGTTAGAAGCTGATAATACAAATGCGAATACAGAACATTTTAAACTAAGCGCTGTTTCTTTTGCTTTGAATTTTTATTGGCTGAAGGCAGGTTGACACAGGAACAAGGACGGCCTAAGGCTCTAAGCAACAATGAACAGGATAGACCATCTTTTACTGCCTGGACCCCGAGAAGATGGACGTGTTGAAAATGATCCTCTGTAATTTTTCTGCACAGAGACAACGTGCTCTGAGTCTATGGGTTCAGATGCCTAGAGCTATTGTAACTGGGCAAGTTTTGTTAGTGTACGATCCAGGTTGCAAATATCTGAAAAATTTCGGAGGTTAATTTCCACATGAGCGCCTCAGAAGACTCGATTGATGTGTTTTTGCACAGTTAGAACATTGCATTAGGTTTCAGATATTAGTACCATGCAGCGAAACCGAGCGTGGGGATTCGCTATCATAGGAATTTCATGTTAAATTGAGCTAGTTTTTCCTTTGCCGGACAGAGCCATTTTAGAGCGGAATTCATATGTTAATGTGTTCAAAGTCTCATGCAGGAGTTGCGTCCATATAAATACATGTTGTCTCTTAATATTTTTCTTTGTGTGATCAATTAATTTTTTCAATTGTGAATATTTTTGTTATTCATATAGTTTGCTGGGTTCTAATATTCAGTAAATGTTAATTGTGTTCATCTCTCAAATACGACTTGTTTCAAGAATTACAATAATTTCCCCAGATGCATGATGACTTGTGGCGTACGAATATTCAATAATTATTTAAATTAGACGTGGAACTCAAACCAGTACAAGAGGTGAATTTCGGTATCCAAGAACAAACGGATAGGATGAAACATGTAGAAAGATGGAAACACCCAGATTTCCAAAATATGCTCTTCAGAATCAATCAAAAGTGATCGTAGAAGTCTCCTCTGGCGATGGAAAAATACAATGTCGGAACAGGTCGATTGAGCTTATCCTTGGATCAAGAAGAAGAAAAACGTAGACGCATGTTAGTACACAGAAAAATTGCGTGTTATTGCGACGAACCGGAGACAGGGATGTGAAGATTTACTACTAGTTTCGGATTAAGATTAGGTAGAGAGAATATTTTAGAATCTGCCCACTCCGTGCGATGAAATACTGAGAGCTACTTGTTTCTGGGTTCAGTAACCACTTTGTCAGCAACCGTACACAGTGGTGGTGTACAGCTGGGACCTTACAGGGAGCGTGAATGCACTCAGATCCCCTCCTCCACTCCAGTTACTGCGAATAATACTTCAAAGGAAGACCGCCATAAATGGAATTCATTCCTTTCTGCTATGGAGGGATTCTCCGCGAGAGAAAAGTGCAAGCGTAGCATAGGCGACAAATTTACCCAAGCAGTAAAAGACCTGAAATATGAATTGGAACACTTCTTTGAATTAGAACTCTATCTCGCGTGGTAATATCTGTCGAATATAATAAGGAGATAAATAATTCTACGCTTCAACGGACTGAAATATCAAGTCAGTTCGGAAAACTGGCTCTCTGCAAAAAGTGAACAAGGACGTTTAAACGAGTCTCCAGCAGTTTTAAATTAACATCTCTGTAAACTACCACGACAATGTGTGTTACATTTTCACTGTCACTAAGTATAAAATACTGTAAATCTTTAATGGGCTTTAGAATTTTACCTAGCAACTGATACTTTGGTTGATATAATCACTTGGAAAAAACATACACGTTTTCAATCTAAGAAAATTATAGTTCTCCAACATTGAGAGCACATCATTACTTTTTCCACACTTCGATACGTCGGTGACGATTGCCTTTACTGTCTCACGGAATTGGGGACTATTCTTTAGATACCAACATCCAAACTAGTCATAGGTGATATTATTCATTATTTCACGAACTATATATTAAAAAAGTCGCCGATATATATGCGTTCGAAAATACAAAGTGCATAATTTATTTACAGTGAAGAAGACGGAACGGTGTTTCTCTTCTTCTTTAGGTTTTGACCTAATTTGAACCACGGGAAACAACTGATTTACCGGTTAGCCTTTACTTCTCCTACCAGAATTTTTTCATTCTTTGACTCTGGTTCCTCCTCCTTTACTTCACACCAGGTGTCTAGACTTGTGTACGTTGTTCCTGGGACTCCTTGAATTATATATATATATATATTTGGTAACACAATTCGATTCTCTATCTCAGCTGGATAGAACCCAAGTTTTTCGATATCATTCCTCGTCTCCTCAAACCGTTTTGTCATCATCTTTAACTGAGTGATCTAGCTGAAGATTTTTTTTGTCAACTTATTCTCACTCATTCTCATAAAGTTTCCACAAAATTTCAGCCTTCTTTTGTGCGTTGTATCTGTAATTTTCTCTAGATCTTCGTTTTTCCTGTTCCACTATTCTACCGGAAACCGTCTTTACCTTTTGCTTGTACTAGGATTTTCTTTAGGATATTCCCCTATTTTTTCTCTGACTCCTCAATTTCTATTTTCTTATTCAGTGTCAACCATTCTGAACTGAACATTGCCCCTGTCCTGACAACTGTTGTATAATGTCTAATCTTTGCGTTGTAGGATCTTGCTTTCTAGTTGTGTCTGTTCCATATTTATAGTTATTGCTTCATTCTCTTCGAATCAAGCCAATTTGGTTGGATCCATTCATTCAGATATTTAAACTTTTCAATTCTCATAACTTTTCCAAATTTAGTTTTCAGAAGTTTTTCGATGCAGTATTTGTATTCAACATACTCCGTTTTTCTATATGCTATCATGAGCCTGTTTTTTGCGCAATCTCATCAAATTTTTCTACCATATTTTGAGCTGCTTCTTTATTTTCTGCCAGTAATGACAGATCATCAGAAAAAGCATGAAAGAGCTTTATTAAAAAAACATATCAACAACATTCCGTTTGAGGCACACATATCTACATATCATTTTTTTCTGGTAATTAACCAGAAAACCGTCTAAAATTTGAACAGGCATATAACCACCATGTGACATCATGACATTTGAGTACCCTCCATTTTTGTATGTCGACATATCTCTCACACTATTGTGTCTGACCGCATGACCACTATAGATGCCGCCATTTAGTATGTCGTCATACTTCCCGCCTAAACTTTTACCAGCTATCAAAGTGACGTGGCGAACACGTGGAAGCTTGACGCCAACTTTAGACTGTGCTAACAGAGTCCACACTGTACTTTTCTATCTGCTTCTTACAGTGTGCTTTATGTTTCACACTACCTATCGTATTTAAATTTTGTCACAGTTCGTACTGTGTTCTTCCAGGTTAAAACAAATTTCTTAAATATTTTATGCGATTTTTTTGGGTTATTGATAGTTGGGAAAGTTGAAAGTTACTTAATTTTTAGATTATTAGGATAAGAATGAGTACTGCAGCTTTAAGCAAGTGAGTTAATTGCTCATACTTTTAATGCACACTTCTCTCGGAGACTGAGCTTTTAATTGCGGTGAAAGTCGTCGTACTACGACGCCAAATTGCTCTAACCTACACAACGCAATTATGTGCTTGAAAAAAGGTCTTTACGCCGTTATACGCACGTCCCTTTAATTTCATTTGAATGCCCAGTTAGTGAAGGTAACAGTTAATATACTGCGCTGATATGAGCTATGCTAATTAGGTAATAGGCATCAACGGGAGAAAGCAGTATATCATATCCGTCAAAAATACGACCTCTGGGAATGTTTTCAAAATTTTCGCACCAATTTTTATAGATACGATTTCACACGGTTTCGTTGCTATGTCCACGTGAGACAATTTGTGTGTGGTGCTGTAGCATTTTTTTAAGAAAGAAGTTAGATGGCCTTGTGAAATCTGGTTCACTCTAGTATACTGTAATGCAATCAAATAGTTTGCCATTTCACTTTCTTCACCTGCGAATTGCCTGAAGAGAATACTTCAGACAGATCCTAAGCATTACAGATTAGACCTGGTTCATGAGGGCTCAGGTTCGACTACTAGTGCAGCCATTTTTAATTCGGCATTCCGAGCTTCCTCGAAATCATTCCAACAGAATTGCTGGATGGTTTCTAGATTAACGCCATGAACGATTTCCTTCCCGATCTTGTCAACAATTCCCGTGGCTTCTCCCTCCATATATCTTAGAGACCTAATAACAGAAGAAAGAAAGAAATAAGTGAATAATAGAACTTAGTAACACGGCAGAGAGTCTCTGTTTGTTAAGGCGTCACAACACTGAGTAGGGTCAGGCACAAGGGTGTGGGAAGATTCTCTTTTTTAGGTAAGGGTGTCAGGGATTGGAATGAGTTACCAAGAGAAATGATGAATAATTTACCGAAAACTTTGAAAGAATTTAAAGATAAAATTTGTAGAGGGCAAATGTAGGTAGGTGCAGGATAGGGGGAAGATGGGTGTGTAGGGAAATTGCCACCGGAGCCTGTGCTCCATTGCAATTAAAATTAAATAATAATAATAATAAAAAAAAACAGGACCAGGTCCGAGTCCTGGAAACCGCGCACTCGCCGATCTGATTGCTATTACTAGGCGGCTTCCCACAATCATCTAGGCCAGTGTCTTTCAATCTGTAGTCTACAGATCACTAGTGGTCCTCCAATACGGCACAGACAGTCCACAGCCAGAATATTAAAAATCTAGATATCGTACTGTGTTAGGCTGTAAGCGCATATAAGCTATAAGCACAATTATTTAGAAGTCATGAATATATCAACGACCAGGCAGAAATCTGGCATTTCCAGCGTATGAGGATAGGACGCATTGCTCCTACAATACGCTACACGTTTCCAATCGGCGTTAAAGAGAGCGCCGTTGGATCACTATGTATATTGTCATGGTCATGGTGGCAATACAGTACTATAGAAAAACCTCTCGGGATTCCAGCCGCGTCAAAGTAATATCGTATGACAAAGTTTGGGAAACTGTACTGCTTTGACTGTCAAGCCCCGCTTAAACCTACTGAAGTTTTCAGTAGCTTAAGCGGGGCTTAACAATGAAACCAGAGCCAGCTTCCGAAACGTCGTCATACGACATTACTTTGACGCGGCTGGAATCCCGAGAGGTTTTTCAACAGAGCACTGTTGGTTTAAGGGTTATGTCAGTGACCGTTTTCTGATGGTCTTGTAGTAGGTATGAGGCATCGTGGAATGTGGTAGGGTTAGTAACATAAGAGTGGTGTAGTAAATAATAATAAAGTAAACAAAAATAAATGTTGTCTGTCTTCATTTCTTTTATTTGTGCATGTAGATCGGTGGTATACTGTACCATCCTGTCGAAAGCAACATTATAATTAATTTACTTATTAAATATTAAGAGCCGCGTCAGTATGAAATTAACTTTTAATTGTTTACTTCCATTTTCATAACTGTGTTTCCGTAGGAATACAGAACATGCTTTTAGATTCATTATATTATAATGGTACAAAGCAATATGTCCCAGATATTAGTTAATAAGACACACAAAGGCAAAAAATAAGACCCACATAAGTTAATGGTGCGCAGCAATATTTTTTTTATAAACTTACAGTCTGCAATCTCCATCTCATAAACAACACATTTCACAAACAAAAAATAAACTTATCATAACCGAAACAGAAGATACACCTTTAGCAAATACACAGCAATACAGACTTTTCTCCTGTTGGTTAAGTACGCAGGGGCTAACAAACCCGCTTTGACTTCTGGCAGAACACAAGTCCTCCCTACCTGTCATGATTCACACTGATTATCTGCATACAACAGGGAGCAGGTGGCACATGGTCCTTAGATGGCCGGTAGAAAGGGAAAAACCCATACTGACATTAAAGACCTTAATACATGAAATATCTGACAGTTTTCTTATTCTATCGCACCTCAGTAGTTAGACTATCCTACTGAACAGTGCCACTCTCACTGGTGCAGCGAGAGGGATGTAAATGGCACGCTGAGGGGAGGATTGGTTGTTTCCGGGAGCGTCCGTCCGGTTATTTGCCCTCGTAAAATGGCACTTTTACGACAGGTATACACCGCTCAAGTGCACACTAAAGGTTATCTGCGAATCTATCGGCGGCCACCGGCCCACTTTGTAGTTTCGCTTTCAGCCGTTAACGCCGTTACGGCCATAACCTATTAAAACGGTTACGAGCGTTTTACGACGTGAGCGCGCTAAGGGAAGCGCGGTTGTATTTCAAGGTACAATGGAAGGAAGCGTAACACGCCGAAGATGAAAGCATTTATAGAGACGCTTTGTGAGATATGGGTAATAAGTAAGGCCTGCTTCCGCCGACTTCCGCAGCCACTGTGCTAAATACCACCTGGCGGAGTCAGCGTCTCTGGCTATGGTGTCTCTCCATCTTTACTTGGTGTTACTACTGAACACCGAAACGAAGTTACAAATAATTAATTTCAATATAAAATTGGAAACAGGGTACTGAAACAAGGTTCTCGTTTTATTTATTTATTTTTTATATTTTTATTGCTATACGCCTTGTGGGCATAGAGGTCATTAGAGGCGGGAAAGAACTAGCGACACGAGAAGGAATTTGACCATGGCCTTCAGAAGGAATCATCTCCGCATTCGAATGCAGTTATTTCGGGAAACCATGAAAACCAAAATTTGGTTGCCAAACGAAGATTTCAACCAGCGTCCTGTCGAATGTCAGATCCGAGCCTTGCTGCTCTTACACCGGGTTTTGTGAGGTGGTTGGTGTCGTCAAACCATTTACTGCAGGAATAGATAAGAAATTAATCTCACAGAAGAGAAGAACTGAAAATATACGTCACAAAACAGAAATAAATGAAAACGTGTCAAGTGGCTGTAATAGGTAAATAGAAAGAGGGAGCAAAAATAACCCATAAAACAAAAAGCGCTGAATCGATGGGTAAAAGAATTTTAGGAAGACCGAGGGAATGTAACATCATACAGCCAGAGAAGATGAAAATTTTGCGTTTGGAGGACACTATCCAAAAACAATTCAGGAAGTGATTTTTTAAAAAAAATAATGTTTCATTCTTACTTCAAATTGTTCCCTTTCTTGTTACAATAGAATAGACTATTCAGAATTATTTTGCTATCGATCTAATTTAAAAAAGTAGTATCAATATATTTGCTGTAATCCTTCCCGTTGGGCGAGGTCATTGCGTCACAATGATGGTTTGAGTCCCAGTCGTGGTGGATATGTGGAACGTTTGGACTTGATTGGCAGGACGGGACAGATGGTAATGATCGATTTCTAATCATCAGTTTGTGTATAAAAGTAGTCGGTTAAATCCAAAACCCATTCGCACAGCGTATGTGGTGAGGGTATACGTAACGATTGATGGTGTTCATCGGATGGGAGCTTAAAACTGGGTGGAACGCCGCGTTTCTTTCGGAAGAGAAGGCCTAAATGGTCCGGCACCGTGCCTCATCCTCTTCCCTGTTTTATCTCTCTACATCGAACACACATACATACACCACCACAAGCAACCATACATAAGTAACCCCGAACAATGGCACACGGGGAAAGAACTCCAATTATACCTCCATAGGACATTACTATGGAGGGTATGTTCGGGGCACCCAGTACGACACTCATTATGGCTTTGATATTAGCCACTGCAGTTAATTTTCAGATCATCATAAACTCTATCATTTAAAGACAATTAATGACTTAGGGTAGCAACTGCGTCTTTGAATTTTTCTTCGCACAATCTTGTTCATAATTTCATAGTGTTTCTCGTTTTCTGTCGTTCAGTACTCAGAATTTTTCCAAATATATTCTTTGACAATGTTTGTTACTTTTATTCCATTGACATACCAATTTTTTCAGGTAGCTGAACAAAATAATCCTAAAAAAAACACCCATTAGCAGATGATATCATCATCTGCGAAATACGAGATCTAATTTCGGTTAGATGCGAAAGTGTTTAATCTTGAATCATTTGAAAGATATGCGCTGTGCCAACCAGGAATCATTGAAAGGGTACTCTGCCCTTAGCGAGTTCAGCATTCTCTCTGACCATAATGGAATTCGTTGTCTAAATGAAAGTTATGATAGTAACATATATAACGTCTAAAATTTATATAAGCACTGGTCTCAAAAAAAAATATTTTTTTTTTTGCTGTCGTCAGTCTTTCGACTGGTTTGATGCAATCCTCCATCCTTTCCTATCCTGTGCTAACCTCTTCATTTCTACATACCCCCTACAGCCCACGTCCTCAATTATCTGTTTCATATATTCTAATCTCTGTCTTCCTCTACAGTTCTTACCTTCGACTGTTCCCTCCAATAACAAATTAACCAATCTAGCATGTCTCAAAATATGACCTACCAGCCTGTCTCTTCTTTCCGTAAGCTTCTTCAACAAACTCCTTTTCTCACCCATCATTTAAAAAACTCGTTCATTTCTTACTTTGTCTGTCCTCTTAATTTTCAGCATTCTTTTGTAGCACCACATTTCAAATGCTTCACTTTTCTTTATTTCCGGTATTAATAAAGTCCATGTTTCGCTACCATAAAGTGCTGTGCTCCACACAAAGTTTTAAAAAGTTCTTTCTAATTCCTGGTCAATATTTGAAACTAAAAGTTTTCTCTTTTTCATGAAGGCTCTTTTTGCTAATGCTATTCTGCTTTTAACATCATTCCTGCTTCGGCCCTCGGTTGTAATTTTACTTCCCAAGTAACAGAATTCACTTACTTATCCTATTGCATACGATCCTATTTTTATATTTAATCTACTAGTATTGGTATCATTTCTGCTACATTTCATCACTTCTTTTTTGCTTTGATTTATATTCAGTCCAAAATCTTCCTTCAGTATTTTGTTCATGCCATTCCGTAACTTCTCAATATCCTCAGCCCTCCCTGCTAACAAGACAATGTCATCAGCAAATCGTAGCATACTGACATTTTCTCCCTGAAAACTTATGCCACATGGAAATTTTTCTTTGACTTTCTTCCTTACTTCTTCTACATACAAGTTGAATATTAACGGGGATAGACTCACACCCTTTTTAACTGATGCATGTCTCTCGTGATTCTCTACTTTTATTATAGCCACTTGATTCTTATATAGTTTATAGTTCTAAATCAACAAATGCCATGCCCTTCAAGTATTAATCTTAAAGACAGAATTGCTTCCCTTGTACCACGATTTTTCCTAATCTCAAACTGATCTTCACCTACTATATCTTCTACTACCCTTTCCATCCTTCTGTATATTATTCTGGTCTGTAATTTTGATGCATGTGATGTTAGACTAATGGTGCGATAATTCTCACATTTGTCGGCTTGTGCTTTCTTTGGAAGTGTGAAGATGATTTTTTTATTAAAATCAGTTGGAATTTCTCCTGTTTCATAACTTTTTGATATCAGCTTGAATAATCTTTCGATTCCCTCTTCTCCTATGGATTTAAGAAGTTCTGCAGGGATCTCATCAATTCCAACTGCCTTATTGGCTTTCAAGTCATTCAGAGCTTTATTAAATTCTGTCCACAAAACAGGATCTCCTAAGTCATCAATGTCGACATCGCCTTCCTTTTCCAATACACCATTGTTCAAGTCGTCACCAACATACAGCTTCTCAATGTATTCCTTCCATCTTTTAGCTCTATCTTCTGAGCTTAAAAGAGGTTTCCCATCTGCAGCTTTAATGTTCATACCTCTTTTCTTCATTTCTCCAAAATTCTGTTTGATCTTTCTATATGCAACATCTACTTTACCTACGATCATTTCCTTTTCTACTTCTTCACATTTTTCTTGTAGCCATTTTTCTTTTGGTATTTTGCATTTCCTATTTATTTGATTTCTAAATTACCTGTACTGCTCTCTTCCTCCTTCATCCCGAGCATTTTTGTACCTTCTCCTCTGATTCATCAGCTCCCAAATTTCTTCTGTGATCCAAGGTTTTCGGGCAGCTTCTTCCCTAAAGCCTAATGTTTCTTTACCAGCTTTCATTATTTCGATCTTTAATGCATTCCATTCGTCCTTCGGTTGAACTCCTTTCAGAGTTACTTCTTAGACCGAAGTCTACCATTTCTACAAATTTCACTTCCTGTTTGTTCTGTTTATACTGCTTACTTATTCGCTTAAATTTCAGCCTGCACTTCATTATTACCAAATTATAGTCAGAGTCTATGTCTGCTCCTGGGTACGCTTTACAGTCTAGAACTTGATTCCTGAATCTCTGTTTGACCATGATATAATCTAGCTGATATCTGCCTGTATCCCCAGGAAGTTTCCAGGTGTATATTCTTCTTGCATGGTTCTTAAACAGTGTGTTTGCCACTACCAAAACTTCCTACAGTATTCCCCTCTTTTCCTTCTCCCACTATTGCATTCCAATCACCAATGATTATTAGATTTTCCTCCCCCTTCACATATTGGATTAATTCTTCAATTTCGGTATATATTTTTTCTATTTCTTCATCATCTTCCTGTGACGTTGGCATATACACTTGTACTAATGTGGTTGGGACGGGCTTAGTTTCTAACCTCATCAAAATAATCCTGTCACTAAACTGTTCATAATAACTCACCCGTTTCCCTACTTTCTTGTTCATTACAAATCCTACACCAGTGACTCCATTGACAGCTTGTGTGCTAATTATAAGCATGGAAAAAGAAATAAATCAGGCATGTGACCCAGACTGACTGTCGAAATGATGGAAAACGGAAATCCGAGAATCCGAATGGCCCTGCAGGGGATCAAACCCCCGTTCTCCCGAACGCCATGTCCTAGTATTATTAACCGTTCATCCTTCAGAGCCGGTGTCACAAAACTGGAAGATATTGTGTAGAACACACATCACTATCAGCATCGAAAATAAATATTCAGAAGTAATTTCATTATAAGCTTTTGGCAGGACACTAACTCAATCGAGCAATAAAATATAGCTGTAAAATCCGAACAAATAGTACCGAAGAAGCTTTTCACTCTTGTTCTATTAAATAGAGGTACGTTTTCAGCCTGGATTTAATTTAAACGCAGTAGCATTAATTAGAAATCTGCCACTGAAGGAAATAGCTAAAAAAAACTGAAACAGGTTTAAATATATTTCATGATTTTGAGACGAATACATGTTCAAAATGAAGAAAGAAATTATATGTTCTGCGAAAGAGGTGAATTATTATTAGTCTGTGGAATTATTAAAATTATTAGAAACTTTTTGTTAAACTAATCATACTGCACAATTATACAGAACGTTAAATGTTTTTTTGAGAGGAAAACTGCCTCTCAGATTCTTACATCACAAGACATGACTACTACTACTACTTTGATCGTACACATCTTCCTACACTTTGCGTTATTTCGATAAATTCCAGGGCTAAATCACATGATAAGAATTTTAAATTTTGCTGTTTGGTTATTGACCGGTTATTTTCCTCAGCTTTCGGAGAGTTGCATGGTTGCCATCATTTGATATTTAAGCGTGAAAGTAGAGTTAATTCGTGACAAAGTAATTTCTCTGGATGACACAGCTTCTATGTCACCATAGGTAAACCCAAGGGAAATAAGAAAAAAATTGCGCAATGACAAGCAATACATCGAGTATTGTTCCTTCTCGGCAGCTTTGGTTGCAATAATTGGGAGCAATAATAGGTAACCACACTATAAATGCAGACAGTAAGTATGTTTCATCCATTTTTGAAGACTGAAGAATCATTCAATGTTAGTACAAAACGTGAATCCTTGCATCGTCAAATATTGAGCAACATTACCTGTTTCAAGATGGAATCAAGCAAACGATTAAATCGCGTAAAGCATGGGAAATGTGGTAATTACTGTCACTAAAATTAAAATGATTGTGTAGTTTGAAACTTCAAAATGTGTGGCAACAAGCTTGAAGTTTTTTAAGTGCGTCGAAACCTGCAGAAAAGTCAGGAATGCATAAGCAGAGTCATAGTTTTGTTTAACCAGAGCCCTCCAAAATAGGATGTTTTAAGACCCCAGAACTTTAAATTTTATACGATTGTCATAGTTTCCTGCGCTACCCAAAGCGGAGAAACAAATAAAAGTGTTAAAAACCTACAATTCCTTTCCTATTCACATATTCTCAGATAACTGGCTTTACTTTATATCCTCGTGAAATATACACGAAAGGTAAGACCATAAAAATTTGGAGCTATCAGCAAGTTTTTTAAAAACAAACAACAATCAGTAGATAAATAAGAATTACTATCAAAATATACCACACTATAATAAATTAGCACCCTTATCATTAAAAAACTCACATGTAATGGAATGTTTTTGAAGTAGACTGCTCTGTATCCTGATGTCTTTGCTTTCCAGTTTCATGTTCTGCATTTAGGTAAACGATACTTATGAGGATGCAAGAGGTTTTGAACCAAATTTTGATTCAATTGGCAGAAATTTATACAGCAGCCGACGTCTGACCGTAATTATTGGTCGCTTCCGCACACTACTTAATCAGCAGCTTATCCTTCACTAGTGCAGTAGACACACACTGTCTGCAGATGAAGGGGAAAAAGAATATAATTGCTGACCAGTGTGTCTTTAGTAAAAGTCAACATAGTACGCTCTCAAGCAAGAAGGTAGAGGGCTGTCTCATAAAATAATGATTATAAGTGAAAATAAACATGGATCAAAATTACATAATAACGAACGGGGGGAGAAGCCATAATTCTTTCTTTGCTGCCATTCCGACGCACTGATAGCCGCTCCAATGTAGACATTTTGTGGCCCTTGAATTCGTGCAAACGTTTTAGCTAACATCTTCAGTTCCACAAACCCCTTACAATCTACTGTACATCTTCAATTATCTGCTACATATATTCTAATCTTCGGAGTACATGGTTATTATTTGCGATAAACCTCAAGGTTAAGTAATTTTTAGTTGATGCCTCGAACTGTGATCCAGAACAGTAAATATCATGAATAATTCATGAATAATTTGTACAATTTTTACCACCGTCCGATAAGAATCCTGTGACAAAATTCCACGAGATGAGAAATCTCACTCACCGATGAGCTAACCGTTTAATAAGTTTTGATAGAGGTTTCTGAAATAACTTTCAAAGGCGCTCATGTAAATAACTCAAGATAACAGAGTCCGCATTACATGAAAGTTATCATCAGGTGATATCTTATTAAGTTTCAATTGCCATGTTTTTGTGTATTCTGATTATTTTTATGTAATGTTAATGCTGGATATAAGATTTTACATGTTCCCAATTCAGAAGGTTTTAATAAATTCAATACTTTGTAATTTTACAAAAGGGACTTCTTGTTTTTAATTCAAAATAAGTGCCTTCTAGTTCCTTACTAAAACTATTTTTACATATTTCAAAGTAAATGATCAGTTAAAAATTATCACAAGTGAAAAGCCTTGTGTTTCGATGTAATTAGAAAATACAGTTTAATTCATTGATTCCAGTCGCGAAAGGCAAATAATAGTCTTTTTTCAATTATTTCACGATGAATATCGAAGAGTGAATCAGTTTTAAGTTTTAGCAATATTTGCTAAACTTCTGTTCATTCAACATAGGTGCGAAACGAAACGGTGCAACTTTTTGTTGTTTTGACGTTATAAACGCAGTTATGTCCCCAAAAACTATGATTAAAATGTCTAGCGTGAACGGAAGCTACACGATTTGAAACAAATTACTTTGAATAATGAATCATAATAATCCTCAACAATTTGCAGCTTCTGGCCGCATCTGCCGTGAACAATTAAAAAAATAATTAAATTGGCAAAATCGTGAAATAAACAATTACCATAGTAAGGATGCGTGGGTTTGTCTGTATCGCTGCGTAACTACATAAACATATTCAATGAATTCAGTATCTGATTGTAACACAAAAATTCCAATGACAGATATACAAAATAAAAGCTATAATCAATTCACTACGGCCTGATTTCTGAGTATCTAAACTCATTTACTTCCGATTCCATACTTTTTTCTTAAATCGTTTCTCCATGACTCGATGCTGTAGGAATCATAAAAAAATTTGGTACCTTAACTACGATCTGTTTTATTTTTTTCGTAAACTATACAATTATACAACTATTATGCACTTTCTGTTCACTACAAATTTCTGGGTGTTATGTAAATTAAGTGCATAGTTGCAAACCCAAAAACAACGTAGGTGTAAAACGGAAGTCTGTATAGAAATAACAAAAGAAAAAAATGTCCGAACGAAAGACTTAAGGCACAACTGCTACACTTGAAGTTTCATACACACCAAGCGATCTTCCAGCAGATGATCTACATTGACAGAATTATTCTCCAGTTCACGGTAAAGTGAATGGGAGTCATTCCCCATTTACTCCGATCGCTAACAGAAAAGAAGGGAGACTTGGAACGATCGCTGTAGGCATTCTATTTCCATTTCTTATCTCTTTCATCTTTACAACCCTAATCAAATAAGTTGGCTGAAGCAGTAAACGATACCAGTTAGAGATGAATGAGGGAAGCTTCATATCAATTTTGTGTTTTGATCGATACAGTTCCCTCGTTCAATGATTTTAGTAAACTGGTGCCACTTGCAGAAAGCAGTTACAACGTATTGTAAGCTTTGACGTTTTCAATCATTTCCTATAATAGCTATGTTAAGTGCTGATATACATTCAAAGTGTGTCCACACAAGAATTTAACTCTCGGATGTGTGTTTTAGCTGAATGTATCTCTTTTTTTTCCCTTCAAAAGCTGTTCATAGGAAATGATTTGGGTGCACGAGTCAACGGCGGCACTTCCTACCGTTTTCTCGAAGTGATTTGGGCCATTTTTGAACCTCAATTTCTTCGGTCATATTCATGCTACATGTCTCAAATTTCTGTTATGCATAGATATCAGCAATCTTAGCAAACGTACTAAATTTTGTTTTGTTACTGTTCTTAGTTCGGATATTATTCTGATGCAAACTTCAGCGATTTTGTCACTTAAAACTATAACGTACTTCCCGTAGCCGTAGAAAGCTGAAATTTGGTACAAGATAAAATTTTACCCACATGTTATAAGAAAAGTCTGAAACTTGTAAATTTCCATATACCTTCCCCTAACGTAAAATCGCTTTTTAGACTATTAACTTTATATACCTCTGATTTTCATTCTGAAGTATACTTGCTATGTTTAATTAATGTGTTAAATTTTACTTCTTTCCTTTTATTAGTTTGGAAGTAATTGAAATTGAAAATTTAATTTCGGCACGACACCGCAACATCAAAATTCCTCCAGTAATCCTAGAAACAGTAATTTGGTACACATGTATGGTTTCACCCCTAAGCCATAATAAAAATCTAATATTGGTGTTTTTCCCCGTATTTATTTAATTACAATCCCAAACATGAAAAATTCTGGCACATATTTGCCGCATAATAGCTTTGCTCCGTATGAAGCTATAAACCTGGTATTTCCATACTATATAGAGGTGAGCATGTTGAACCAAAGCCTTAAATTTTACTTTGTTCCTATGCTTAGTTTGAAACTTATTAGTAACTTTGTTTATGGTGGTAGTGAAACTAACGGCAATTGCTCGGCTACGGCGCACACCAATTGTTTTCAAAAGTGGGTCATTGTTGGTAACATATATTGATGTGATAAATTCTAAAATGTTTTTATTCACCGATTTTCAAATGGAATCATTACATTTGACCGGCGATTCAGAATAAGCGATAAACTTACAAAAAGAAATGAGTTCCCACAAAATCAATGCTTGTAAAAATAGGCCAAGTCTCGTGTTCATATAGAGACAAAAAGTTACGAGATCTTCTTCTGAGCCAAGTCTACACTTTCACCTTGTGAAACAGAATGTTTTTTTTGGTGTCATAGATCTTGTTACACGCTTTATATTAGCTTGACTTGTATGTATATATGTATGTATGAATGAATGTGTGAATGTAACGGAATTTTACAACTCCGTTTTGACCCACTTCCAGATGTCCGAGCTGGTTGAAATTTGGCACACATATTAAGAACCGGTGACAATACAAGAATTTCATAGCTATATCCTGCTATTCTCATTACTTTGACAGTAACAAAAGAAAAATGGTTGAATGTCATGAAATTTTGCAATTTAATTTTAACCCAATTCCAGATGTCCGAATTGTTTGAAATTTTGCTAGGTTATTGATAACTGATTACAATACAATAAATTCATAGCTATATCTTGATATTATCATTACTTTGACAGTAAAAACAGAAAAAATTTCACACGTTTTAAGAATCGTTGACAATACAGCAGTCTCTTAGCAACGTCCTGCTATTCTCCTTACTTTGACCATCTCCAGTTTCTCGGGTGCGATTTACGAGCCTTGGTTGCTGACGACGATCGTCTTCGACTGTCTCCTATCCAGAAAGGTTTCTCTGTCTGCAGTCACTTAACGTGAGGTTGAATAGTGAGTATTCGAAACATTACTCCGTACTATTAAAGAAGAGTAGTCTTCCACATTTACCCTGCTATTGGACCTCTGGCTGAGTGCCATTTAATTGTATTTAACTCGTGGAAGTAATAATTAAAAATGAAACTACAACACATAGATAAAGAGAGATTGGCGAAGAAAAGCCAACAGTAGGAAACATACTTTTGAAACTATCTGAACTAAAAAGTTAAAAATAAAATTGTAGTTTAAAAAACTAAAAACCCGCTTTCTTAGTAATGTGAACTAAAATGTTAAAAATAATCTTTAAATATAAAGATTTTGTTTAACAGTGATGGGATGTCCCACAATACAGGATAAATTATTTTTTTTGAATAAGCTTAAAGAATAAAGTCACTGATTACAAAATTAACTTTAATGTAAAAAAAAAAGCGTGGGGTGTTCTCTACACAACTTTTGACAATGACTCTGCCTTTACAAACAGCGAACGACAAAAAATAAAGACAACTTCTATAGCACCCCATGCTTTTTTAAATTAAAGTTAATTTTGTAATCAGTGACTTTATTCCTTAAGCTTATTCAAAAAAATTAATTTATCCTATATTCTGGGACGTCCCATCACTGTTAAACAAAATCTTTATATTCAAAGATTATTTTTAACCTTTTAGTTCACATTACTACGAAAGCGTGTTTTTAGTTTTTTAAACTACAATTTTATTTTGAGGATAAAAAATCAGATGACTTGGCCATTATGGACGCCATGTTTTAGTTAACCTATATAAGTACCTTATCAAACTTATAAAAACGTAAAATCCAAGATTTTCCTCGCTCTTTTTAGAATTTGACAAGTATTTATTATGCCCTCAATTTCAGTAAAAATTATGACGTGCATAGTGACCAAGTCATGACATTTTTTCGAAACTCAAGGTGGTAAATGGGAAAATTATGAACAATCAAGGTTGCGGGTATGCGATAGTTCAGAGTCAAGCTGTTAGACTTCGCTGGCGTCTATAAGGAGTGATCGCATTACCTCTAAACAGTAGAGCTGTAAAAGTAACGATGTATTCGTTACTGAGTAACGGGTTCTTCGCCTGACTCGAAGTACCGAATCGTTATTCACAATTTCATTTCGTTACTCGCATGTTTCGTTTCCCGCATTTGTCGTATAGATACGAACACGTTACAGCTCTCGCAACTAACTAATTTTGACAACCTAAGGACTAATTTTGTAGTTTTTTTATTTTGTTTAACATAAAAATTTACAGTGCATAATTTGTTAATAGAAAATTTGTATGGATAATTTGAGATAGTTACTGGTTTTTCATTGATCGTTCATTATTGAGGTTTATTGACTTCAAACATTTATGAAATGTGTTTATTTTAAGATTTGATACCTTCTATTTTATTTCATAGTGTAATTTACAATATAAAAGAGTTGTCTAATAGTTTGTGACATAAATCTCTGCATTTTTTATTTTCTAATAATATTTAATTAAATTGCAATGGAGCGCGCATTCCGGTTGCAATTTCTCTACACACTCATCTTCACCCTTTCCTGCATCCACCTACATTTGCCCTTTACAAATTTTAACTTTAAATTCTTTCAAACCGAGCGTGGTGGTGTAACGGATAGCGTTCTGGCCTCGCTTTCGGGAGGACGGCGGTTCGAATCCCCGTCCGGGCATCCAGATTTGGGTTTTCCATGGTTTCCCCAAATCACTCCAGGTGAATGCCGGGATGCTTCCTTCAAAAGGCCATGGCCGAATTCCTTCCCATTCCTTGCCCCCATCCTTTCCCGTCTCTAAAGACCACGTTGTTAAAAAGGGACGTTAAACTGTTAAAAAAAAAAAAAAAAAAATTCTTTCAACGTTTTTGGTAAATTATTCATAATTTCTCTTGGTAACTTATTGCAATCCCTGACAGCCTTACCTAAAAAAGAGAATCTTCCTACACCCTTGGCCTGAAATCGAGTGCCAACTTGTGGTCAAGTTCATCCTTTCCCTTGCAAGCAGTACTTTTAATTCTTACACCAATATCTTTCCATGCCTCATCATCAATATACGCCTTGTACACTCCCATGACCCTCTTCATCCTGTCCCATTCCAGCTTTTTTACCATCTGTTACTGATTGCATTCTGCGATAATTTTTTTTAAAATCTAGCAGCCTTTTTTGCAGTTCCAGAATTCTATAAAGGAACAAGGTACAATAACTTTATTCCTTTTGTCTGGGGGTTAGTTATTGCATTATTACCGCAGGATCCATGTGATCAATGCGGTATTGGCTTTGATGATTAATGTTTGTTGTAACCGCGACACAACAACAATTACGAATCTAACCGCCTGTTTGCCCTATACCTTTATTATTAAGATTTTTAAAATGAAACAAAGCAGGAGTCAGTAGCACTCTGCCTGATAGCCTGATTAGATGGTATATCCACATTTATTTTAACAAATCTATCACAAAAGGATGAAGAATTTACAAAAATAAATGAAAACAGTAAAGGAAGACAGAGGTCAAACCTCCTATTTAAAACGAAATACTTTGATGAAATTGTAATATTTGTTAAATACGTGTCCCATTATCATTTCAGGCTTGCATGCAGGGTTTTGAGTAGGCTACTTTAAAAAAAATAACCGACGTTAGTTATTGTCACTAGATACGCCACAGTCAGGTGTACGGTAAGGTCTTTTTTTGTGTGTGCAAACAGTTTTTTTTTAAAACTAGATAATTCATTCAAATATAAAATCCATTACGGCAAATCGAGTGTACAATTAGAGGTTTTCCGTAAGATCCATGTGCTAATTACTTTACTTTAAGTTTTATCCAAACAAACAACTTACATAAACTTAATTTACTAAATAAACAATTTACTTAAACTTTACCAAGTACGAACGAAGTCGTCTCGTATGCGTTGCGATGCTTCATGCTAGTGTTCGATTGAAAGTAACGAGTAACGAAACGATACGATAGTAACGAAGTTAACCCGTAAGCGGCGAGACTCGATACTCGATTGTACAGAAAGTAACGAGTAACGATTCGAAAGTAACGGGTATTGATTGGTTTAGTAACGAATACATACGGGTACAGAATTTCTCGTTACTTTTACAGCTCTACTAAACAGCAGCACGACATACCTCAGTATATGGATGAACTATGTGTTTTCTAGAGAAAGGCGCTTTCGGATATTTTTGTTTAGGTTCGGAAATCATTTCATCATTATTAATTATTTCGTAAGACGTAAATGTTTTGCTACGTACGTGTTTCAGTTGACAAATAAACAATTGCTACAAATGAGCTGGTTATTTTTTAACTTCGCTACAAACCACCACTATATTCATGGTATATCATTCGCAATTTTCGGACGGGTCACTAACTAATTTATTGCAAATGGAGACTTTCCCGGCGTATTGATTCAATGAAAGTTTCACGGGAGTCCAGCCGGATGGAGTCATAAAACAAGTGACGGCGAAGTCAGTCTGTTTGTGATTTCGAGAAGCAACATCTAAATAGACCTGATGAAGACAACCGAGCAGGTTGTCGAAACGTCGTCGTTTTATGACTCCATCCGGCTGGACTCCCGTGAAACTTTCATTGAACTAATTTATTTTTTGAAATTTATTTTCAAAAACATGTTGCTGGTTTCACTGCAGACTCTTGCTTTACATGTAGCAGAGTGAGTCTGAAGGCTGAGATAACGGCTGCTCTGAGGGGCGACCGACCGGTAGTGTAAATCTGAGACATGGGGCCAAGTATATGGCGTTGTTAGCCGTTCAGAAACATTTGAAATATAAATAGGATCTAAGTTCGCGAGAAATGAGCAGTTTTCTGGCAATTCATTTGTTCACATTCGCTTAATTGGATAGAATTGTTATTAAATAAGGCTCATAACCTTTATTTTGTAACCTTGCTATGTGGTACACACTTCAGATCCGCCTCATTCTATCGTACAACCCTCTTGATAATTAAAATGTAAATTTTAACTTAAAGGAAAAAAGGGAAAAAAATACTGAACCACTACAGAAGAAAATCTAAATTCTTTGCTCGCTATGATAGCCATAACTATAGGCAGATAATAGAAAGAAAATACATAAATCTAACGAACATAAATAAACAAAACATTAAATATGCAGATTTTTAACGAAATATATAATTTTCTTTATGGTTTGTTCGCAATTTGAAACACAGCAATATAAACAGATAACCTAACTTCTGACCCAGCTATAATAGCGATATCCGTGACCAGGAAGATCACTAATCGTTGTTAGCCCGCCATCGAAACTCAGGAGTACGACTGACATCATGACCAAGCTGGGCTTTTATCAGTATTGATTAAGACACTGACTGCAATAACTGAACAGTCACTGGGCACAATAGAGAGATGAAAAATTAATAAGCGAATTATTGACAAAATTAATATTCGTCAACTTCAAACGATTACTTTTCTTTAGAATTGTTATCCTGGACTTTTAGGCTTTTAGGACTTAGAGAAGGAATAAATTGGAAAAACATGTGGTTAGTAGTGAAAGGTAAAGGACGTCTGACCAGCGCTTCGTATTGGCTACCTTCGCGTATGCCGGCTTCCTTTATCACGCATATTGTTCACTTTTGAACTCATATTCTGACTATGTACTTGTTTTGCTCAGACGTCCTAGGTGTTCACTCGTAGACACTGCGTGACATTTAGTTGGGTTAGCTATTTGTTCAATGCAGGCACCAGCTAACGCAGTGGAGTCAAGGTGTAGTGGCTCAGATTTCTTCAATGATTGCTGGAAAAGAACAGGTTGTTTTAGCTCTAATTTACTAATTGCTGAAAAATAACCTAGATTTAACCGACTACCGCTTTCTCACTTTCATGTTTAGCCTGTTCTGTTGTTCAACTAATTCAGCTACGTATCTCTTCTCTCTTAGTTCTGACTGCCTTTTTTAATGGTATTTTTGAATTAAATGTGCAAATCATTACACTAATTGTTCATTACATCATGTAGAACAATTTTCTGGTGTCTGTTAAATTTAAATTCTAGTGTCCAAACAGTTTTAAATATATGAAATCAGCGTACTAAAATAAAGTAGTATTTGTTTTACATCTCATATTTCATAGATACTGTAAAGGTAAAGGTCACAGGGCTCCTAAAAACCCATTCACACTAGCGGTCAGCTCAGGTCAAAAATCGCTATACATGTAATCCAGTGGGAGCATTCAAAAACTACGCGGTTCGCTCAGGTCAGGGCAGGGCAGGTCAAACTGAAGATCGCGCTGCCACCGATCAACAACGGTCAAGACCTGAGCTGAGCTGACCGCTAGTGTGAACGAGCAACGGTCAGGTCAGGTCAGATCAAATGGGCGGTGAACGTCTGAAAACTATGTTCGTAAGCAATAAAAAAAGTGTAATAAATAAAAAATAAATATTTTAACGGTATGTTATTTCTGTTTATTATAAAGTCGGCAAAATTTAATATAAATTCAAGTATTATTACCCATCTTAGTACTGCCAAGGTACAGACCCTTTTCCCGAATTAAAAAAATACTGCAAATTTATTTCTTGTTCTGTACGAGCGTTAGCACACAAACAAAGAATATTTGTAAAATAGGGTTACTCTCGTTCATCCAGAAATTCACATTCTACTTGGAATGAAATTTTATCCTTCCGTAAATAATTGTGCAAATTACATGTTGGTTAACTTATGTTACCAATTAATCCTGGAGCAGAATTAATTTTTCTAAAATAAATTTGAAATCTTTGAGCCCTAAAATATCAAAAGCATCTCCCACAACTCGTCTTACACGGCATAGAGGTAGTTAACATTCTTTTCTCTCTTGATCTGTTTGCGCTTGAAACTATGGATGCACCCAGAACCATCCTCTATTTGATCTTGACATGTTTTCAGGCTCTTGATCCAAAAATCATTGCGATTTAATTGACGTTGGGGTAGGAAACGGAATTGTTCACTATGAGCGACTAAAATGAAATGGCCTCTTCTATGACTTGATCTGACCTGACCTGACCGCTAGTGTGAATGCTATCCTGGATTCCGAGCTGAGCTGAGCTGACCTGAGCTGACCTGAGCTGACCGCTAGTGTGAATGCTATCCTGGATTCTGAGCTGAGCTGAGCTGAGCTGAGCTGAGCTGACCGCTAGTGTGAATGCTATCCTGGATTCCGAGCTGAGCTGAGCTGACCGCTAGTGTGAATGGGCCTTAAGACTACTGCCCCTTTCCACGGGATTCGCGGATGTAGAGCACCGTATTTCCACTACAGCTTTCAGCACTGGGAAGGAGGTGAGATGTCAGTGCGACGTTTCGACAATTATTTACATTAACTAGAAAGGAAGTCCATGGTAATAATTTAACAGCAGGCCGAGCGAGCCTGGGGAGTCATTCGGGATGTTCAGTTTCGAAGGAAAACCCTCGGCTTCATCAGGGACCAATCCACGGCTATACAATCCATAGTCAGGCACTTAACCACCTATACTACGTGGCTTCCTCACGGTTAGCATAGCGTTACAGTGTGACTAACTGGCCATGAATACTAGAGCCGTTAATTTCGAAGAAGTTCTCGAAAACAACTGTTAGAATGACTAAGTATTTTTTTTATTTTTTTTATTTCCAAGTCGCCATGACCAGTAGTCTCGCCAAACTTAAAAGAAAAATGAACGCTGCACTTCTGTTAGAAACACCAAAGTAGCAGGTTGTTTGGAGTTTCTACAATGGAAAAAAATATCGCCCTCCCTGTATTTGGCCAGCTGGACAGAAGAGGAAGTGATGCACATCACCTAATAAGCACATTACCGACAGTTCCACTCGAGCAGTTAAGGAAGAAGCATCGTTTTCCTCAAGCGAGAGTGTAGCGCACCGTCCAGCGGATTGTACCTAGTGCTGTGTATTGCTGCGTATCACCACATTCAACTAAGTGATACGATAAATTGTACGGAATAGTGAAGTGAAAAGTGAGTGAAATGGAAAGTGGGAGCTACGGGGAGGCTGGTGAACCACCATACAGCCTGCCCGTCGACCAACAAGATGTACCGGCAGAAACCTTCCAGGCGGCGATGATGAATGCCTTGCACGTCTTACACACCGGCCCACCAGACCTTGATATGGAAATACACAGACGGAAAAAAAAATCCCAACACCAAGAAAAAATTATTGTAGAGTAATGAAATTTGGACAATGCATTTGTCAAGTTAACATGTTTAATTGATTAAATTTTCAAGATCACAGGTTAATTTAAGCTCAAGAAAATGCATTTCAAATGTGAAATACTGTTAAATTAATAGCCGGTGTAACCTCCAGAATTTTGAATGCAAGCCTGCAAACGTGAATGCATTGTGTCATACAGGTTTCGAATGTCACTTTGTGGTATGGAGTTCCATGCTTGTTGTACTTGTGCTGTCAATACTGGGACGGTCAGTGCTGGCTGTGGATGATGCTGGAGTTGTCGTCCAATGATATCCCATACGTGTTCAATTGGAGACAGATCTGGTGATCTCGCAGGCCAAGGTAACATGTCGACACTCTGTAGAGCACGTTGCGAGACAACAGCGGTATGAGGGCGAGCGTTATCCTGTTGAAAAACTCCCCCTTGAATGCTGTTCATGAATGGCAGCACTACAGGTTGAATTACCAGACTGACGTACAAATTTGCAGTCAGTGTGTTTGGTATAACCACAAGAGTGCTCCTGCTGTCATAGGAAATTGCTCCCCAGACCATGACTCCAGGTGTAGGTCCAGTGTGTCTAGGCCGCAGACAGTTTGGTTGCAGGCGTTCCCCTGGCCTCCTTCTGACCAACACTCGGCCATCACTGGCACCAAGGCAGAACCTGCTTTCATCAGAAAACACAACAGATCTCCACTCCGTCCTCCAATGAGCTCTGGCTTGACACCACTGGAGTCGCAAACGGCGATGGCTTGTAGTCAGTGGAATGCACGCTACAGGGCGCCTGGCTCGGAGCTGTCCTTGAAGTAACCGATTTCTAACAGTTCGTTGTGTCACTGTGGTACCAACTGCAGCTCGAATTTCTGCCGCAGACGCAGTACGATGCGCCACAGCTGTACGCCGAATACGGCGGTCTTCCCTCTCAGTAGTGCCACGTGGCCTCCCGGAACCCGGTCTTCTTGAGGCAGTACCATCCCTTGACCACTGCACCCAACAATCATGCACAGTGGATACATTCCGGCCAAGTCTTTCTGCAATATCGCGAAAAGAAAATCCACCTTCTCGTAGCCCTATTACACGACCTCGTTCAAACTCGGTGAGCTGTTGATAATGGCTTCTTCGTCTTCTTAAAGGCATTCTTGGCTAACATCAACTCACTATGTCAAATCTCAGCGGTAAATAACGTTCACAAACTTTACAGCGCGTATTTAAAGCAAACCTGATTTGCAAGCTCTGAGTAGCGCTACTAGCGCCACACTTATGCGCGAAGCGCGAAATTTGAATCGATGTCATCTTTCAGATGTATAAACACGCCTACCAAATTTCGTTTATCTAACACAAGTCTTTCTTGGTGTTGGGATTTTTTTTTCCGTCTGTGTATGTAACCTGGAGACGCACAAGCGGCGCAACGAAGAAAACAGTGGAAGTACCGACAAGCGGAAAGCCTTGGCAGCATACAACGTAAGTAAGCCAACGGAAAGCGCTTTAGTTAGCACAATGCATGGGGATAACGCAGTCAACAACCCAGAAACCCCAAGCCAGACAACCCTGTCCTCAGCACAAGGAAAAATAAATGACTCGCGGCTAGAGAAAGTAACTAACAGAGTAGCATCAGGCGCCAATCTCACTGAAAAAAATTTCTCTCGCGCACCTGCTCATGTACATAATAAGACAAACCGATACAAAGTTGACGCACCAGGACCGTATTACATATACGTGGAAGGAGTAGGAAATAATATCGCAAACCTACATCCCATGGCCTTGGGGAAAATAATATTTGGATCTTGCCCAGAATACAGAAAACATATACAAAATATTGCTGCACAAGGGAAAAATAGAATTAAAATTGACCTCGCGACACCACAGGCTGCCAACAGCCTCGTTGACTCGCCAATATTCCCCACGCGACAACTTGCAGCATATATCCCGGCGCATATAGTAACTAGACAAGGGGTGATAAGGAATGTAGACGCAAGTATCGGGGGGGATGAATTAATTAGCGCCCTCGAATCACCAGTCCCAGTAATCAGAATCCGACGAATGACAAAAAGGGTAATAATAGAAAATGAAGCAAAGGTAATTCCACTGCGAACCTGTGTAGTGACATTCGACGCTCAAAATTTACCGGAATATGTATCAGTATACGGAATGCGCTGTCAAGTGTCTCCATACATAGCAACAGTCCGTCAGTGCTATAACTGTTTGAATTTTGGACATCTAAGCAAACAATGCAAATCACAAACTAGATGTACAAAATGTGGAGGAAACCATTCAAAAACACAGTGTACCAACTTGAAACCAAGCTGCGTACATTGCCAAAAAGAACACGAAGCCACGGACAAATCTTGCCCGGAGTTTAGCAGACGGGTTAAAATAAACGAGGTATCAGCTAAACTGAACATAACTTTCAAGGATGCAGAAAATATAATTACACAGAAAACATACGCGGAAGTATCCAGTCTAGCTCCACAGGTCAAGGAAAGGCCAGCCTTCCCACCATTACCTAACCCGCAGCGGAAGTTTACTGTCTACAGACGCGCACGCTCACCTCCACCAGTCACAACCACAACACGGACCAAACTGCCAGTATATTACCAGCCACAGGAACTACCACTAGGGCCTATACGACGTAATCCATACGCCCCTCAACCACGGGAAACACCACAACAGAAGACTACAGTAGGATCACCTAATATAAACCAGCATACAGTACAAACGGAATACCAGGAAGACACTACAGTAGAAAAAGTATTCAGTATCATTATGCAAATAATTAACGCAATCCAGGGCCCACAACCCCTTACCATAGATTCGGCTACAATAATAGAGATTATCAAGGAGCACTTCAACTAGGAAAACCAAAATGAAACTGTTACAGTGGAACGCAAGGTCAGTAGTCGCAAATAAAGAATCATTGCAACAAGAATTACACAGCCAGGAAATAACAGTAGCAGCCATATCAGAAACATGGATAAAACCTGGAAGAAATATCACATTCCCAGGATATCACATAATCACACACAACAGACAAGATGGAAAGGGTGGTGTAGCATTGATAATAAATCAGATGTACCCCATACACAAATCCCTCTAAGCAACGCGAATGAATGGAGCTTCCAAGCAGTAGCAGCACGTGTGCGAATCGATAAGAGAGAAATCACAATAGTATCCATCTACTGTCCGCCAAAAACAGTTACGACACTCAGAGAATGGTACACACTGATGACCCAATTAAAACCACCGTACCTTCTATGCGGAGATTACAACGCACACCACACCAGTTGGGGCTGCGCGTACAATGATGCGGGTGGAAACGCAATCCTAGATATATTGGAAGAATTTAATTTAACAATCCTAAACGATGGCACACCCACCCTAATACAGACACCTGAACGAAGACCCTCAGCTGTCGATCTCACCATTTGTTCACTAGACATTGCAGCAGAAATTATGTGGAAAGTAACCAATCAGTCGATGGGATCAGACCATCTTGCTATAGAATTATCAACACACAATGTAACAATTTGAATTCTCGGAAACCAACAACAAAATGGAACACAAATAAGCCGATTGGGAGAAATATAGCAACATCATAGATAAAGAAATATACACAGTAAAAAAAGCAGAAACAACTGATAAAATGTACAACGAATTTATCAAACTAATAAATAAAGCAGCCAACATAACAATGCCGCGTAGAAAAGAAATTAACAACCCAAGATCACCACCAGCTCCATGTTGGAACCAAGCATGTTCTCAGGCAATCGCTAGAAGGAGGTTAGCACTGTCGACATATAGACGACACAGTACGTGGTCCAACTACCTGCAATACAAGAAAATAGATGCAGAAACAAAGCGCTTCCTTAAAGAACATAAACGTACTTCATGGAAACAGTTCTGTGAGAAAATATCTAATAACACACCACAATCTCAAATATGGTCAATGATAGCTTCACTTAAGAAGAAAACATGTCGCATCACCCACTGACAGAAGTCACAGAAGAGTTTGCCGACATCTTAGCTCCACCCACAGTACTGCCACAACCAGAAACCATTTGTAACAACAATACAGAAGATCTATCACATCAAAATGAGGAACTACAGCAAGCATTTACCATAGAAGAATTTGAGAAAGCTCTAAAAGACGCGAACAATTCAGCCCCCGGAATTGACGGTATTCATTATTGCATGATATCGAAGTTACCAAGGTCAGCAAAAACAACCCTATTGAAACTATACAACAAGTTTTGGAATGAAAGCCAATTCCCAGAATCCTGGACAACACAGATCATCGTGCCAATACTAAAACCAAATAAAGACCCAAGCAAAGCAGCATCATACCGGCCAATAGCATTATCATCCTGTATAGCGAAGACCTTCGAAAGAATGATCAAGCACCGATTAGAATGGTGGCTCGAGAATAACAACCTACTGCCCAATTCTCAATATGGTTTTTCGAAAGGCAAGGAGCACCCTGGATAACCTAAGCCTGCTAACTACTGACATTGAACAAGCATTTTCAACCAATAGTTATCTCACAGCAATTTTTCTCGACATCTCTGGAGCTTATGATGGAGTAAACATTACGTTACTCATAAAGAAACTAAAAGCCCCTGAATCTACCAAACATCTACCTCAAAGGAATATACAGATTGCTATACAAACGAGTCATATATTTGCGCAAAGAGACAATACCATGTTCGGTTCCTCGAGTAATCACCAAAGGCCTTCCACAAGGTGCAATATTAAGCCCGCTGCTATATGCAATCTACGTAGCTGACATAGAACTAATTATACCACCAGCTGTAAAGATCCTGCAATATGCAGGACGATAAATTCATCTACACTTCATCCGCAAGTTTTACTTTAACAAGGAAAGGTTAGAAGAAACAGCAAAAGCCCTAGAAAAATGGATGGAACAAAATCAACTCAATCTGTCACCATCTAAATCCTCAGTGGTCATCTTCACTAGGAAATATCAACCAACGAGCCAGACACAACTACAATTAGGCCCATACTTATTCCAAATTAAAACATCTGTAAAGTTATTAGGTCTATATTTAGACAGCAGGCTTACCTGGGCACGACACGCTGAATACTTAACTGAAGGACAGGGAAAGCCTTAAACATATTGCGAGCAGTAAGCCACGTCTGGTGGGGAGCCCACACAACAACAATGTTAACACTATACCGCTCTCTCATCCGATCAATAATAGACTATGGAAGTATCTTTTATGGAAATGCCCCCAAATATGTACTGAAAAAACTGGACACCCTCCAATACCGAGCCCTAAGGATATGCTTGGGAGCAATGAAATCATCCCCCACTAATGCACTCCTGATAGAAGCGAAAGAGATGCCCCTGCGCATCAGAAGGGAACTAGTGACAAAGACTTTCCTCATCCGGCGAGCAGCAATAAGGTCACATCCACTTCTTAACAAACTCAATACCTTAATGAAAATCAGAAACTCACAACGAAACAAAAACCAAGAACGAAAACCTCTTCTGCTTAAATGTTTTGAACAGCTGAAGACAATGTTCCCATTGATATACAAAGACCGAGAGCTGCCAATTTACAGTTATCCATACAAACTGAACTTATATAAGACACCGACCTATCAACAACCATGCATCGAAACCTACAGAGGGAAAGCCAACAATTACATACAAAATCATATCTTGAACAACTGGCATGACTTCACAGAAATATACACTGATGGATCCAAGACCCCAGAAGGAGTGGGCTACGCTTTCTACTGCCCCACAACAGGAACCTCAGGAAAATACTCTCTCCCACTAGAGGCAAGCATATACACGCAGAAATTCTAGCAATTACAGAAGCAATCCAATACGGAGTACAACATTTCCAAAAAATCCTAATACTCACAGATGCAAAAAGCATACTTAGTAAAATAGAATATCAGAAATGGACCACACGTACAAACCCATATATATACAAAATCTTAGATCTGACACTACGGGCCAAGCAAGTAAATAAAGAAATAAACATCATTTGGATCAAAGGACACATAGGAATAATTAATAACGAAATAGTTGATGAATTGGCAAAGGCTGCAATAGTCGAAGGGAATTTTAAAGCAATCCCATTACCATACACCGATTTCTACAACAGAGTAAGGAAAACATCTTACGAGGAATGGGAGAACGAATGGGAAATAACAAAACATGAAAAGGGAAGACATTACGCTACGATACAACCCGAAATACCAATAAAACCTTGGTACCACTCTACAACTTTGAGTAGACGACACGTGTCATCTCTAATAAGAATGAGACTAGGTCACGGGTGTTACCCAGCTCACCTACACCGCATCAGAGTAGCAGAATCCCCCTACTGTGAAGATCACCCTACAGAAATAGCCGACCTAGATCATCTATTTTTTGGTTGCAAGAAATATAACTCTTCACAAAACGAATTACTTCGCCGCATCACAAAAGAAAAGGTCCCCTTACCAACCAGCATCGCAATCTTGCTGTATGAGAATAACCGACAGGTTATCCCGGCAATCATCAGATTCCTAGAAGAAACAGGTCTCCACATATGAAATAGATTTATAAAACGTCACCCAATTGGAAAAGACCATGAAATAACATATCAATAATAAATAGCAATCACCTGTATAAACCAGATGTAAACCTCTTAACTAAAAAAAAAAAATTGTAATTACAACTATTTGCACAAATATATTTGTAAAACCCTATATAAATGTCTGTAAATAATTATAAGTTATTGTAATCATTGATGTATTGTAACTATTATTGTAAATTTTATCTAAATGTCTGTAAATAATTATAAGTTATTACAAACATTGAAATATTGTAACTATGACCGGAAATTTATGTAATTGTAAATATTGAAGTATAGTAACTATTATTGTAAAATTTTAAGTAAATGTCTATAAATAATTTTACATTACTGTAAACACTGAAGAATGGAAACTAATACTAGAAACTGTTATAAACATTGTAAACAGTACACGATGTATAAGACGTACACCTTATGATGTATGAGTTTGATGGCTGTATGGCAAAAGCCAAAGGCCAAATAAATAAATAAATAAATAAATAAATAAAAAAAAAAAAGCACATTACCTTTCAGAGACTTAAGTTAAATCCCGAACATCTTTACAGTTCGTATGAAGCGAGCGCATACGGCAACGTTGGTGCTGATTTTAAATCTGGGGATGTCTTTTTAAATAACAAGCCTGAAAGAAGCGAAACAGATCTGGCCATCTCCCCCTCTTTCATCCTCACGCATTACCCTATAAAGATACTGCGCTACACACGCAGTCTTTACTGTTATCCACAAATATCTAATAACACTCGACATTTGCTTAGTACAACTGCTTGGGGTCCGCCTCAGGACAGAAAATCGTAGCTTAAACATCATAACGCATTGTGTGTGGGGTTTGCTTTAATCTGTTTTTCCCTTTGCTTTTCGTTGTGGACCAGATCAATAGACTGTCCCTTATAAGAGCAAAAAAAATGTTTCTAAAATTCAAACGCATGCACCATAATTTTTTTTAAAATCACTGTAGCTTACTTACATAAGAAATTTAATCCTCCTACGATGACGTTAACCAGTGCCAATTAGACCTGAAAGTTGACGAAAAATGTTTATTTTGACTATCGCTTTATACGTGACTAAATCATTAAAAAGTTATAATTCTGGGTTAACAATGAAATCCAGACAACAAAAAATACATCATTTTTTCGTAAGATAAAGTTATTAAAATTATGAGTCGTATTTTCTTTTTAGGGTCTATTTTTTACGGTGGTGTTACAATTTTCGGTGTTTTTGCATGAAAATTGTTTCCGTTCTTCATCGGCTGTAATTAAACCATGAAACTGTGTCGTTCAGATAAAAGACCTTTCTTTTAGCCTGTACAAAAAACCGCAGTTTCTTCCTGAAGAACACCACTTTAAATTTTCAACCGAGAAAACAAATGCTTCCTCTTCGCGGATATAAATTCACTGTGGTTTTTCATAAAACAAAATGTAAGTAAGTATTAAACAAGTTACAAACGATACAAAAAAATATACAATGTACATACAAGATGGCTAATTTTACATACAATACAAAATAGAACATGATATTTCGGCCATCAAAATTACCTAACGATTTGCGTTCCTTGCTCAATTTAGGTCGAAAACTTAGGAAACGTATCTTGATTGAAAAAAAGGCTCTTGCCAAACTTCACGCTTGATGCACTGCACGAGGATGCCTTATTTTCAGTTCTTTACCACTAACTCCAACCAAAAATATAATTCATAGCTCAATTAGTTCTCTATAGTCGTCTCTCACGAAGGATTTTTTTGTTTTAATTCAGCCAAATAGAAATGTAACAACTGTTCAATTCGTGTGTCACTGAAATATTTTTCTGAGTGCTTATATCAGTTTGATGCAGGCATGCAAAAAGTATCAACCTTCTTTTTAAGATTTGCACCAGAAGTGCCAAAGGCACCATTGAGGCGACCTCTGTTAGATGCAATTGTATCGCAGCTCATTATCAGCACTTTATCACTTACTCAGAGCATTCAGAACAACTTCACCTTGGTGTTTATTACAAGTAGTTGTTCCCTATTACGAAATGTAATTATGAGATAGATTGGCAGTCGCTCTTCTTTGGAACTTATTACGCCCAGACCAGGCAACAACTCTCCATTCCACTGAATGGTCACTACTAGGGACACGTCATTTTAAAATCGGTTATAATAACTTCTCCTCATTACTTCCTCGTTTGTGTCCTCATTCGTTGAATGGAAGACTTGTTTGAAGAAAAATCGTCAATACTAAATCCAAGTGCCTCCATGATAACTTGAAGAACGTAAACTGAATCTCTTACACTTAACTGACATCTATCCAAGGCAGCTATTAAGTTAGAAGTAATGATAAATTTTTTTCTGCGCTTTGCAGCAGTTCCTGATTGAATTATTTCGGGTGGGTTTTTTAAACGCTCTTCATGACGTCTCCAAAACTAGAAGATGTGTCGTTGAGTTCTTTGGATAGCAGGAACAACTCATAGGACGCTGAAGATCTTGACTACCCACTGGACCACATATATTTAAGTTTTTTTTGTTCATTTATTTTCATTTTTTTTAGCCTTTCTTCTTTTTCAGTTAGTTTTACACACATACCAAGCAACATGGTCGCCCTGGCTCTCTCTGTCGCTGTAAGAAGATTTTATCCTCCTTTGTCAGTGAAAGGAAAAGGATTTCAAACTTTAACTGGATATTGTTTATGGTATAGCACACACTTATACCCCCAAAACAAACAACAAAAGATTTTCTTGCATTATTTTTCAACTGTCTCCATAATATTCTCCAGAACATAAAGCACTCAAGTACAGCGACAATTTCAGTCTATTTGCTTTCGCGGATATTAAAAAATAAAACTGATAGAACTCCTGCAATTTGGTAGTTTGCCTCTCCTAATAAAAATATGCTCTTTCTAGCAATTCGTAATCCTAAAACTATCTATTAGAACAAATCAATACGTGATACCTATTCAATAACTGTAATGAAAGTAACAATTAACATGGGCGCGCGCCACTATTCTCGCGTAACTTATATAAAGACTAGCTTCGAGCCCGTCAAAAATGACGGTTTGAACGCCATATTCTGGCAGTTTTTTTTTTGCAGTTGGTTAATTATACGGAATTGTTATTACATAATGCTAGTGGCCTTGATTTGGTAATGTTCTACATATTTCATTTGTTGTTCACACAGCAATACAGTAGTAACTTCTACTGAATTAATGACGACGGAAGTATAGGACCAATAAATTAAAACAAATTAGGAATCCCGAAAACTTTTGCTATCCATGTAATATCAGTTTTATTCCTGGTCCAGGCACAATCAAGCACGGAACTACTTTCACCCGCATTAATTAATACCTTCAGTAACATGGCGTTAATGGAAGCAGTTAAACTCATTTCAGAGTGAATTATGCTGTAAAAAAATGTGTCAGTGGGGATTCTGGTCAACTTAACCACAACCTCCACTAATATTGCTTTCGAAAATCATAGCTTCTATAACGCTCATATGAATAACGACGGGCATCTCCTGTGGTGGTAGTAGGAATTTTTTCAGGAAAAATGAATAACGATCGGGTCTACTGGAGATCGCGATTCCGCCAAAATAACATTCAGTAATGACGTCATTATACTGCTGTAATCAATCGCAAGACATATTATTTTCAAGCAGTAATCCCGTTGTAATACAACCTGTAGGCTGCCATTATTTTCAAGCAGAAATTAGGTTGTAATACATCCTGGACAGGCATAATACAGTTAAATGTATTTCGGAAAATATTTCTAGAAGATACTTGAGTTTTACCACGGCAATTCCTAGCGGAATCACCATCTCCAGTAATCCGGATTTATTTACTTTACTTTAAATGACAGAAAGTACAATCTCAAAAACGGATAATTGTCATTTATTTGAATGATATATTTCGCGATTCGTACATTTCGTGTAAACTTTCTCTGAGTTTTTAATAAACTTCATTGTCTGTTATGTTCTGCCAAAAAAATTCTTAGGTTATTTTTTAACCTAGTACTTACAACTGACACAGGTAATTTAACGTAAACATAGAATACCTTTCTCCTTACATGAATTTTTGCATCTGGTTGTCGTAGATAAATAAAATGCAATATGTAAATTTAAACGAACGTACTAATTGTATCTTTGTGACATATAATTGCCTGGCATTAATATTTTTTTTCCCCCTGCTCTCCGTATTTCTAATATCTCTGCTCACTACTATTTTTATTTTATTTATTGGTTTCTAGTCACAAGACCATTACACCAGCCCTCCTACTACATTTTATATATTACAGTTGACTGGAACATTTTACTTGTTGAGTATCTTTCAAATCTAACATATTGCATATTTTACATTATTTACATATAATTTACATATTTACATATAATTTACATATTTACACATTATTTACATATTATTTACGTGTAGTTCATATCTAATATATTACATATTGACTTATGTAAATTTTTCATATTTTGCGGCGATAATATCGTTGTTGAATTTCGAGTGTCACATCGCTTATACAGTAAATAGTCATATCCTTGATGATTTAAATCTAATAAAAAAGTTATCTTAAATCTCATTTAATAGCTAACACACGTATCAAAAACTAAGGGTATCATTATATAATGGTAGTCGGAATTTATTATGGAAAAGCTTATGAGGAGAAACGAATAAGTAATTTTTAATGATATCTTTCGTGATATGAATACGTTACTCTGGTTAGATTATCAGAGTATTTGGTTAGGATTTTACATAAATAAATGCATTTTACTTTAGAAGACGGAGACTATAATTTCGAAAACGGATAACTGTTATTTATTTGACTAATACAGCGGTTCCCAACCTTTATTGGTACACGACCCACTTTTAAGTAAAAAAAAATTTTCGCGACCCACTTAATATGAGAGTCTATCTAATATCAGAATGGGAACTGTTCTATGACCTCGATACGCTGTCTACTATCCTATCCTACGAAAAGGAAAATTTTCGTACAAAGGATGTACTATCAACAAAAATAAGAACTGCTAATACATAAAACAACAAACATATCATAGACCGGGAGGCGACTGCACAGACCATCACCTCATCAAATTGACTGCTGAAATTCCATGATTAGAAGTAACTCGAGCAGCATACTAAAATGCAACTGATCTGCCAAGTCGCTTTCTAATGGAAACCACCTCCAGACCCGATTTTAGTGGTTAATTGGCAGGTTTATCATTGTATTTCACTTCATCCAAATGTATGAAAATATGGAAGACTGCGAGCCGGAAAACACAATGGTAAACTTACCAGTCAACCACTAAAATGGGATTTGTAGGTGTGATTTGTTGGCAAATCAGTCGCATTTTCCAGCTTTGCTATTAACAAGGATAATTGGTAAGACGCTATGGTAGACTGTTGGCCTGACACTGACTTTTCCATTGCAGATTTGGTCGAAAGATAATGTCTTTTTTTATTTTGAAAGAGTTCAAGAGGCTTATCTGTGTACTCAGGATGCTTGGTTGACAAATGCCTTGCAAGTTTTGATGGCTTCATGTTTTCATTGGACAAATTTTCACAAAAAATCACGCACTGAGGTATTGGCTCCTCTTCAGTACCCGAAAACACAAATCTGTATTTCAAATAATCCGGATTATACTTTCGCATATACGTCTTTACCTTTTTCCTGCTGCCTGCATTGTAATTACAAATACTTGGTTGGATACTCTCTTTTATGGCACGATCCAGTCCTCAACAAACTTTCCATAATCACATTAAATCTGCTCTCAATCAAAACAAAACGCAAACAACTCACTCTCACAAGCAGAGAAAGACTGTTTGTATCAAAGACTTTGGTTTAGATTCAAGCATAAACAAGAAAATGACAATCAGAGAAGTAAAACTGCCGGTGGTATGCGGGCACATCTCCACCTTAGAGCGGGGCGGGGGAGGAGGTGTTCAGGGGTTGCCATAAGGATTGCGCGGTTTTGCCGCTGCTATATCTCACAACTTGATTATTGCATAATACCCGCTGACTGTTTAAGAAAACTCTTTTTTCTCATAAAGTTTTAATTTAAGCTAATAGCTTTCATGATTACTGCACTTGTGAAATATCGTGTTATATTTTTTAAATAGATGAAATAAAAGATATATTTTTGGGGAAAAAACGTCGATTGTTCCGCGACCCACCACAGCACCCGCCACGACCCACCAGTGGGTCGCGGCCCATAGGTTGGGAACCGCTTGACTAATACATTTCGCATTACGTTTCTCCGAGTTTTTAATAAATTTCATTGTTTCATACCGTCTGCCCAAAAAAATTCTTAGGTTATGGTTTACCTAGTCCTTATAAGTGACACAGATAAAATAGCATAAATATTGAATCCCCTTCTCATTACATGAATTTCTGTGACTGATACAGATAAAATAGCGTAAATATTGAATCTCCTTCTCCTTATCCTTCTCCTTCTCCTTAAAAGGATTTCTGCGTGTAGCTGTAAATAAACGAAAAGCAAGGTGATGGAAGGAATGTAATATGGTGGCTGTTGATTGGCTAGCTAAGGCTGGCACGTGACCATTCTCTAGCCAATAACTATAGCAGCTATAGACGACGTACACAGACTCCAGATTAGCATTTTATATAATAGGATGAGTCGGTGCAAGTCGGCATGGATTGCAGTTCACAGAAAGGCGTAAAAATTTATTTGAGACTGTTTTAGGGTAAAAAAAAAAGGACCTGCGCGTTATAAAATTGTGACAAAAATAAGGGACACCCTAATATGTATGTATTATTTTTATATTTTAAATTAATTATTTATCCTGTTATACAACCGTAAAAATATAATTTTGATGAAAATATTAAAATTTAACATTAAAAATATTTTAAAACTGCAATACAGTTCAGACGATTTAATTACCAACAGTTTGGCGCGCTGCACTGTGACGTCATTGTACACGACTACAATGGCGCATTGTGCAGTGTTATATCTCAAAAAATTTATGTTTTATAACTAATTTCAATATGGAAGAAGGTCGAAAATCGTTTTATAAATACTGTATTGTACCTGTGAGCAAATATACAATAAGAATGCACCTGATAGTGTATTTTTAGGCCCCGCAAGATGCGAATGTAAGAAAAAAGTGGTGTGTAGCTATGAGAAGACTTAAATAATCTTCAACTAGTTGTTTATATTGTCGTTAAGATCATTTTAAAGTAAGTATATTCGTACAATGTTAACGTCGTTGTGCTAAATTTGATATAATACATAAAAATTCGTTACCTATTCAAACTCTAATCATAACTTAGTTTACAAAAGTTTAATGGATATATTTTTCAAACCATTTCTTATTCAAGCTTAATCCTAGGCAACTAAGAACCTTTTAAACCCATCAAAGGAGACCATCTTAAATTTCAAAAACTAATTTCAATCTCCTGAATAAATTTTGAAGGTTTAATGTTTCCCTCAACGCTTGACTTCACATCATTTAATAACTGAACTGACTGATAATGATATGTCTGTGGTACCGTCGTTTCTTCAAATGCGCCTACCAAAAAAGTCCAAATGTCTTTTAATTACAAGATTTGGCATATATTACCCAGAGTCAGCGTGATTTACACAGTAAGATGTCCGCTCCCTAATTTTCCAAATCGGGTTTAAATTCCCGCAGTATCAGATATTTCTATTTATTTTTATCTGCAGAAATTGTTGAGCATGAATTTTTTATTTTATTTCAACTTTAAAACATATTCCATTACTTCTGACAGATACAACAAATGCAATTTAGGCCAGTAACTTCCTAATAAACCTCGGCCGTAACCATTGAAATTTGGTTATGTGGCAAATCTGTTTTCGTCACGTATATTATTTTATTTTCAAATATTTACACCCAACCACTTCCAGGAATTAAACATATCGATCGTAGAAAAAAAGAAAACATCGGTCTTCTCGATGTTATGTATTACGTATAGAAAAGACGAAATGAAATAAAGTAAAAGCTAATATCTATTTAAATTAAAAAAAAAAACACCACAAGAATAAACTTATTAACAAAAACATGAAGAAATTATGTAAGAATGTAGACTTTCCTGTCGTATGTTTTCACGTGTGTACCTCCGGATTGTGTTGTGAAAACAGAATCCGGCGGTATGACCGTGAGGACTTCATTTCGAATAAACGATTTTCTGGAAAAAAATGTTTTTCTGCTACATTATTAGGTTACTAGATTCAAAGCTCGTCAAAAATAAAGAGGCTGAACGGTATGTTCTAGCAAGTAATTTCTTTGAAATTGACTAACTTAGTAAAATTGTTATAAAACAACGCGCAATGTAATTCCTCGTGTCTTACCTGTAACAAAAACTATTAGTTGTCACTCTGGTCCGGGGTGCATTTAAACCCGCTAATATTCCAGACCTATATTTCATTGTCGGTTACTCCGATGTATCCCTTGATTCACGTTAGATGTATCTAATACGTAGCTATTGCTTTAAAGGGGAAAGAAATTATTAATTGACATACCTATCACTTAATTACCTTGCAGCTTCACTCTCCGACGTCAGCGACTGTAGATCTAGAGTTCCTGCAAAATACCTTTTCATCATACATAGTTTTTGGGAGATTATTTTACAAGAACGCTACCATTCACTTTTTACTGTATGAGTATTCTCGTAAGAAAGCAATATTTCACCAATTATGCTGAAAAAATTACCATAAAACTTAACACAATTATACAATGATAAAAACGCCCAGTAACTACGCCTTCGTTTGCAATATGAACGTGTACTTTGACGTTACGATTCGATTCGACAAAAAACGTTGCGTTTCCGTGAAGTTACATTTCCCTTGAATTTGATTTATTAAAAGCGAATAAATATGGAAAAACATTGTAGCGGTAATTCTACAGTAATAAAGCTTCCAAATAAAAATACTAGACGTATATTTGAATTTCATGCATATTCCCTATTCAGCAATTCGGCCACGAACATAAATTTGAACATTTCCTTGCGATAGCACCAGCGTGAATATGATGTTAAGGACATGGTACTGATAGTAGTCACCACTGATTAGAACTTCCACTTTATAGTCCGTTTTTTAACTTCGCATAAGAGGAATCAATATTTACTTTCCACCACTCAAATTTTTACCGAAAGATACAATTTTCGACCACACTGCATGTGTGCGTCTACCGCTATCAATACCAGTCCAATTGGTACTTACTCCTCATAAGCGAGAGTTCCTTCTTGCTTGCGAGAGGAGGCAGGTAACGGACTAAACTGTTCGCGCCTCTATGCGGTTTCCTGCTGTTTCCACACACAGCTGAGTGGCTATGCACTGATAACATTTATATTTACGTTAACTGAACAAATACTCTACACGTGAAATCTCAGATACACTTATAAGATCTACGTAAAAATACGTTTAAGTTTGTATCTATACCACAACTGATAAAGTAGTGGAAAATCAGCCAGATTATGACCCTAACACGAATCTTTCTCTGTCAAATTTGGACTGATATATTTGATATGCCCGAGAACGATCTAACTGCGAAACAATGCAGCAATTAAATACTCAGATCACAAAAAAAGAACAGTCTGAATGGAAATCATAAGCTCCTGTCTTAAGAAACGAATAACAGACAAATCTGACCGACTGACCTTGTATCCTGCGTGATTAACTACTTAATCTATTTTTTACGTAATTCCTAGTCGTCCGATTATGATGGAAGTTGTTATTATGACCAGCACTAATTTTCTTCCGATCGTGACAAATGCATGAGCAACCAGCAGAGTTATCAACCAGAAACAAAATTTGTTAGAAGTGAACTATCCTCACGACGATATGGTCGCCAGCATGGATAATAATTGTATTTCTTGGGATTTGCTGACCGTTTGGTGAAAGTAGCTGTCATTGCCAGCGTTTTGATAGGTATCAGATAATGGTCAGTACAAATTTCTATTCAGTTTTCTCAGATTTGTGACATGATATAGATAAAAGTTCCAAAGGAACTGTTGTAAATGAAAACTGATGTTAGAAGTTCGAATTTAGTGGCGAAGATTATTCATAACCTGCACATACAATTTTATCAAAATCCGACAGCTTTCTGATAACTGGACTAAATGGGTTCAAGAAATTTTGTGGCAGACTTACAGTCGAACCTTGTCGCTGCGATAACTGATAACTTTAATGGTTTGAGGCAGACCCCAAGCATACGTAGCAGTTGTGCTAACTGCATGTCTAATGTTATTAGATATTTAGTGATGACACTAATGATTGTGTCGAGTAAGACGATGCTGTAATGGGTTTTACTAGATAAATCTGTGCGTTGCAATGGTGTAAATAACTGAACAATGTATAAGTCATTTGCAACACCAAACCCGCAAAAAAGTAAAAAAAAAAATCTTGGCGTGTCATAAAAATACAACCGCGGCTCTCTTAAGAGTTACATCTTTCATTTTTTCCATCATAGTAGCGTAATGTTTGAGACCCGCTAGTGTGGCTCAGTGCGCTGGATCGGGGAAGTAAAGGGGTCCGGGCACGAACTCAGGACCCGCGTACCGGCCGTTCTGATTCAGGTTTTCGCAGCCATCAAGACGAATGCCAGGACGGTCCCCAATCTGCGCCTTAAACTACACATTTCACAAAGACAAAAAATACTCTTATCATATGATGAACATAGTTTCACACGCAGAAGGCAACATTTCACGTCCCCCGTTAGTACAACCTGGCATTAGGTATCAAATGCTTGGCGTCGGCAAGAGCATGCGCGGCGTAAAATTAAAGCTCCAAATTTGACCATGCTAATGATGAATAAAACTCATCAAAGGAAACCGACCTAAAAATATTAGGAAAGGGTGGTTAAGAAGAAGAAGAAGAACGTAATATTTGAACACTGTGGTAAAAAACGTTCTCTGAACTGATAACTTTATCGAAGGCCGCTATAGAAATACGATTCACAGGAATCAAAGGATAAGATCTGAGAGACGTGTTGTCC
>JARYHS010013630.1:367417642-367455135 GCA_031002005.1 Vandiemenella viatica
TAATGGAAGCAGTTAAACTCATTTCAGAGTGAATTATGCTGTAAAAAAATGTGTCAGTGGGGATTCTGGTCAACTTAACCACAACCTCCACTAATATTGCTTTCGAAAATCATAGCTTCTATAACGCTCATATGAATAACGACGGGCATCTCCTGTGGTGGTAGTAGGAATTTTTTCAGGAAAAATGAATAACGATCGGGTCTACTGGAGATCGCGATTCCGCCAAAATAACATTCAGTAATGACGTCATTATACTGCTGTAATCAATCGAAGACATATTATTTTCAAGCAGTAATCCCGTTGTAATACAACCTGTAGGCTGCCATTATTTTCAAGCAGAAATTAGGTTGTAATACATCCTGGACAGGCATAATACAGTTAAATGTATTTCGGAAAATATTTCTAGAAGATACTTGAGTTTTACCACGGCAATTCCTAGCGGAATCACCATCTCCAGTAATCCGGATTTATTTACTTTACTTTAAATGACAGAAAGTACAATCTCAAAAACGGATAATTGTCATTTATTTGAATGATATATTTCGCGATTCGTACATTTCGTGTAAACTTTCTCTGAGTTTTTAATAAACTTCATTGTCTGTTATGTTCTGCCAAAAAAATTCTTAGGTTATTTTTTAACCTAGTACTTACAACTGACACAGGTAATTTAACGTAAACATAGAATACCTTTCTCCTTACATGAATTTTTGCATCTGGTTGTCGTAGATAAATAAAATGCAATATGTAAATTTAAACGAACGTACTAATTGTATCTTTGTGACATATAATTGCCTGGCATTAATATTTTTTTCCCTGCTCTCCGTATTTCTAATATCTCTGCTCACTACTATTTTTATTTTATTTATTGGTTTCTAGTCACAAGACCATTACACCAGCCCTCCTACTACATTTTATATATTACAGTTGACTGGAACATTTTACTTGTTGAGTATCTTTCAAATCTAACATATTGCATATTTTACATTATTTACATATAATTTACATATTTACATATAATTTACATATTTACTCATTATTTAAACATTATTTACATATTATTTACGTGTAGTTCATATCTAATATATTACATATTGACTTATGTAAATTTTTCATATTTTGCGGCGATAATATCGTTGTTGAATTTCGAGTGTCACATCGCTTATACAGTAAATAGTCATATCCTTGATGATTTAAATCTAATAAAAAAGTTATCTTAAATCTCATTTAATAGCTAACACACGTATCAAAAACTAAGGGTATCATATATAATGGTAGTCGGAATTTATTATGGAAAAGCTTTGAGGAGAAACGAATAAGTAATTTTTAATGATATCTTTCGTGATATGAATACGTTACTCTGGTTAGATTATCAGAGTATTTGGTTAGGATTTTACATAAATAAATGCATTTTACTTTAGAAGACGGAGACTATAATTTCGAAAACGGATAACTGTTATTTATTTGACTAATACAGCGGTTCCCAACCTTTATTGGTACACGACCCACTTTTAAGTAAAAAAAAATTTTCGCGACCCACTAATATGAGAGTCTATCTAATATCAGAATGGGAACTGTTCTATGACCTCGATACGCTATGACTATCCTATCCTACGAAAAGGCAAATTTTCGTACAAAGGATGTACTATCAACAAAACAAGAACTGCTAATACATAAAACAACAAACATATCATAGACCGGGAGGCGACTGCACAGACCATCACCTCATCAAGTTGACTGCTGAAATTCCACGATTAGAAGTAACTCGAGCAGCATACTAAAATGCAACTGTCTGCCAAGTCGCTTTTAGTGGAAACCACCTGCAGACCCGATTTTAGTGGTTAATTGGTAGGTTTATCATTGTGTTTACTTCACCCAAATGTATGAAAATATGGAAGACTGGGAGCCGGAAAACACAATGGTAAACTTACCAGTCAACCACTAAAATGGGATTTGTAGGTGTGATATGACTTGGCACATCAGTCGCATTTTCCTGCTTTGCTATTAACAAGGATAATTGGTAAGACGCTATGGTAGACTGTTGGCCTGACACTGACTTTTCCATTGTAGATTTGGTCGAAAGATAATGTCTTTTTTTATTTTGAAAGAGTTCAAGAGGCTTATCTGTGTACTCAGGATGCTTGGTTGACAAATGCCTTGCAAGTTTTGATGGCTTCATGTTTTCATTGGACAAATTTTCACAAAAATCACGCACTGAGGTATTGGCTCCTCTTCAGTACCCGAAAACACAAATCTGTATTTCAAATAATCCGGATTATACTTTCGCATATACGTCTTTCTTTTTCTTGCTGCCTGCATTGTAATTACAAATACTTGGTTGGATACTCTCTTTTACGGCACGATCCAGTCCTCAACAAACTTTCCATAATCACATTAAATCTACTCTCAATCAAAACAAAACGCAAAACAACTCACTCTCACAAGCAGAGAAAGACTGTTTGCATCAAAGACTTTGGTTTAGATTCAAGCATAAACAAGAAAATGACAATCAGAGAAGTAAAACTGCCGGTGGTATGCGGCACATCTCCACCTTAGAGCGGGGCGGGGGGAGGAGGTGTTCAGGGGTTGCCATAAGGATTGCGCGGTTTTGCCGCTGCTATATCTCACAACTTGATTATTGCATAATACCCGCTGACTGTTTAAGAAAACTTTTTTTCTCATAAAGTTTTAATTTAAGCTAATAGCTTTCATGATTACTGCACTTGTGAAATATCGTGTTATATTTTTTAAATAGATGAAATAAAAGATATATTTTTGGGGAAAAAACGTCGATTGTTCCGCGACCCACCACAGCACCCGCCACGACCCACCAGTGGGTCGCGGCCCATAGGTTGGGAACCGCTTGACTAATACATTTCGCATTACGTTTCTCCGAGTTTTTAATAAATTTCATTGTTTCATACCGTCTGCCAAAAAAATTCTTAGGTTATGGTTTAACCTAGTCCTTATAAGTGACACAGATAAAATAGCATAAATATTGAATCCCCTTCTCATTACATGAATTTCTGTGTCTAACTGATACAGATAAAATAGCGTAAATATTGAATCTCCTTCTCCTTATCCTTCTCCTTCTCCTTAAAAGGATTTCTGCGTGTAGCTGTAAATAAACGAAAAGCAAGGTGATGGAAGGAATGTAATATGGTGGCTGTTGATTGGCTAGCTAAGGCTGGCACGTGACCATTCTCTAGCCAATAACTATAGCAGCTATAGACGACGTACACAGACTCCAGATTAGCATTTTATATAATAGGATGAGTCGGTGCAAGTCGGCATGGATTGCAGTTCACAGAAAGGCGTAAAAATTTATTTGAGACTGTTTTAGGGTAAAAAAAAAGGACCTGCGCGTTATAAAATTGTGACAAAAATAAGGGACACCCTAATATGTATGTATTATTTTTATATTTTAAATTAATTATTTATCCTGTTATACAACCGTAAAAATATAATTTTGATGAAAATATTAAAATTTAACATTAAAAATATTTTAAAACTGCAATACAGTTCAGACGATTTAATTACCAACAGTTTGGCGCGCTGCACTGTGACGTCATTGTACACGACTACAATGGCGCATTGTGCAGTGTTATATCTCAAAAAATTTATGTTTTATAACTAATTTCAATATGGAAGAAGGTCGAAAATCGTTTTATAAATACTGTATTGTACCTGTGAGCAAATATACAATAAGAATGCACCTGATAGTGTATTTTTAGGCCCCGCAAGATGCGAATGTAAGAAAAAAGTGGTGTGTAGCTATGAGAAGACTTAAATAATCTTCAACTAGTTGTTTATATTGTCGTTAAGATCATTTTAAAGTAAGTATATTCGTACAATGTTTAACGTCGTTGTGCTAAATTTGATATAATACATAAAAATTCGTTACCTATTCAAACTCTAATCATAACTTAGTTTACAAAGTTTAATGGATATATTTTTCAAACCATTTCTTATTCAAGCTTAATCCTAGGCAACTAAGAACCTTTTAAACCCACAAAGGAGACCATCTTAAATTTCAAAAACTAATTTCAATCTCCTGAATAAATTTTGAAGGTTAATGTTTCCCTCAACGCTTGACTTCACATCATTTAATAACTGAACTGACTGATAATGATATGTCTGTGGTACCGTCGTTTCTTCAAATGCGCCTACCAAAAAAGTCCAAATGTCTTTTAATTACAAGATTTGGCATATATTACCCAGAGTCAGCGTGATTTACACAGTAAGATGTCCGCTCCCTAATTTTCCAAATCGGGTTTAAATTCCCGCAGTATCAGATACTGTATTTCTATTTATTTTTATCTGCAGAAATTGTTGAGCATGAATTTTTTATTTTATTTCAACTTTAAAACATATTCCATTACTTCTGACAGATACAACAAATGCAATTTAGGCCAGTAACTTCCTAATAAACCTCGGCCGTAACCATTGAAATTTGGTTATGTGGCAAATCTGTTTTCGTCACGTATATTATTTTATTTTCAAATATTTACACCCAACCACTTCCAGGAATTAAACATATCGATCGTAGAAAAAAGAAAACATCGGTATTCTCGATGTTATGTATTACGTATAGAAAAGACGAAAATGAAATAAAGTAAAAGCTAATATCTATTTAAATTTAAAAAAAAAAAAACACCACAAGAATAAACTTATTAACAAAACATGAAGAAATTATGTAAGAATGTAGACTTTCCTGTCGTATGTTTTCACGTGTGTACCTCCGGATTGTGTTGTGAAAACAGAATCCGGCGGTATAACCGTGAGGACTTCATTTCGAATAAACGATTTTCTGGAAAAAATGTTTTTCTGCTACATTATTAGGTTACTAGATTCAAAGCTCGTCAAAAATAAAGGGCTGAACGGTATGTTCTAGCAAGTAATTTCTTTGAAATTGACTAACTTAGTAAAATTGTTATAAAACAACGCGCAATGTAATTCCTTGTGTCTTACCTGTAACAAAAACTATTAGTTGTCACTCTGGTCCGGGGTGCATTTAAACTTTACCACAAACTCCGCTAATATTCCAGACCTATATTTCATTGTCGGTTACTCCGATGTATCCCTTGATTCACGTTAGATGTATCTAATACGTAGCTATTGCTTTAAAGGGGAAAGAAAATTATTAATTGACATACCTATCACTTAATTACCTTGCAGCTCTCACTCCTCCGACGTCAGCGACTGTAGAATCTAGAGTTCCTGCAAAATACCTTTTCATCATACATAGTTTTCTGGGAGATTATTTTACAAGAACGCTACCATTCACTTTTTACTGTATGAGTATTCTCGTAAGAAAGCAATATTTCACCAATTATGCTGAAAAAATTACCATAAAACTTAAACACAATTATAAAAACGCCCAGTAACTACGCCTTCGTTTGCAATATGAACGTGTACTTTGACGTTACGATTCGATTCGACAAAAAACGTTGCGTTTCCGTGAAGTTACATTTCCCTTGAATTTGATTTATTAAAAGCGAATAAATATGGAAAAACATTGTAGTGGTAATTCTACAGTAATAAAGCTTCCAAATAAAAATACTAGACGTATATTTGAATTTCATGCATATTCCCTATTCAGCAATTCGGCCACGAACATAAATTTGAACATTTCCTTGCAATAGCACCAGCGTGAATATGATGTTAAGGACATGGTACTGATAGTAGTCACCACTGATTAGAACTTCAACTTTATAGTCCGTTTTTTAACTTCGCATAAGAGGAATCAATATTTACTTTCCACCACTCAAATTTTTACCGAAAGATACAATTTTCGACCACACTGCATGTGTGCGTCTACCGCTATCAATACCAGTCCAATTGGTACTTACTCCTCATAAGCGAGAGTTCCTTCTTGCTTGCGAGAGGAGGCAGGTAACGGACTAAACTGTTCGCGCCTCTATGCGGTTTCCTGCTGTTTCCACACACAGCTGAGTGGCTATGGCACTGATAATATTTATATTTACGTTAACTGAACAAAATACTCTGCACGTGAAATCTCAGATACACTAATAAGATCTACGTAAAAATACGTTTAAGTTTGTATCTATACCACAACTAATAAAGTAGTGGTAAATCAGCCAGATTATGACCCTAACACGAATCTTTCTCTGTCAAATTTGGACTGATATATTTGATATGCCCGAGAACGATCTAACTGCGAAACAATGCAGCAATTAAATACTCAGATCACAAAAAAAGAACAGTCTGAATGGAAATCATAAGCTCCTGTCTTAAGAAACGAATAACAGACAAATCTGACCGACTGACCTTGTATCCTGCGTGATTAACTACTTAATCTATTTTTTACGTAATTCCTAGTCGTCCGATTATGATGGAAGTTGTTATTATGACCAGCACTAATTTTCTTCCGATCGTGACAAATGCATGAGCAACCAGCAGAGTTATCAACCAGAAACAAAATTTGTTAGAAGTGAACTATCCTCACGACGATATGGTCGACAGCATGGACAATAATTGTATTTCTTCGGGATTTGCTGACCGTTTGGTGAAGTGAAAGTAGCTGTCATTGCCAGCGTTTTGATAGGTATCAGATAATGGTCAGTACAAATTTCTATTCAGTTTTCTCAGATTTGTGACATGATATAGATAAAAGTTCCAAAGGAACTGTTGTAAATGAAAACTGATGTTAGAAGTTCGAATTTAGTGGCGAAGATTATTCATAACCTGCACATACAATTTTATCAAAATCCGACAGCTTTCTCGATAACTGGACTAAATGGGTTCAAGAAATTTTGTGGCAGACTTACAGTCGAACCTTGTCGCTGCGATAACTGATAACTTTAATGGTTTGAGGCAGACCCCAAGCTATCGTAGCAGTTGTGCTAACTGCATGTCTAATGTTATTAGATATTTAGTGATGACACTAATGATTGTGTGTCGAGTAAGACGATGCTGTAATGGGTTTTACTAAGATAAATCTGTGCGTTGCAATGGTGTAAATAACTGAACAATGTATAAGTCATTTGCAACACCAAACCCGCAAAAAAGTAAAAAAAAAAATTCTTGGCGTGTCATAAAAATACAACCGCGGCTCTATCTTAAGTGTTACATCTTTCATTTTTTCCATCATAGTAGTGTAATGTTTGAGACCCGCTAGTGTGGCTCAGTGCGCTGGATCGGGGAAGTAAAGGGGTCCGGGCACGAACTCAGGACCCGCGTACCGGCCGTTCTGATTCAGGTTTCTCGCAGCCATCAAGACGAATGCCAGGACGGTCCCCAATCTGCGCCTTAAACTACATATTTCACAAAGACAAAAAATACTCTTATCATATGATGAACATAGTTTCACACGCAGAAGGCAACATTTCACGTCCCCCGTTAGTACTTAGTACAACCTGGCATTAGGTATCAAATGCTTGGCGTCGGCAAGAGCATGCGGTAGTAAAATTAAAGCTCCAAATTTGACCATGCTAATGATGAATAAAACTCATCAAAGGAAACCGACCTAAAAATATTAGGAAAGGGTGGTTAAGAAGAAGAAGAAGAACGTAATATTTGAACACTGTGGTAAAAAACGTTCTCTGAACTGATAACTTTATCGAAGGCCGCTATAGAAATACGATTCACATGAATCAAAGGATAAGATCTGAGAGACGTGTTGTCCCCGAGTTTCCATATAATCTTGGCCTTTCGTGGAACCTGTGCGGCTTTTACTAATACTTCCTTGCTGTATGAAAGGCAGAGTTCATCAAATTTATGTTATCGTCGTGAGAGCAGTACGATTTTCATTTCCCGCTGGTCCCCATTTCCGTTGGCAATCTGTCGTATAGAGCTCACCCCAGCAGGTCTCCTTTCACTGACTTCCGCTGCTACCTGCAGTCACCCGCTCTCAGCTCGCTGTATAATCCACATCTCCCGCTCACAGCTAGTTGTATTCTTTGATTCAAGACACGGTTTTTCCTTAACATTTCTTTAGTAATAAGTATTACTGTTTCGCCTCTGCAGCGAATGAGATACATTCATTACACAGGATTCCTCGCTAGTAGTAATGAATGCCTCAAACTGTTCTGGAATAACTAAGTTCGGCTGAGAAAGCCATACTTTTGAACATCAACTTCAGTGTACCAAACGTAATAATATTCAGCAAATAAATAAGCAATACCTTTTTGAAAATCAAAGATCGGGCAAAAATGTTGAAAGTGTAACAGTTTCAAATATTTTTACTACGGTGTAATACTGTAACGGACCTTGAACTTAAAACTAAAAATGAAACTGCAAGATCCAACATTCCCGAAAATGAAGACATTAATTTCTGATAAATTATATATTCCAATAGCATATGTCAAAATGTTTCTATACTGTTTTGTGAGGTTGAAAGAAAGACTTCAAAATAGGGCAGTATACAACGCCTAGAAGTTCCGGATCTGAGGCTTCATAGAAAAATACTTAGCATGTTGAATACAACACGTGACAAACGAACAAGTGTGACACAGAAAAAAGTAAGTTACTGATCACCGAAAATATGTAATAAAAGGAGGATGTACACAAGATTTATGTTACATGGAGAAAAATGTCGGCAGTGAAGCTTATTCCCTAATAATAATATTAATGATGCTTGCAAGTAGAGGGAATGCGAATATCGTGATGGAAGAATATCAAAACACAGGACTAGAAAAAGAACTGGTCCAGGTGTATTGGATTGGGGAACGCATACTGAACTACGATCGCCAAAGTCCGGCAAATCGCGTAAGGTTCATGGCAGAATAAGAACAGAAAGATGGCTATACATAAAATTTGAAAGTGTATTGGTTTTTTTTTCTTTTGCTTATAGCTTTACGCCTCGTCGACGTCGAGGTTATTAGAGATGGGAAAGGACTGGGTCAAGGAACGGGAAGAGTTCGACCATAGCCTTTTGAAGGAAGCCTCTCGACATTCACCTGGAGTGATTTGAAGAAACCATGGAAAATCCAAATCTGGATGCCTGGACCGGTATTCCAACCCGGGTCCTTCCGAATGTGAGGCCAGAGCGTTTCCACCCACCTCCTACGTCGGTGTATGTATTCGTGTAAACGTGCGTGTTGTGAGGTGTGTACGTCTTTGGCTAAACAAAGGAACTCGTACACCGCCTGTGAGTATGAGTTCGTACCAGACTTTTGAATTTAGATTCCGGTGGTTTGTGGGCGCGGAACTGGCGGTCGATAAAATCCCAGCTGTATTCTGTCGGGCTGAGATCAGATGAATCTGGTTGCCAACACATCTACGTGAGTTCACTATCATGCTACTCAAACCACTGCAGCCAATTCTTGGCCTGTGACACGATCAGTTATCTTGCTGCAAGATGCCATCGCCGTCGTGGAATATATGAAGCTTGAAGGGGTACAGGTGGTCCTCAATAATTTTAAGTAGTCCACTCCTGTTACAGTGGCTCCGATCACTAATAAATGTCCCGTGGAAGCCTAGCATAACACTGCACTCACCGACCTACGTCCGTTTTGAAGCAGCCGTTTGACTGAAGACGGCGTATCCGGACACGACCATCGATCTTGTGTAACAAAAAACGATACTCATTTGACCAGGCGACACGTTTCCATTGATCCACAGTCCAGTCTCTATGATCTCGTGTCCAGTGCAGTCTTAATTGATGATGTGGTTGGGTCAACATGGGAACACGTTGGGGCCGTCTGTTGCGGAGCCCCGTGTTAAACAATTGTGCTGCATCAGCATTATACTCTGCCGTCAGATATGGAACAGATCGCCCCCTACCTTGCCTCCAAACTCTACGTTCTATGATGAGGCTTGGATGTCCACCACATTGTGACCTACTTGTGGTTTCACCGACCTTCCTCACTTTCCATATATTACACCAAAGTAGCACGCGAACAGCCGACCAGCCTCGCCACTTCTGAGATTCACGTTCTGTTGATTCTGACGATTCATTTCACAATACTTATTTCCATACAAGATCAGTTATTATAAAGTTATGCAATATATACTCCCATTGCTTATGTTTCTAAGCAAATTACTCTTCCAGAGAAAAGTTTAATTTGCCGCAGTTTTAGTAAAGGCGCGAGCAGATTAACGCTCCTGTTATTCAGAGACACGATTTACTATCTGGCCCCGTAGTATTTAATTACTCGTCATTATTATAATTGTTCATAGACCGAGTAATATGCAAGTGTATTATTTCCAGCTATAGAGACTGAAACGGTTATTTGATAAGTTCTTCTGACCAAATTAATTAAACTAACGTCTCAGCCAAAAACAATTAAAAACGTGAGTGCCTGGAACTGTGATGATTTAATCTGTGATCTATAAAATTTAGATCATTATGATCTCGTATCTCTACCTTAAAACTTCGGTGTTTCAATCAAACTGTTTGAACTACTGCCGAGTAGGACAAGGAATTGTATGTACGTTATTTAACAGTATATTTAGTTGGCTTTGTAATCGTTTTTGCCTTTAATTTAGTGTATACTAATTGACCAACAGTGTCAGAAAATCTTAAAAGCCGCTACTCGTTTTGAACAATTTTGTTTTTACCCTGTGCCTCTTTTAACATACAGCATAAAATCACGAGAATTCATATCAGCATTGTATATCATTATTTGACGTCATGCACTGATAACAAGCGTCTGCAAAAGTATTCTGCGTCACACGCAATACAGTAAGTCAGAGGTGACCTGGTGATGTTCAGAATGGAAAAAAGAATTGCAGCTACCAATGGAAAAGATACATTTATATGGCCTCTTTTAATCTATCGTAATACGTTTTTGATAAGAAGACATCAAATGCAACCCAAGACTTGACTGGAAGTCAGATACGTGCATGCTAACAGATGGTCAATAAATTATTCATAGGATGCGATGTTCAAGAACAGTATATAACTCACGTGATCTTAAGTAAACTGTTTCCTTTTTACGATGACTTAAAGTCAGCCATGCCAGTATTTGATGACCATTATTGTCGGAAACGGTGGAAGCTGCATCGTATACACTTCATAATTTATGAAATGAGTAAATAAATTAAACTATAGTCTAATTAATCTTATTTTTTCTTCCCTCTTGTTTTAGACTCTCAAATTATGATAGGAATTTTGTCTTCAAAGATTCTTTTCCCTATGAGCTATCCTCAACAACAATATTCTCATAGGGACATAGCTGGAAGATAAGGTATACATATCTTGAGCAAAAAAAAAATTACCTAAATTACTGCGTACATTTATCTTTGGTAACAGTAATTTGGTGAACACCAAATAAGAGTGAAATTTCACAACGGCTGGTACAGATTATTGAAGTCTATATCCTAATCTGTCATTGCAATCTACCATTAAGACCAGAAATTCATACACTTTGTATAATAGTTTCTTAAAAATAGTGCATATTCCTTTCGTTTTCTTAGCGAAAAGTTTCAGAACTAAGTTATAATAATCATTTCAAGGTAAAACGGAATTACTCGAACGGTACAGATGACAGCGCTTAGTGGGATGCTGGTAGAATCAACATGGTCGCGCACGAATGAATGATATTAAGGAGATATATACGTGTCAACAACAAGCTAAGTTGCAGCGCTTGTACTGTAAACGGGATCTCTCTTCAAGTTTGTATTGCCATTAATCTCCTGCCCGTAACAACACGAGTGTGACCTTTCTACCAGATATTATCGATCGCTGATAGATGGAAAGTAGCAGTTTCGGAAGAGCTAACAAGCAGTTCAGTCGACTGGCTCGTCCTTAGCGCCGACGCCTACGTCCACGGTCCAATAGCAGCGCTGACATTTGCCTAACAACCTGTTTTCCTCGCCGAGGCTGGGAAGTTGGCTCTTGCAGCCTGCTCACAATAAGGTGGGTTCCGAGGCGGATTCATTCCCGGCTTAATTACATACGTGATTGTCAAAAGCCGAAACTCATAAGAGGCTTTAATTAAACTACAAACCAAATGGCTGCCTTTGAAATTACCCGACGTTACGTATATTCACAAGACGAGAGAACGCAGATTTTAATCAAATCAAGTCCCTGTAGTTGCTTTTTTTCGTATCATAGCAAGGACAAAGAAGTTCATGTCGGTAGAAAGAAAACAACGGGGGTATGTAGTATTGCAAGTATCAAGGTGAATACGTCTTTCCTCAGCCGAATTGCCAGTGAAATAACAAATATTGTTTACAACGTAAGATTTTTCCCAGGTATAAAAGGAAAATATGTTCTAGGTACTAAACTGCTAAACATTTTATTTAAGTACACAAAGGGAAATTAGTAGTAAGTACTTAACAAGTCTTCGAGGCTGATGTACTGTTGTATCACTGTGTAGCTCTGGGCAGGCCACGTTCATCAGAGGAAGTTCTGTTGACGTAACTCCCTTACCCGCACCGGTGGGACCGCCGAGGTCATGGACACGCATGGTTTTCTCCCGCTTGTCTTTCTTCCTCAATCGTTGAGTCGTCACCTCTCCGCTTTCCAAAGGGGTTTGTTTATATTTTAGTAGTTGTCCATCGTTTCTCTATACTTTCATTCAAGATTATTTCCATTTAAGTGCCGAGTAGTTTGATTTAAGTTTTGTTTTTAACGGTAGCTATTTTTTGGACAATCACTTAGCGGTGCCTTTTTCTTGCGCCTAGAATTTTCTCCGCGGCTTCAAAACTTCGCTCTAACACCAACACGCAGATTTCCTCGAAACATTGTTAGCAGGAATATGTGCTAATTTCGTCATCTAATATGCTTTAGCACGTTTGGCTAGGAGTCTGAAGCCTGTTTTGAAAGTTTTCCTAAAAAAAAAAAAAAAAAAAAAAAAAAAAAAAAAAAAAAAAAAAAAAAAAATGAAAAGTAAAATATATCTCGATTTCTCTCTCTGTTAGTGGCATCTGAGAAACTTATTCGCTCTGATGGGAAGCTATACTCACTTGGTGATCGCTTAACCAGCAGTTTTCAAGTGTAAAACCTCAACGCATATCATTCCAAGCTACCTCCTGTGATAACTCGTGTCGATGCAATTTTAACCTTGGAAACTATGAGTAAGATCAGATGATCTAAATGACATCGAGCATCATTACACATTACCTCTTAAATTTTAAATATTTGGTAATTTAGAACTGAGAAAAGTGTTCTCCAATCCAAAAATTTTCAAGGGCACAAGACTCGTCACAGCACTGAACACTTGTTCGCCCTCCCTTTATGAAGTAGTTTCCATGAATTCAAATCACCGCCCGTCCATCCAGATTTCGGTTTTTCATGATTTTCTGAAATAACTCCATGATAATGCCATATAGGTTCCTTCAGAAGCCATGGTTCTTGTATCCAACCCTCTCGCGGCTCTAATGACCCCGGCGTGAACGAACCACGAATCCATATGAAAAAATGTAACAATATAGTTTCGAAGATGGCAGCTTCTGCACGTTTTTAGGTCCTAAGCTGCGATCTTAAGTTGCGCAAAATTAACTAACAATGCATCAACTATTTATCTAAAAAAATGTACAGTAATTAATGTGCATTTTAAAATAGTGCCAATCACTTAAACAATACAAAAAATGTTAGATCATTCAATAATATTCTCATAAACAGTTTAGATCTTTTCTCTCGAAGTCTTTTTCAAAAATTTTCTTGACACTAGAATAGTTTGCCTGAAAAGTGTGATAATACATGTCTAAATGAAATTTATTACTGTCTTAAGTCTTACAGTATGGTGCAAGTCACAGTTCTTAGATTCTGTTGAATAACACCAGATTACTGTAGCTTTTTTCTACATTATATCTTTGGCAAAAAACATAAGACCGTTACAAGGAATTTAAGATTTAATGTCTTAGTTAAAATTTGTGAAATATGTGTATTTTACTTTCCGAATGACCTCTCGCAATCACAATTTATTACCATCCTCCGTAGGAACTATCAGTAATTATCACCGTAATTTAAATCCAATATGGACATAATTTCATCTGAAAATGAGTTAAGTAATATCTTTTTATTTTCCGAAACGTCGAAATGATGGAGCTGGAAACAGTCATGATCATACTTCTTTTTTGTAACTGGTTATTGACATCATTAACGTCAGACTTATTGATGAAATTTATGCCTATTTGTTGGTAAGTAGCTACCAAGACCAAAGGTAAGTTAACAACTATTCCGTAATTTTATTTATTTATTTATTTTCCCAAATACAACGTAGCTCGGCACCAAGCAACATCTTGTATCTTCGCCCTGATTTCCATTATTTTTATGTGAATATATATTTATATTTTATATATCTAACGTATTCACTTTATAAACAATGAATGCAAGGTAATTTGATTAAAGTTTTAATGTCTCTATTACTTATACTGTTATTATCATCACCACTACTACATCTACTACTAATGATATTGTTCCTAATATTACTACTATATTACTAATATTACTAATACCACTATTACTACTAACACTACTATTACCACCACCAATTGTCAAAGCCGCATTTCGGTTGCACTAATGTTCATTGTTTCTTGGTGTTGTTGATTCCGCTCCAAATTCCATAAGCTCAACAAATAATCATGAAGCAACGAAACACATAAAAATTATAACTAAGCATAAAAAAATGGGTCAGGTGTATGGCTAGAATAACCTGGAGTTAATTAACATCCCTTATGAGAGAGCCAGGTAATTCGCTGCTTCTGATGGTTGGATTCTTTTCACTTCCTCTGTAGAACCGTCGTCAATGATTCAGTTATGTTAATGTTGGTTCCACTGCTACGTTTCTGTTCTAACTTGTTGTGGGTTAACTCTTACTCTGTATTAATTCCTTTAGTTTAATTAAATTTTTTACACTGTTTGTAATACAATCGAAGTGGTCTCCTTTATCTGGGTGTTGATTTCCAATGATTTGTGTGCTACGCTGCAATTATACATCTATATACTTGTAACTGCTGCCGCAATAAAACGAGGAAGTAATAAGTACCACATTTTGGGAATACGTTGTTATATAGGCCCTATTTATTATTTTTTACCAATTTTGTGGGTAGAAATACAAATCTCTGATCATTAATGGATCAAAAGGAGTTTCAAACTCACTGAGTGACATACATACTACAATCAATTAAAAACTGGTTTGAAGAATGTAGCAAACTATAAACTATAATGCCAAATTCCACTTCATGAAATTTTCGCATTATGCAGTACTTTCATAATTGTTTCGCCTGCTAAAAGAATATTTTATGTAAAAACTTCAGTGATTTGGTAGCTCAGACAGAACATTTTCACGTAGCATCCAGGAACAGAACTGCCAGTTTCTGTTTGACACTAGAAACCATTTATACTTTTTTTTTATGATGAAATCCGTTTCAGCGTGACATCATATTATTAACATGATAACTCGGTTAATAAATGAACGATTTATTCTGCTTGATTTCCCTCAAACGCTAAAATTACGAGTTCTCTATTTGATTTCGGTCAATTTTTTATGACATACTAGCTGACCCGGCAATGCTTCACTATTGCTGGACTTGAGTAGGCACATAGATTAAATAAAAAAATATTTACATATAAATTTTAAACTGCTGTTTCATTAATTTTCGGTTGGAAAGGGTGAGAGGGGATGCGCTTTGGAAAACATATGCAGGCAGTATTTTTCTGTTTGTTTCAAAGTATAAGTGTACAAATTCTTATCTAAATCGGATAAAAAATGTGGTTTGCCTAAATGATGGGGTAAAAACATAATGGGGTTGGAAAGGGGGAGAGGGGATGAATATTCGGAAACCATACGTAGGCAGTATTTTTCTGTTGTTTTAAAGTATAAGTGTACAAATTCTTATCTAAATCGGATAAAAATGCGGTATTGCCTAAATTATGGGGTGAAAAAATGATGGGGGTGGAAAGGGGGTGAAGGGATTAATATTCGGAAACCGTATGTAGGCAGTATTTTTATGTTTGTTTTAAAGTATAAGTGTACAAATTCTTATCTAAATCGGATAGAAAATGTGGTTTGCCTAAATTGTGGGGTAAAAATGTAATGGGGGTGGAAAGGGGAAGAGGGGATGAATATTCGGAAACCATATGTTGGCAGTATTTTTCTGTTTGTTTTAAAGTATAAGTGTACAAATTCCTATCTAAATCGGATAAAAATGTGGTATTGCCTAAATTATGGGGTGAAAAAATGATGGGGGTGGAAAGGGGGCGAAGGGATTGATATTCGGAAACCGTATGTAGGCAGTATTTTTATGTTTGTTTTAAAAGTATAAGTGTACAAATTCCTATCTAAATCGGATAAAAAATGTGGTTTTGCCTAAATTATGGGGTGTTATGGGGAATAGGGGGTGACTTTTTGGAATTTTTTTTTCACAGGAACCTTCGCAGACGCACACTCGAAAACTCTCCAAAGTTTCATTGCAATCTGATAAATGGTATAGGAATGCATAGAAGACGAACAAACCCACAAACAAACATTGATTTTTATATATAAGATACCCAAAGCAAGATAGCGGGGCAGTAATATTAGTACTACTGCGGTAGTAGTTATTGTTTCATAGTCTGCCTGTGGCAGCTAATGGTATCTACTTTGAAGTTCTATTTTTAACAGAAAATTCGTGTTGTATAAAGACGTTGTGAAAAAGTTACAAGCACTACGTCTATAGTTTAACGTGTAAAAAACCACGGAGTGTGTTCACAACGAACTTCACATATACAAAACAAGCTTTGTCCCATGTTGTGTCTCTGTAAAAAAATCCGGACTGGAGCGGGTTTTGAACCGAGAACTCTAGTTGACAAAGCGGGTGCCTTAATAATGAGCTAGCAGTCCCACTGGGGTAAAACTTGCTTTGTATATGTGTGTGAACGCTCCGTTTCTCTAATCCCACGTAGGTCCACAGACTGTCACCGTGTCGTTAAAACCTAACGAATTTAATATGAAGAAGTGTGTTTACAGCGTTTTTTAGGCTTTATTAGGTTGTGGCACATGCAACACTATTTCAATTAATTGTTTATCAGCAATAGTATTTTACATGATAAATCCAATACTTCTTCAATTATTTAGTTTTATTTCTCAACCGCGCTGAGGAAGTGAATTTCAATAACATCTTTTTTCTTCAGGTAGTAAGAACAGTTAATTTGAGGACAACATTCAAGGAATAGTAGGTTATATGTGATATTGTACATCACTTTTATGTCATGTGCTAATTGTATGGGACCCACATTTTGGGTATCAGATACTGGAGTTGGAGAGAGGAAGGGGGGGGGGTTCAAAGAAGGGCTGCTAGATTTGTCTCTGGAAATTACCGCAGAACCCAATCAGTAACTGATATTATAAAGGAGGAAAATGGTATTCAATGGAAGACAGGAGGAGGGTGAAGGTAGTTATCGGAGTATACAGGCTGTATATTGGTGATAGAGGGTAGAAAGTTATTAGTGAAAGAATCAAGAGAGGTGAATGGAAGGGAAACGATGACCATGAGCACAAGTTGGCATCGATTTCATGCATAATGGTATGTTAAAAGTTTCTTTTGTAGGTAAGAGAGTCAGGGATTGGAATAAATTATCATGAGAAATGATGAATAATTTACCAAAAGCGCTTAAAGATTTTAAATTTAACAGTCGTAGACAGCTGCAGTAGGAGGGTACAAGAAAGGGGAAAAATGTGTGTGTAGGGATGTTGACACTAGAGCGTATGCTTCAATCGTAATTAAAAAGAAATTAATTTAAATTATAGGTTTTAGGCGTCTCCAAATAAGCAGAAATAGGGGTAAGTTCTGACTTACCAGTAATCGACTGATGATCTGCAGAGACTTAAAATGAGGACGAGTTTCTTATGAAAATCTCGGGAACTAAGGTTCCAGCTGATAACTCAAGGTCACAGCCGTGAAAGACTGAGTTATCCATACCCTTGGTAGCTTGATAGTAGCCAACAGTTACCATCTTTTTACAACAAAAGCCGATGGACCTGGAAGTGTTTGGATAGTGTGAGATCAAGAGAGGACGAATCCAAGATCAACTTGATGTTAATGACTGCCATCAATCCTGACATGATCAAGCGTGAGTGCAAAGAAAATTAGTTCCAATATCCTCAGCGACCATCTTGATGCATAAAAAAATACTTGCATCAATCAATCAAAGTGAACTAGATCTGAGTTCATGTGCAAAATAATTTATGGGTTACTTGTAACTTTTTATGTGTAGATGATTGTGACAGAAATAAAGTGCTGAATGACTTAAATGTTTGTACAAATTATATCCAACTTTGTTTCAATATTAATTTTTGTACACGTTGCCAATCATGTGTAGTACAGAGGAAAATATACGGTCAAGATGAAGAAGTCGTGTAATTTTTGCATCCCGCTTTTCTTTTTCTCTTTTTTAATATATAATGAATAACAAAAAAAAAGGCAAATAAGTGTTTTGACGAGACATTTAGTTAGGAGGGTTCATTGACGTGGTAAAACACACAAATTTCCCTGATATAGTAGACTTAAACATAAAGTTTGGTAGAAATTTACTTGAGATACCAGACCAAAGCTGAAAGTGAAAAATTATGGGAGTGATCTTCCTATAAAAGGCTTATAAACAGAGTTATTAGCTACACTATCTAAAATAAAATTGTTGAGTTTTGTAACAAAGACATAATCACCAAAATATTCTTAAGTCAAAGACCTTTGGCAAAAGAACTACGCACATCCAACGTCATTTACGTAATTATTACTCTAATGGACGAAGAGAGGATTTACAATGTCATTCACAGATTCAGTCGAAAGCAGATGAAAATTGTTCAATGTTTGGAAACATAAAAAAGATAAATTTTTATTTCTAGATTTTCGTGGCTTTCCACCTCATCGACTTCGAGGTCATTAGAGGCGGAAAAGGACTGAGGGCAAGGAATGGAAACGAAATCGGCCATGGCTTTTTGAAGGAACCATCACGACATTTGCCTGGAGTGATTTTGTCTGACGGGAATTCAACCTGCAATGTAAGGTCATGGCGTTACCGCTCACCTACCAAGCTCGGTACTAGAATTTTGTGTATTAGCGAAGGTAGATAGATAGATATGTTCACTTTGATCCCATGTGAGAATAATCTTGGGGATGTGGAACAGTACATACACTTATTAGTAATGTCAATATTACTATATAATTGATAATATTATTATATATTGACAACAAGTTAGTTACGACCCATTAGTATAACCAATATTTCCTATAATCTACAAATACAATCCCGAGTTAATTAATACTTATTATGTGGAACAGTGTACACACTTGTTAGCAGCATCTAACAACCAGTTATTTTCTTATCAACCAGTTACCACAACTCATAAGCAGTCAATTACTTAAAAACCTGTTAGTATCATAATTTTTCACAGCAGTTTTTGAGTGCATGCTATCCCATGTTAGTTACTATATATGAGTGAAATTTTGTAAACAGTGTAATTACTTCATTTGTCAAAAGTTTCAACAGAAAGAAAAACCATATATCATTTTAGTAATTGTGGACAACTTTGTCACCTTCCTCTTCCATACACCATATATACTATTTTATCAGTCATTCTTAGTTACCAAATTCCAAGAAGAAAATTCTTTCACAGAGTAAAATGGATTCTGAAGCAGAAACTCTTTCAGTTTGGACTTAAAGTAGTTGGGTTTTTGTAGATAACATTTAATTTCTGTTGGTAAGACATCGAATAAGGAAGCTCCAGTAAATGTCAACCCTTTCTGTACAATTGACAGTGATTTGTAATCCTTGTGAATATTATATTTATTCCTAGTATTATGGCTATGTATGTCAGCATTAAGATTGAAGTGTTCAGGATTTTCCACTACAAATGATAGTACGGAGTATACATACTGTGCTGGCATTGTTAGTACACCCAGGTTTTTAAATAGATTTCCGCACGACGTCTGTGGGCTTGCTCCACAAATATGTGCATTGTATCATGTAAGGCGGAATTTACATATCAAGGGATTCTTGAACATTGATTGAAACATTGTTAGCCAACGACTCAACGCGCGGAGTGAAATTAATAGACCAGGCGGAACCTGCATTTTCCCGTGGAGTGCTGCAGTACGCTGCAGGGAGGCAGCTGCGTGGCGACCTCAAGGACAGGACGCGGAGTCTTTTTGCGGAGCGTCAGTCGTAAATCTCGCTACTCCTTTCTCTCGGCCCCTTTTATTTTAGGACGTCACAAGGTTAGCAGAATGAGTCGGCCCAAGGGCTGAGCAGCAAAAAGCGGCCCGGAAGTGGGTGTTGCCATATGCGGCGAAGCGGACCGCATATTTTTAGCCAACTTTAATAGCTTCCAAGAAGGCAGATGGGAACTAAGGCGGTTTCTTTCTTTGTGTCCAGTTCCGCTGCCATGAACAGGGAAATGTATCTTTTCTGGAACTGATAGACCGAGCAAGAGTTGCATCACTTTCACGACTTAATCATTCATGATAAAACTGTGAATGCCTGTAAATATGTACAACTTCATTAGCTCACCACTATATCACTTTCTTGTATCGGTATACCGTACCGGGATTTTTTTATTTCTTGTGTTGTTGTCAACACTACTCATATGATAAATTATGAACAGTTGCAATGTTTGTACTGTCTAATAGCACCCTCGATACAACTGAATTATTCAATATTTCTCACGCATTGATCTGTATGATCCTACAGACACAACAAATTTCGGTAATTCTGTGTCCATGACACTCAAAAATCAATGTTTATTTAAATAGCTGCTGACACATCTCGGAAAAAGGTTTTCTGAGTTCTTTCACGATGCGAATATATGTTGTCTTGTGGAAGATGGTAATAATGTTAACGAATGACCAATTATTTGCATTCATTTATTCACTATCGGAAGTAAAGCGTGAACAAGTAATGGTAAATCATACGGTTCTCTTCCAGGTGTGATGATTGGCATGCCAGAAGTTAATTTGAAGCATTTATATTTTTTATTTTTACTTTCAACATATACTCTTAAATTACCACACTTAGACAATGATAATCGTAATTAAATTTAAAGTTGTTAAAGTGAGCAGATGAACATGTCACTTGTTGACTGGATTCGATAGTTAAGTGTCTCCGTTAATCGATAGGCAGCATGGTTGATAGAATTTTTACCGGCACTCATGTTATTCAAACTGATAATGTTTCAAGTGATTATCGCCATCTGTATACAGAGTACTTACGATTTCGCAGGTGTTTGTAAAACATTGTTTTCTAGGTGGAAGCTGGTGCCATTCCATAATCCCCCCAGGAGTTTGCTGGGCCATGCATACAAACCACGATGGAGAAGGGAGGTGACGCCTGTTACACACACTGTTGATACAAATTTGTCAGTATGTAATACGATGAAATTAAACCTATGGACAATATTAACTTTATGGATATTAATTTGAGTTTTGAGCTTGTATATGCAGACATTTTTAATACGAATATCTTTCAGGCGTATGAGGAGGAATTTTGTTAATAATCTTTAGTATTATGATGATTCAGAAATTACCCATATTAAGGGTTTCTCCCACAACATCAATGACCGTCCACTTTCAATAGGAAGCATCGTTAGAGTGTAGTGCTAACATAAAGTAACACGTTTCTTAAACGATTAATAATTCTCACTTAACGGGGCTGTACGTGAGGCTATTCAAGAAGAAACAAAGGTTTGTTGGAAATGGTGTAGACATCCTTACTTTCTCCTCCTGCTCCTTGATGACTAGCCCAGACATTCCTGCTATCATAGTTTTTTTTTTTTTTTTGCTGTCGTCAGTTTTTCGACTGGTTTGATGCAATCCTCCATCCCTTCCTATCCTGTGTTAACCTCTTAATTTCTACATACCCCTTACAACCCACGTCCTCAATTATCTGCTTCATATATTCTAATCTCTGTCTTCGTCTACAGTTCTTACCTTCGACTCTACTAACAAATTAACCAATCCTGCATGTCTCAAAATATGACCTACCAGCCTGTTTCTTCTTTCTGTAAACTTCTTCCACAAACTTCTTTTCTCACCTATCAATTCCAAAACTCGTTCATTTCTAACTTTGTCTGTCCACTTAATTTTCAGCATTCTTCTGTAGCACCTCATTTCAAATGTTTCAATTTTATTTATCTCCGGTATTCCTAAAGTCCATGTTTCGCTACCGTAAAGTGCTGTGCTCCACACAAAGAGTTTTAAAAAGTTCTTTGTAATTCCTAGATCAATATTTGAAACTAAAAGGTTTCTCTTTTTCATGATGGCTCTTTTTGCTAGTGCTATTCTGCTTTTAACATCATTCCCGCTGCGGCCATCGGTTGTAATTTTACTTCCCAAGTAACAGAATTCTCTTACTTCTCCTATTGCATCCGATCCTATTTTTATATTTAATCCACTAGTATTGGTATCGTTTCTGCTACATTTCATCACTTTTGTCTTGCTTTGATTTATATTCAGACCAAAATCTTCCTTCAGTATTTTGTTCATACCATTCAGTAACTTCTCAATATCCTCAGCCCTCTCTACTAACAAGACAATGTCGTCAGCAAATCGTAGCATACCGATTTTTTCTTCCTGAAAACTTATGCCACATGGAAATTTATCTTTGACTTTCTTCATTGCTTCTTCTACATACAAGTTGAATATTAACGGGGATAGACTACAACCTTGTCTCACACCCTTTATAACTGCTGCATGTCTCTCGTGATTCTCTACTTTTATTATAGCCACCTGATTCTTATATAGTTTATAGAGTATTCTTCTATCTACATCTACATCTACATATATACTCTGCAATTCACAAAATTGTGGGTGGCAGAGGGTGCTCAGCACCAAAGCTAATCTCTTTGCTGTGCATTCCAATCCCTAATGGTACGAGGGAAAAAAGAATTCATATAAGAATCAGTCCAGCACCTTGTTTCTCTAATTTTTTCTTTCCTATCCTTCCGATTCAAATAGGTTGGTGGAAGAAGTATTTCACTACACTCAAAACCGAAAGTGGGAGTACGCACGTTTACCAATAAGTTTAAACGAAACGTGCGTCGTCTATCTACCAGAGACTCCCAATCTAATCTACTAATCAGTTCTGTGACGCTTTCATAAGGACTGTAGCAAGCGGTCACGAATCGAGCGGCTCTTCTCTGTACTTTCTCTATACTTTCGATCAATCCCTTACGAAACGGGTCCCAAATGGCACAACAATAATCCAAATGTGGACGCGATACTTTAGGCCTGCCTCCTTTAAAATTTTGAACATCTTGTTCCACCTAAAATTATCAAAAGCTTTTTCTAAATCAAAAAATGCCATGAAAGTTTCTTTGTTTTTCTTGATCCGACCTTCAAGTATTAATCTTAAAGACAGAATTGCTTCCCTTGTACCGCGATTTTTCCTAAACCCAAACTGATCTTCACCTACTATCTCTTCTACTACCCTTTCCATCCTTCTGTATATTATTCTGCTCAATTTTGAAGCATGTGTTGTTAGACTAATGGTTCGATAATTCTCACATTTGTCGGCTTGTGCTTTCTTTGGAAGTGTGAAGATGATATTTTTTATTAAAATCAGTTGTAATTTCTCCTGTTTCATAACTTTTTGATATCAGCTTGAATAATCTTTCGATTCCTTTCTCTCCTAGGGATTTAAGAAGTTCTGCAGGGATCTCATCAATTCCAACTGCCTTATTTGCTTTCAAGTCATTCAGAGCTTTATTAAATTCTGTTCTCAAAACAGGGTCTCCTAAGTCATCAATGTCGACATCACCTTCCTTTTCCATTACACTATTGTTCAAGTCGTCACCAACATACAGTTTCTCGATGTACTCTTTCCATCGGTTAGCTCTATCTTCTGAGCTTAAAAGGGGTTTCCCATCGGCAGCTTTAATGTTCATACCTCTTTTCTTAATTTCTCCAAAATTCTGTTTGATCTTTCTATATGCAACATCTGCTTTTCCTACGACCATTTCCTTTTCTACTTCTTCACACTTTTCTTGTAGTCATTTTTCTTTTGCTATTTTGCATTTACTATTTATTTGATTTCTAAATTGCCTGTACTGCTCTCTTCCTGCTTCATCCTGAGCATTTTTGTACCTTCTCCTCTGATCCATCAGCTGCAAAATTTCTTCTGTGATCCAAGGTTTTCGGGCATCTTGTTCCCTAAAGCCTAATGTTTCTTTACCAGCTTTCATTATTTCGGTTTTTAATGTATTCCATTCGTCCTCGGTTGAACTCCTTTCAGAGTTACTTCTTAGACCTAAGTCTACCATTTCTGCAAATTTTTCTCTTGTGCTAGATTGTTTCAGTTTATTCATTTCCTGTTTGTTCTGCTTATACTGCTTCCTTATTCGCTTAAATTTCAGCCTACACTTGATTATTATCAAATTATGGTCAGAGTCTATGTCTGCTTCTGGGTACGCTTTACAGTCTAGAACTTGATTCCTGAATCTCTGTTTGACCATGATATAATCTAGCCGATATCTGCCTGTATCCCCAGGACGTTTCCAGGTGTGTATTAATCTTGCGTGGTTCTTAAACAGTGTGTTTGTCACTACTAGCTTATATCTTTCACAAAATTCTAGCAACCTGCTTCCTCGCTCATTTTTTCTCCTATACCAAAACTTCCTACAGTATTCCCCTCTTTTCCTTCTCCCACTATTGCATTCCAATCACCCATGATTATTAGATTTTCCTCCCCCTTCACATATTGGATTAATTCTTAAATTTCAGCGTATATTTTTTCTATGTCTTCGTCATCTTCCTGTGACGTTGGCACATACACTTGTACTAATGTGGTTGGGGCGGTCTTAGTTTCTAACCTCATCAAAATAATCCTGTCACCAAACTGTTCATAATAACTCACCCGTTTCCCTATTTACTTGTTCATTACAAATCCTACACCAGTGACTCCATTGACAGTGTGCTAATTATCCTGTGTTCCCCAGACCAGAAATCATGTGCGTCCTTCCATTTAATCTCACTAATCCCAACAACATCTGACCTAAGTTGTTCCATCTCCATTTTTAAGTTTTTTAACCTACCTGCCCTATTCAGACTTCTAACATTCCACACTCCGACTCGTAGAATGTTTCTATCCATTCTGATGACTCCTCCTTGAGCAGTCCCCACCCGGAGATCCGATTGGGGGACTATTTTACCTCCAGAATATTTTACCCAGGAAGAAGCCATCATGATATATGTAATTTGAGAGGTTTACATTTCCTCGGGATACCCTTTGGGTCTTTAATGCAGTGGTTTCCCGTTGCCTTCTGCATCCCCATGCCGTTGATCATTTCTGTTTCATCAGCCTTTAGGGGCCGTTTCCAACCCCAAGGGCAAGAGGGTGCCCTGAACCACTCCCCGCTCTTCCACCCTCCTTTCGGAGACCGTTGGCAAGCAGTGGGTGACTCCGTATACCGGGAATCTTTCAGTCGCCAGAGCCTCGTCCATACAAACAGGGTGCACCACGTGAAGAAGAGGTTGACATTTGGTTGGAAAAGGCCAGTATAGCCTCTCCCAAACCCTTACACCCCCTTTTACTAACACAAGCGATATCTGGCTTATTTATTCAGAACATTCAACACACATCCTCGACAGTCTCAACCGCTGATGTTGTCTCTGATGATGTTTGCGCAGTAAGCAGTCTGCCATCACGCAGACTTTGAAGTGAAGACTGCAGAACTCAATATAAATTGATCAACACGTGCTAATATTTTGTAATCTCGGAAGAGACACATTAGCTTTCTTAGAAACGTGAGAAGCCAACCGACGACTGAAGATAAGTCTGTTTGGTTCAAGACCATGTGGCTATTTCTCTAGAATATAATGTTACATTATTCAGATAAATATCTCTAACATTCTCCCTTTCTGAAATCAAATAATGCAGTCTACTGTCATTGATAATTATCAGTATTTTTCGAGTTATTACAGTTTGCTATTATAGTTTAAGTGTAGTTACTGCTAATAGTATATTCAGTTGAATTTTAAAATAACGTTTTTCATCTAGTGAAAGGTATTGTTGTTTGTGACTATTTGTCGAGCTTTAATGAACCTTTTAAAATAGTCGTCTACTTAATTGGAATTTGGATTCGGAACATAGTATAACTAATGTATAGATAATCAAATTAATAAAGCAGTCTGTTTTGACTGCAGTTATTGGATCTTATCCAGTAGCAGAATTTTGTAATTTTTCTAGACAAAGATAGTGCTAGCCTTCGGATGACAGTATGTCGTAACCATAGAAGATAAAGTCCGAAAAACAACACTGCCCCATCATTATAATATTACAGTTAGCAGTCCACTCGAACGACTGATTGCTTTTGTCACCTGTTGCATTTTTTAAACTTCGTGGTAAACGTAAATCGTACGTCTATTAAGATCGTGGTCATAACAGATATGGCACTGACAATATATGCAGAAGTGAATGACGTAATTATCAAATACTTCTTAACAAATAAAATTATTTTTTTTATTTAGTTTGCCTGGTTATCAAAATAATGTTCACGTTTCTATAATTATCCAATGTATTTTGATTATAAACTGAACTTAAGAGAGCCGCGGTACTTTGGCGGTGCAAAAGTAGTTTAGCTTCTTTCAGTGATTCATCATTCAGAGCGCTGCGTACCAATGTCAACCAAATTTTCATCTGAAAAGTGATAATTACTGTAACAACGTTGCTCCTTTTCGCACACGATGGGGTCGCAAGCCGAAAACTTAATTGATTGGACAAAAAAATGATTTGAGGGTAAATAACCCCGTATCACCCTGTCCAAAAAGTTTTCGGCCTGAGCTATAGCTGATAAAGTTTCTTTTTTCAAGTCCTATTGGCAAATAAATTTACGAAATAGTTCAGAAAACTTATTTTTATCTGTGGAGTGTGGTAGCCACAACTATTTCGTCCCATAGTTTGTACCCACCATTGTCGACTACTGCCGATATCGAAAACTTTTCAGGCGGAATAGAATTTATTCCGTCTCAAATTTAAGTATATGTTTGTTTCTTTCCTGACATCAGGTATTCTCCATTTCCTCAACATTTTTTACAAAGCTCCACATTTAGCTCTTTAGTGATATTGTCTATACTTAACCTGTATATTATTGAAGTATTTGAATATTTAATTTATTTACTTCCTGGCTCAAATACCTAATGACGATTTTTTAAAACATAACTTTCGTGTTAACATCGATGGTATCTCTGTTTTTAACAACTGCTTAATAAAAACTGTTGGTTAGAATTCCTCTGTCGGTTTCGAGAACGCCGCACGTGCTACCTCTGCGGCCATTCCGAATCACCTTGCTCTCTCTCCAGAAGAGGTCGTTGACCCGCTTGCGGGTAGAATTTCACATCAGCGGGCGGTGTTTCAGGGAGGGGCTAGAGTGTCCCCCCTCGACTGTCGTGTTTAATTCTAAGAGAAATGGCTTGCCTTCGGTTGGCTATAAATTATTTCGCTGCTCAACAGAGTTTACAGTGAAAATGGATAGGCCACACGCAGCGTAAGTTCTCTGCATCTTCTGATCGCATAACACGACGCCGAGAGTTAGTCTACTGTCTAAGTTTCCCGTAGCACACTTAACAGACTGCACAAAAACTACAAATCGCCGTCAATTTTGATGTAGCAAGAAGTTCTTTCGCAACCTAGTAGTCTTGAATGCCATCCAAAACAGATTCGTCACAAGTCATTTTACTGGGATAAAATAATGACTTTTTCAGATAGTCAAGATGTATAACTTAATTAATACTCAGTTTAAAAAAACTGGAATGTAAAATTGGTTATTATCAGTCAAATAACTGTAATTTCGTTTGGTCTCTCACCGGATTCGTAATCCGCCTATATCACAACCAACTATACTAACCTGGTAATCCTATCGGGGTGCAGTGGATTTACAATTTATGATGAAATCCGAGACACTGAATAGTACTGGCGTACTACATATACGTACTTTGGAAGCTTTGCCAGAGGTGAAGAACGGCTTATACCGACCGAGACCTACTTTAGCATTGAGCCACCTGTCCTCTGGCGTTATCAGTCATAAAGGTATGATTGTTCGTAAACTGTATACGTAAGAGTGTTGTACAATGGCTGTGTGACCTGACCAGGAAAACAAAGCCGTGCAGCTTGTCCTTTGTATAGTATTGTACACGGTGATTAAGTTTAAGTTTCAAAACGCTCTAAAAAACGAAACACTGATTAGATTGACGTCAAAATTGAACTGCGTATTATTGAAGAAGGGGGAAAGAATATGAACAAAAAATAAAAAATAAAAATAGTTCCAAATTTTAGTGACAGATGGCGCTATAAGCATCAGAATTTCGTCTACAAACGACAAATCGTAAACCAACTGTACTGTTCAGTGTGCATGACTGTAAGGGTGTGATACTGTTAGTTACGTAAGCCCATCCACCACGGCAAGGTCGTATCACAGGTATCTTCCGATGCTTACAGCGCCATCTGTCACTAAAATTTGGAACTTTTTTTTCGTTCGTATTCTTTCCCCCTTCTTCAATAATACGCCGTTCAATTTTGACATCATTCTAATCACTGGTTCGTTTTTTAAAGCGTTTTGAAACTTAAACTTTAATTATAATCACCCTATATATAATTACAACAGTCTGTAACAAACTATTGTTTTTTGTTGGAGGTCCTAATAGCAGATGAGGTGCACTTTCAGTGGACATGAAAGAAATTTGTGTTATCATAAAAATTTATGTAAGAATAAGATGTCATCAAACTACATTCTTGAGGACATGAAGGCAACCTAAAGGGAAGCTGCCCCAGCCAGCACAGTTAAAAACAGTCATCTGAATTTAAATGGAAGAGAACCAGCACAGAAGACAGTTCCCGCCAGTGGTGACAGCCACTCTGGGTGAAACATCAACAGAGAACACGAGCTGGTGATAACAGACAGAAGATCAACAGTTTCAGGAGGTATCTGGCATTTAAAAACCAATCGCAAATTCTAAATCTGACAGAGCTCCTGGATATGAGAAAGTTTACCTGCATTCGGGAGGACGAGGATTCGAATCCCCGCCCGGGCAACCAGGTTTAGGTTTTCCATGTTTTTTCCAAATCACTCCAGGTGAATACCTTGATGGTTCCTTCAATAGAACACGGACAAATTCCTTTTCGTTCCCTGTCCCCAGTCCTTTCTCGCCTCTAATGATCTCCACGTCAACGATGCGTAAAACCAGAAGAAGAAAAAAAGTTACCAACCTTTGGGCTCATAAATTTATGGCAGCAGATCAAAGAGTATTGAGATCGAAGGTGTCTCAGTAAAATCTAGTCCTCTTTGAAGTAAGTCCGGAGATATAGTTGAGCGCTTTATGACAATGGATCATTGAGGAGGTATCTGGCATTTAAAAACCAATCGCAAATTCTAAATCTGACAGAGCTCCTGGATATGGGAAAGTTTACCTGCATTCGGGAGGCCCATAACTTTATCCCAGACTCAAAAGAAGTGGACATCCGACAGATTTTTTTTTTTTTTTTTGACTGCTTAACGTCTCTTAACAGCGAGGTCTTTAGAGACGGGAAAGGATGAGAGGCAAAGAATGGGAAGGAATTCGGTCATGGCCTTTTGAAGGAAGCATCCCGGCATTCACCTGGAGTGATTTGGGGAAACCATGGAAAGCCCAAATCTGGATGCCCGGACGAGGATTCGAACCGCCGTCCTCCCGAATGCGCGACCAGAACGCTAACCGTTACACCACCCTTCTCGGTGACATCCGACAGAGCTCCGTTCCAAAAAAAGGCAAAAACACTCTTCACGGAAAGTGGCGGAAACTTTTTTGGTATTCTGAAGGAGTATTGTATCTAAATTTAAATCGCCGGAGCATACTATGTTAGCACTGTGAAGGAATTGCAAGTAGGTATCAGAAGAGGCAACTTGTCAGGTATAGGACCAATCTCCAAACACAAACTTCTCATTGCCATGAACGCAATTCATGTGTGTGAGTTTCAATCGGTATCGCAACCTCCTGTTCAGGAGTCCTTGCTCCTTCAGATTTACATCTTATTCCAAACCTTAAACAGTTCTATCCGGCATCTATTTCCAATCACCGTCATTTACTTGTTTATTTGTATAGGAAACTATAATGTATTTTAATGTAAATGATTAATTTGTAGATTCACAAGAGTGGAAAGAATTGTACTAATTTTCCATTTTGTCAAGAAAACTGATGTTCTGTCAATATTATGGACTAATTTAGCTATGGCTCTCATTACCCTATCGGGGGCTCCCGTTACCGAGTTGAACGGGTAATGAGAACCATTCGAGTCAGTTTGGTTTTTCTTCTCTCTCTCTCTTTCTCTACAGAGAAGTACCTGTTTTCGTTTTGGATTAGACATAATAGAATCTTATTTTACTTTTTCTTTGGTAGGCTCTTATTCCCCCGTTCTACCCTATATTATTAAAATCTGGGACATATTTTATCGTACCATTATTACATGACAAACCTAAAAGCATATTTTGAATTCCTACAGACACAGTTATGCAATTACACCATTTAAAGTGAATTACATACTGAGAAACTTTTAATATTTACTAACCGAATGAATAATAACGGCATGTCTGCAAACCACCTGAACCATCCTCGCGTGTGTTGAGAAGCAATGTCGGAAACAATACAGTCGGAGGTTAAGCGCAGCGGTGACAAACAATCGTTCTTGCCATTTGCACTTTAGGGAAACATCCGGTGGTCACCTCCAATAAAAAGATTTCGGCCTCAGATTAACTTCTGGCACTCAGAGAGTAGATTAATTGCGTTATTGGAAAACAAGCCTGTTAGCGCTAGATGTTAAGGCAACAGTTTCTAGCATTTAAAAAATAAAAATAAATAAATAAAATAAAAAAGGCATTGACGCTTTCTGGATAGTGAATCAGAATAATTCTAAGAAACGTTACTGAAACTTGTTCTATGTCGAGCCAACGAAAACAGCCTCCAATTGCAACTATTGGTGAAGCAGCTGCGACGATCCACGAGCTTGCCTACGGGGATGAAGAGAGAGGTGGAGGCATCTTCACTCGTACCTTGATGTGATCTTCGTAATGTTGCACGACACAGAATGGAGAGTGGTTCCAAGCAAACTGCAAACTTCCCCTGAGGCAGAAAGTCCCACCTTTTCACATGCTGAGACACCTACGGCGCTACGCAGCATTGACGTAACCTTGGGCTGTGCTTGAAAGGTCCCACGTTGCAACGAAGATAAGATTCACTTAAACGTTTGTCATAAAAATAATTTTGTTATTAATTAAAAAATAATTGATTCTAGTTAATCCCAATACAAATAATCTGAATTGATTATAAATCTTGAATACAGTAAGTTCTTTTGCAGTTTCCCGATGGCTAACGTATGGTACAAAAGATATATTTTCGTATATAAACACAAAATAGAAAGACAGATACTGAGAAAAATATTCGGCCCCAAAATCCAAGATGGCATCTGGATGCGCAAAAGCTTAGAAGAACTGTATTCACTGACCGAAAGATTCACCTCACTCGCACGGAAAAGACGCATGAAATTTTATGGACATATAGCACGAATGGATGACTCACGACTTAGCAAGAAAATTTTTCACATCATCAACGGACTCCGACAAAACAAAGCACGCTGGTTTGTAGAAATCCAGAAGGACCTCGCAGAAGCCAGCCTTGACCCATTGACATCCACACGCAGTAAATATAGACAACTGATTACCTCACATAAATTTGCCCCTAAGAGCACAACATCAAAAAATCTGAAACTCAGAAATGCCTGGACACAAGAGAGACGGCAAGCCCACAGCGAAAGGATGAGGAGTTTTTGGGAAAATAAGAAGAACAGCAAGAAGAATAAGAAGGACAATGCAAATTAATGGTTCCACGCGCTCCTTAGTGGGCTAAATGATATAATAATAATAATAACACAATTTGTACCCCATAATACGGATAACAAAAACAATCAAGAAAAATTTATGAAATACGAAGCATCAATATGATAAATATTCGCGTGCATTTGTCACAATATTTACTTCTGTAATTAATGTTTATGTATAACACATTCCGAAAATTGAGCATAGGAAACGGAAAAGACTTAGTAGTGGACAGAATTCTAGCACTGATACAGTAACGCTTTTTATTCTTATATTTACTACATTAGTGAGATTTGTTGTAGGTATTCTGAGGCTTCCAGCAAGAGAATTCGACTTTCGTCGTTTATCTAAAGTAGTTTAACCGCTGTTTTTTTAGAAAACAAGCAGGCTGTTTTTCATCCTCTGAGAGTAGGCAGAGCAACCAAGCAATGAGGCAGGGACGATTACACTCAGATCCTCCAATGCAATCAAAATAAAGTAGCACTACGTGGTTCCAAAATGACGTATAATGATCTCGTCCATCTACCGTCAAATGGAAACACCATTAGCTACATTTAAGTGAACGTATCTTTGTGATAAACTCAATGTTTCCGGGTACAAAACTTCTTAACAAATCAGTGGTCAAAAGTAGACTGTCAAGTAATTTTAGTATCAAGTTACTTCGCTGGTGATTTGGGACACAGACATCAATCCATATAGAAATCGTTTGGCTTACTTAGGCAGTTCAGCATTTATGTCTGTTGAGATTTACTTTTCAGTGATGCGCAGAAATAGTAGTCAGAACGTACTCATAATTATTAACTAATGTTACAAATACAAAAACACTCTCAGTAATCCAGTTGTGACACTTTAAAAAAAAATTCAATTGAATCAGCGCTTGCTAAACAACACCGGAATTTATTTTGGTTTAAAGAACATTAGACATCAGATACGATTTATTAAAAAAGGTGTAATACTGCTTCAGATGACAGTGGCTTTGCATTTACCGAGCGTGGTGGGTAAACGGTTAACGTTTTGGCTCCGCATTCTGGAGGACGCGGGTTTGAATCCCCGTCCGGGCATCCAGATTTGGGTTTTCCGTGGTTTACCCAAATCACTCCAGGCGAATGCCGAAATGCTTCCTTCAAAAAGGCCATGGCCGAATTCCTTCCCGTTCCTTGTCCCCAGTCCCATCCCGCCTCTAATGACCTTAGCCGTCGACGAGGCGTAAAGAAATAAGGGAAAAAAATGGCTTTGCATTTCGTCTCTTTCTACAGTGTATGTACCAAGATCTACATACTGTATTATAGTTTAATCTTCTGAGTAATCAAGAACCGATTATAAATTCTTAGACACTGCAGTAAGCACATTAACAATAAAACTCAGAAAAGTAATTTAATGAGAGCTTGCCAGTTCCTCGGCTGACTTATTTTGCAGATTAGGTCCCAGCAAGGAGGTCACTAAACCAAACGTACCCTGTTATTACGTCCTGGCTCGTGGCTCTCAGGATGAGTGAAAAATGACCCGAAGAAAGCTCGCGTGACCTCGCAGAGGGAATCCCAGAGTGCGTCCGGGTGAAATGCGACCGTGTCCAGGGTAAGTCGGCTTTTATAACGCGCGGTATTACGAGGCCGAGGCTGGTGGGATATGATGCGTCTGCCCGCAGCAATATGGGGACTTGATGTACCGGCGCTGGGCGCAGGGCCAAATGGAGGCGGGCACCACAGTGTTACACTTTCACCGCGGTGCGGCGCACGTGTCGGGTTCACAGCCATATGGCGCGCCCGTCCTCTCCATCACACATAATTAACTGCCGTCCCTCCCTCCCGCCCGACCGCGCTGTTCGGCTGGCAGCCGCCGCCACAGGCGCTAATAGCAAGTACATTAGCCTTAACGGCGAGTTGTTCAGAGTATGTTGTAACGGCGTGATCTTTATTAGCTAATAATTATATGAAATATATGGACATTAAGGTACCAAACAATAAAACTAAAACAAGGCGAACTACTGGCAGCACATAACTGACAAACCATCACCGAGGATAAGTAATATAGTGCATATAGATCCACCACTATCAGTTTTATAAAGTTTATATTTCCTCATACAATTATATATTGCGAGAAGTGATAGCACCATGGTATAGTATCTAAACATAAAAATAATGCGTTGTCTTTCATTGACATAATTTGAAACAACAATTATTTGAATTCATTTCCCTGTATTGACTTAAAACAGAGTTTCACATACAAAACGACATCAAATTTCTCTTTCAATCTTTTAGAAAAACACCCACCTACAGATCTATTTTTTTTTAAGACCTTGAATCCCAAAGGAAAATTCAAAGAATCAATAAATCCTTTTCCACCGAGAACTTCAATGGTTACAGTGAGACGGTTAGGAGGTTATTAAAGGTAAAGAATATTGCGCAGAGATAAGCATCAATTTTTGTATTTAGCTGTAAACTTTACAATTTTCTCCTAGGAAGTTACAACAGTACGCAACTTTTTATCTAACTGCTAACAGTTACTAGTCTTGACGGCGTTTTAAGCAAATCATAATTTTGCAACTATTACCTTTTATATCTTCTTTAATACCTTCCTCCCAGGATAAGAAAATTTCTTCCTGCCCTTCCTGCCATCTTTTATACAAAAATTGATTTTATTGTAGCTCTCCGGTTATAACTATAATATCGTCATCCCTCCTCGGTTTTGCTTTTTTTTTTTTTTTTATCTGAAATAAAATGCATACTCCTTGCTGTATTTCTCGTTACTTTTGCTTCAACAGTAAAATCAGTAATACGAGCGCAACTAAATTTTCTAAGTTTAACTTTAACACATTTTGATTCCGCAGCTTCTTGGATATTACTAATTACTCGACTTTTACTGAAACTTAACATCTTCACAAATAGATTTTTCACGAAAGGTCTAACTATTTCCACAGTTTTTGCAGCTTCATGCTAGCTGCTTCCGTATCATCAAATCATTTCACTAATTACTACACACATTATCTTCTCCTTGGTCCCGGGTCTGCTGCACCAGATTTAATCTTAACTACCAAAGATGCTCCAAAAATGCAATTAATATACGATATTCACAAATTATAATATTCATTTATTGGCTAACGTGACAACTAAATGGCTAAACCGATCTCGATGAAACTTAACAAGAAAATACTATGCATCGTTAGGAAGGACATAGGATACATTTTTCGGGATAAGTAACATATTTCGTAATGAAATTTTGAGAACCATTCGAACGATGACAGATAGATGGACTCAATATATAATTCTCTATAAAGATATATCGGTCTCTCTGGCTTTGTTTATCTCGCAGTCGGTTTGTGTATTATCTATTTATAAATTTCCACAACTTATCAGCAAGTCAGGTAGAAAGCGATATCGCTCTTCTCAAATCCCCGTCCGGCTATCGCGTCTACGGTTTTCCATCGTTTTGCGTAGAGTTCCTCAAGGCGATTTTCGGGATGGTTCTCTTGAAACGCCATGAACGCTCTCTTTTCAGATCTCTATCCTCCTAGGTTAAGTAGGCTGAAAAATGTCCGTGAGATTAGAGCAGCCCGCCTCCCAGCCTTGACTTCACCAGGGGGAATGAAAACTGTAAAATAAAAAAAGAATTATTATCACAATAATTTCGACAGACCTATCATTACAGTTTGAAAGACTACAGTCTAAAATGAAATTAGTCTTTGTTATAATGGTAAAGGCTCGTGTGATCGTAATGATCTGGTGACAGTGTTTTTACTGTCTGCGCATTCCACCTCCATCGTAACCACCTTAATCTAACCCTGTAATCTTACCGGCTAAAGCATACCTACAGTTTAACGTCCAATTCAAACCACGGAAGCGTTCTGGTGTACTTGACATTACATAACAAGCTGTGCCAAAGGTGAAGGTCGGCTTAAAAGCCTTTGAAAGTCCCTGCTGAAACAGGGATTCGAACCGGAGACCTTTAGACCTCCAGTAAGACGGCCTCCAGACCGCTCAGACTTTGCGATGACTACCAGTAAAGCCCAGTAACAGACACTGAAATTGGCAGGGGTACGCTTGAAAAAGAAGGATTTCTCCCATAGAGAGTTACTGTATACGTATACTGTATACTCACGGCTATATATCTTAAAGTACACGCGTACGAAGACGCGGATAACAGCTGTAAGTAATAAAACTATCAGTGAAAAACTAATCCAGCTATGACAAGATGCCTTGCAAGGAGGGACATGTACGGCCGCTACTGGTATTTAACTGCAGGCGCCAACAGGTGACCAGCCTGCTTGGCGGCTCCTTGATGGTCGTTTATATGGCAGTTAAGTGTTTAAGAAGAGCCCGCTCGACATCCTTATTACGGCCCTGGAAGGGCGCCTTAAACTCTATTGCGCCATAATAAAGTTACGTCACCGTAAAATGGCCAGGGGTTAAGCATTAAAATTCTTAACTTGATCCATAAGGCAAGGAGAAAATGCTAGAAAAAAATTCACCTCTCAGTGAAGAATATCCACTTAGCAGATTAAAACCAAACTTGAGAACGGTATTCATTCTATAAGCGAAATGTTCATCTGGGATTCCTCCAAGAGAGTGTTTAAAAATTTGAAATGAACTTAGAAACAGAAATTGAAATAATAAACTGTGGCGCGTACCATTAATTGTATTTCAGTATTAATAACCGGAAATCCAGCGCAGTCTATAGCGTCGTATTGCTATGTAATCAATTTATTCATTTCTATTACCACTGAACCTTTTAAATAATTTGTTCAAATATTTCAGTTTATAACTGAAACTCTCCAATATTTTCTTTCCGGTTAACTCGGAGAGTGACTCTGAAAAGTCGCATCTATTAACGAGCTTCCCCGGTAGAAGGACCGAGACTGTTTTATACAGAATTCAATTGAGCTTTTTCCTTTCTTCTGGTTTTACGGCTCGTCGACGTCTATGTTATTAGAGGCGGTAAAGGAGTGGGGCAAGGAATGTGAAGGTGTTCGGCCATGGTCTTTTGAAGGAACCATCCCTGCATTCGCCTAGAGTGATTTGGGGAAATTGTGGAAAATCCAAATCTGATAGGTTTACTTATAGGTGTATTACCGAAGGCGTGGTCTCAAAAAACTGGATGGCGATTTGGCCTCGGAGTTAAGAGAGGGTTCAAAGAAACTCCGTTGTTTTGCTGGGAGAGAACCTCACACGATAGCGACATGTTTGGCAGCTGCTCAGTTAAAATCATGATCTTATCTCATGTACCTCATGTTATCGGCAGTAACATAATTCCGCGATTTTTTAAAACATAAACAAGGGGAGCGAGAGTTAAGATTACTGAACTACATCTGAAAGGGCGTTTAGGAGGACGTTACATTTGGAGTACAACATTTGTCACAAGTTACCTGAATATCTACCACGCAAAATATTCGTACTGATTACACTATTGATCCAGTGGTCGCTTCTTTAAAGATTCTGAAACAAATTTAATATGCAAACTTCTATCCACAATGATAAAATTCTTTTTATATACTTTTAAGCTTGCTTATCTTCTAGTTGAGAAGATATTCCGGACGTCCATTACTGACCACCTTAGTTGAGTGAAATGAAGCTGTGTTCTGGTCGCAATCCCATGATCCCGCGAAAGTGACATTTTTCCTCCCTTCCATGCTCCGTGAGTGCTTGTTGTGGATGGAGAAGGATGACAACATTTCCGTTCACTTGCTGCAACATTTACCTCGTACTGTTTTTCCTATATTCTTCGCCTACTCTGTCAATCCTGAAAACTAGGAAACATTTCTATCAGTATAAAAATAAA
>JARYHS010013630.1:367456135-367611703 GCA_031002005.1 Vandiemenella viatica
TGTTCTCAAAAATGGCTCCTTCCTCTTCCTCGGCTAGTTGCTCGCCACATGCAAAAGAACTCCACGGAATTAGTATTGTAGCCCCCAATAAATGTTCAGGATTGGCTAGCTACACATTTCCGTCGTCACGTGTTTAATATCACGCGTCGCATTCGCTGACTCCTTCGCGCGTTTCCTACTTGGCCTTCGGGATAGCGGCAAGGTGGGGTAGTTCGTTGACCGAATTCCAACGGGACTCAAGCCGGGCTGGCCCGGCGTCACCTTGTCGCCTCGCCTGCTCCATTGTTCCACCCTCAACGGTCGAAATGGCAGTCTCTAGCCTTCAATATTTAAGCGTTCTGAGCCATGCGTTTACAGAAAAATTAATTTATAATAAACTATACCTTTGGCCGCCCTGGTTTAAACATACATTTAACCTATCCAGACAACCCTCATTATTCACAATTAATTTACACGTTCCAAGATTAAATAATTAATAAACTTGAATATAATAAAAAAGGAAAAAAGAAAGAAATATGAATATAATTAATAATGATTTGATTATATTCATTGTGGGTGACGCTGTCACACCACAATATTTATTAACCGAATGAATAATAACAGCATGTCTGCGAACCACCTGAACCATCCTCGCGTGTGTTGAGAAGCAATGTCGGAAACAATACAGTCGGAGGTTAAGCGCAGCGGTGCAAACAATCGTTCTTGCCATTTGCACTTTAGGGAAACATCCGGTGGTCACCTCCAATAAAAATATTTCGGCCTCAGAATAACTTCTGGCACTGAGAGAGTTGATTAATTGCGTTATTGGAAAACAAGCCTGTTAGCGCTAGATGTTAAGGCAACAGTTTCTAGCATTTAAAAAATAAAAATAAATAAATAAAATAAAAAAGGCATTGACGCTTTCTGGATAGTGAATCATAATAATTCTAAGAAACGTTACTGAAACTTGTTCTATGTCGAGCCAACGAAAATAGCCTGCAATTGCAACTATTGGTGAAGCAGCTGCGACGGACCACGAGCTTGCCTGCGGGGATGAAGAGAGAGGTGGAGGCATCTTCACTCGTACCTTGATGTGATCTTCGTACTGTTGCACGACACAGAATGGAGAGTGGTTCCAAGCAGCGCCCCGCAAACTGCAAACTTCCCCTGAGGCAGAAAGTCCCACCTTTTCACTTGCTGAGACACCCACGGGTCTACGCAGCATTGACGTGACCTTGGGCTGTGCTTGAAAGGTCCCACGTTGCAACGAAGATAAGATTCACTTAAACGTTTGTCATAAAAATAATTTTGTTATTAATTAAAAAATAATTGATTCTAGTTAATCCCAATACAAATAATCTGAATTGATTATAAATCTTGAATACAGTAAGTTCTTTTGCAGTTTCCCGATGGCTAACGTATGGTACAAAAATTATAGTTTCGTATATAAACACAAAATAGAAAGACAGATACTGAGAAAATATTCGGCCCCAAAATCCAAGATGGCATCTGGATGCGCAAAAGCTCAGAAGAACTGTATTCACTGACCGAAAGATTCACCTCACTCGCACGGAAAAGACGCATGAAATTTTATGGACATATAGCACGCATGGATGACTCACGACCTTAGCAAGAAAAATTTTTCACATCGTCAACGGACCCGACGAAACAAAGCACGCTGGTTTGTAGAAATCCAGAAGGACCTCGCAGAAGCCAGCCTTGACCCATTGACATCCACACGCAGTAAATACAGACAATTGATCACCTCACATAAATTTGCCCCTAAGAGCCCTACATCAAAAAATCTGAAACTCAGAAATGCATGGACACAAGAGAGACGTCAAGCCCACAGCGAAAGGATGAGGAGGTTTTGGGAAGATAAGAAGAATAAGAAGGACAATGCAAATTAATGGTTCCACGCGCTCCTTAGTGGGCTAAATGATATAATAATAACACAATTTGTACACCATAATACAGATAACAAAAACAATCAAGAAAAATTTATGAAATACGAAGCATCAATATGATAAATATTCGCGTGCATTTGTCACAATATTTACTTCTGTAATTAATGTTTATGTATAACACATTCCGAAAATTGAGCATAGGAAACGGAAAAGACTTAGACAGAATTCTAGCACTGATACAGTAACGCTTTTTATTCTTATATTTACTACATTAGTGAGATTTGTTGTAGGTATGCTGAGGCTTCCAGCAAGAGAATTCGACTTTCGTCGTTTATCTAAAGTACTTTAACCGCTGTTTTTATAGAGAACAAGCAGGCTGTTTTTCATCCTCTGAGAGTAGGCAGAGCAACCAAGCAATGAGGCAGGGATGATTAAACTCAGATCCTCCAATGCAATCAATATAAAGTAGCACTACGTGGTTCCAAAATGACGTATAATGATCTCGTCCATCTACCGCAAAATGGAAACACCATTAGCTACATTTAAGTGAACGTATCTTTGTGATAAACTCAATGTTTTCGAGTACAAAACTTCTTAACAAATCAGCGGTCAAAAGTAGACTGTCAAGTAATTTTAGTATCAAGTTACTTCGCTGGTGATTTGGGACACAGACATCAATCCATATAGAAATCGTTTGGCTTACTGTCAACTGTTAGGCAGTTCAGCATTTATGTCTGTTAAGATTTCAGTGATGCGCAGAAATAGCAGTCAGAACGTACTCATAATTATTAACTAATGATACAAATACAAAAACACTCTCAGTAATCCAGTTGTGAAACTTTAAAAAAAAATTCAATTGAATCAGCGCTTGCTAAACAACAACGGAATTTATTTTGGTTTAAAGAACATTAAACATCACATACGATTTATTATAAAAGGTGTAATACTGCTTCAGATGACAGTAGCTTTGCATTTACCGAGCGTGGTGGGTGAACGGTTAACGTTCTGGACCCGCATACCGGAGGACGCGGGTTTGAATCCCCGTCCGGGCATCCAGATTTGGGTTTTCCGTGGTTTACCCAAATCACTCCAGGCGAATGCCGAAATGCTTCCTTCAAAAAGGCCATGGCCGAATTCCTTCCCGTTCCTTGTCCCCAGTACCATCCTGCCTCTAATGGCCTTAGCCGTCGACGAGGCGTAAAGAAATAAGGGGAAAAAATGGCTTTGCATTTCGTCTCTTTCTACAGTGTATGTACCAAAATCTACATACTGTATTATAGTTTAATCTTCGGAGTAATCAAGAACCGATTATAAATTCTTAGACACTGCAGTAAGCACATTAACAATAAAACTCAGAAAAGTAATTTAATGAGAGCTTGCCAGTTCCTCGGCTGACTTATTTTGCAGATTAGGTCCCAGCAAGGAGGTCACTAAACCAAACGTACCCTGTTATTACGTCCTGGCTCGTGGCTCTCAGGATGAGTGAAAAATGACCCGAAGAAAGCTCGCGTGACCTCGCAGAGGGAATCCCAGAGTGCGTCCGGGTGAAATGCGACCGTGTCCAGGGTAAGTCGGCTTTTATAACGCGCGGTATTACGAGGCCGAGGCTGGTGGGATATGATGCGTCTGCCCGCAGCAATATGGGGACTTGATGTACCGGCGCTGGGCACCACAGTGTTACACTTTCACCGCGGTGCGGCGCACGTGTCGGGTTCACAGCCATATGGCGCGCCCGTCCTCTCCATCACACATAATTAACTGCCGTCCCTCCCTCCCGCCCGACCGCGCTGTTCGGCTGGCAGCCGCCGCCACAGGCGCTAATAGCAAGTACATTAGCCTTAACGGCGAGTTGTTCGAGTATGTTGTAACGGCGTGATCTTTATTAGCTAATAATTATATGAAATATATGGACATTAATGTACCAAACAATAAAACTAAAACAAGGCGAACTACTGGCAGCACATAACTGACAAACCATCACCGAGGATAAGTAATATAGTGCATATAGATCCACCACTATCAGTTTTATAAAGTTTATATTTCCTCATACAATTATATATTGCGAGAAGTGATAGCACCATAGTATAGTATCTAAACATAAAAATAATGCGTTGTCTTTCATTGACATAATTTGAAACAACAATTATTTGAATTCATTTCCCTGTATTGACTTAAAACAGACTTTCACATTCAAAACGACATCAAATTTCTCTTTCAATCTTTTAGAAAAACACCCACCTACAGAACTATTTTTTTTCGCCCAAAACTCCACACTTCTTGTAAAATTGCCACCAGAGAGAGAATGGGGGACTGGATTAGACTCCGAAATTACTGAACGGACGGAATTAACAACAAATAATCCTGATACATATTTGTCGGAATAAAATCTCTGGTTACTGAGAAGTGGTGTTACACTCACTGAAGAAGGATATTATTCTGTAACGGGTAGGCCTGCATTGCGCCATTTATATTTATCAAATTTTCAAAAATTTTCATGAGTACCTTGTTCCTAACAGAGTGTTCAACCAGGCTTGCTGAGACTGTTTAATGGGGATACCCGAGCTGACACTGATACTCCCTCCAGGATCTCACTCGAACCACACCACCACCCAGCAGCCGCCTCCGTAGCGGCATTTGGCCACAGGAAGAATTACCAACCGTTACAGCAGGGATGATGAGATAAATTGCTCTGCGCAAAACTTAAAGGCTGCCCACTGTAACGTTCCCCCTTCTAATTAATTTCCGGCTAATTTATTAATGTTTTAAGTATCGGACCTCTTAGCCGAAGATTGACTGCATTCACTCCATCATTTAATCCGGGTAAATGAGCTGGAGCAATTACAAAGAAAAAATAAAATTTATTTAGATGCACCACACTGATTTGAGTTATATTCTGATAAATTGTACACTCTGACACACTTTAGGTTTTCTGCTCATACACAAATATTGAATCCACTAATCAACGTCTTGATAAGACAATTGCAACTTCCTTCTTCATATACTAAATTTACTTTACAAAACTGTGAGCGAGAGTGATGTATGGCAGATACACAGAGAGAGAGAAACAGAACATAATATGGGCTTACATCATGATCCCTCGTGGAGCGACATCACGAGCTACCACCGCGTAGCACTGGACAAAGACTGGTCAAGACTGAGAGACTCTGGTCCCATTGTGAGGGCTTATATAATCCTCCTAACGGAATTCAGGTGTGCTGATCCTCTAAGGGAGGGGAGTACTACCAACATTGGATTCTTACTTTCCCATTTGGCGAGAGGATCATCTCTGCCAAATGGGACGGAACACAGAGTTCCACCGATACTACCCCACCCGACAGGTAACTTTTGTGTTTGTGTGGTGGCTACTGTACCTTCCTATCCCCGCCAAACTCTGAGCGGAAGCAGGGTGCCCGAACTTCTCCATCGTGGCTTAGGCGCCATGACAGTAACTGTAGCCACTTGAAAATCTTAGACTAAAAAATACTCTCCGCCTCACTCTCGCTACCTAATTGAAATTACTTAATCCTAACCTTATTCTAATTAAATACTACTTCTTAAAGTTCCTAATTATGGTTTCAAATGTCTTGTGACATCACACCACGGAGAGCAACGCGGATGCAGCTCCGCTACTAACCAAACCAAAGACCCACCTCACCGTAGCCGTATAACAAACATCTCTGCTAACCTCGTCGGCTCCCTTATCCGGAAGTGTGGTTGAAGCCGCAATGGCCGAGCGCCAAACAGGCAGTTTCCCCTGCACCTACCCAACTCATCAAAGCATCATTGAAGGGTACAGGTTCCCGTCGGCTCGTCCAAACTTCATAGAGCACCCAGACTGCTCAGAAAAATTATGTTATATAATTTCAAATCTGTGTAAGAATGATATGATGGATGTACAGTTTATTATTTTTTAAACAGTAGAATTTCGCTGCTAAGGCCATACTACCAGCTCATATGTTCTTTTAGTTTCCGGTAGTGTATGTTGACTTATCTCAGGATTTTCTTTTCTAGAAAACACAACCCTTGCTTTAAAACGCCTATGCCTAAGCAGTGACGACCGTACCTTGTGGCTAATGCACTAATCTTTTCTATGCGAAAAATACCAACCCAATGATTCTCTTCTGCAGTGTTTTGTTCAGATGTATTAGACCGGCTTTTTGGTGTAAAACTTATAAGCCGTTAACCGCCTTTGTTACAGTTCTTCGTTAGAAGTGGACAGAAATCATGTCTCACTGTAAACCATTCTACAAACAATTATTAGCCTAATATTGCTTTACCTTTAAAAATTAATCTAGAAGACAGTGAAAATTACATAACAGATTTATGATGGCATCCAAAAGCTTGCGTTATTGGTAACATTCAGAAGGTGGAATGTCGAGTGTAAAACAATTCTGGACACTGTAAAAACAGCAAGAAACCAATTAATAATGTAGAAACACAATGGAGAGTTGGCAGATAAAACAGTTAAATTTTTTTCAGGATTATATTGCTCGCTTAATCAGATCAAAAGTATATAGTACGTACGTATTTCATAAGAAAGAAAATCTCAATGTGGTAAGACCTTGAATCCCAAAGGGAAATTCAAAGAATCAATAAATCCTTTTGCACCGAGAACTTCAATGGTTACAGTGAGACGGTTAGGAAGTTATTAAAGGTAAAGAATATTGCGCAGAGATAAGCACGAATTTTGTATTTAGCTGTAAACATGTACTTTACAATTTTCTCCTAGGAAGTTACAACAGTACGCAACTTTTTATCTACCTGCTAACAGTTACTAGTCTTGACGGCGTTTTAAGCAATTCATAATTTTGCAACTTTTACCTTTTACATCTTCTTTAATACCTTCCTCCCAGGATAAGAAAAATTTCTTCCTGCCCTTCCTGCCATCTTTTAGACAAAAATTGATTTTATTGTAGCTCTCTTGTTATAACTATAAAATCGTCATCCCTCATCGGTTTAGCTTTTTTTTATCTGAAATAAAATGCATACTCCTTGCTGTACCTCTCGTTACTTTTGCTTCAACAGTAAAATCAGTAATACGAGCGCAACTAAATTTTCTAAGTTTAACTTTAACACATTTTGATTCCGCAGCTTCTTGGATATTACTAATTACTCGACTTTTACTGACACTTAACATCTTCACAAATAGATTTTTCACGAAAGGTCTAACTATTTCCACAACTTTTGCAGCTTCATGCTAGCTGTTTCCGTATCATCAAGTCATTCTCTCTTCACTAATTACTACACTCATTATCTTCTCCTTGGTCCCGGGTCTGCTGCACCAGATTTAATCTTAACTACCAAAGATGCTCCAAAAATGCAATTAATATACGATATTCACAAATTATAATACTCATTTATTGGCTAACGTGACAACTAAATGGCTAAACCGATCTCGATGAAACTTAACAAGGAAATACTATGCATCATTAGGAAGGACATAGGATACATTTTTCGGGATAAGTAACATATTTCGTAATGAAATTTTCATAACCATTCGAACGATGACAGACAGATGGACTCAATAGTCCAATAGTCTCTGTAAAGATATATCGGTCGCTCTGGCTTTGTTTATCTCGCAGTCGGTTTGTGTATTATCTATTGATAAATTTCCACAACTTATCAGCAAGTCAGGTAGAAAGCGATATCGCTCTTTTCAAATCCCCGTCCGGCTATCGCGTCTACGGTTTTCCATCGTTTTGCGTATAGTTCCTCAAGGCGATTTTCGGGATAGTTCTCTTGAAACGCCATGAACGCCCTCTTTTCAGATCTCTATCCTCTTAGGTTAAGTAGGCTGAAAAATGTCCGTGAGATTAGAGCAGCCCGCCTCCCAGCCTTGCCTTCACCAGGGGGAATGAAAACTGTAAAATATAAAAAAACTTATTATCCCAATAATTTCGACAGACCTATCAAAGACTACAGTCTAAAATAAAATTAGTCTTTGTTATAATGGTAAAGGCTCGTGTGATCGTAATGATCTGGTGACAGTGTTTTTATTGTCTGCGCATTCCACCTCCATCGTAACCACCTTAATCTAACCCGGTAATCTTACCGGCTAAAGCATACCTACAGTTCAACGTCCAATTCAAACCACGGAAGCGTTCTGGTGTACTTGACATTACATAACAAGCTGTGCCAAAGATGAAGGTCGGCTTAAAAGCCTTTGAAAGTCCCTGCTGAAACAGGGATTCGAACCGGAGACCTTTAGACCTCCAGTAAGACGGCTTAACCTTTGGAGCCTCCAGCCCGCTCAGACTTTGCGATGACTACCAGTAAAGCCCAGTAACAGACACTGAAATTGGCAGGGGTACGCTTGAAAAAGAAGGATTTCTCCCATAGAGAGTTACTGTATACTCACGGCTATATATCTTAAAGTATACACGTACGAAGACGCGGATAACAGCTGTAAGTAATAAAACTATCAGTGAAAAACTAATCCAGCTATGACAAGATGCCTTGCAAGGAGGGACATGTACAGCCGCTACTGGTGTTTAACTGCAGGCGCCAACAGGTGACCAGCCAGCGGGGGGCTGGCGCCTGCTTGGCGGCTCCTTGATGGTCGTTTATATGGCAGTTAAGTGTTTAAGAAGAGCCCGCTCGACATCCTTATTACGGCCCTGGAAGGGCGCCTTAAACTCTATTGCGCCATAATAAAGTTACGTAACCGTAAAATGGCCAGGGGTTAAGCATTAAAATTTTTAACTTGATCCATAAGGTAAGGAGAAAATGCTAGAAAAAAAATCACCTCTCAGTGAAGAATATCCACTTAGCAGATTAAAACCAAACTTAAGAACGATATTCATTCTATAAGCGAAATGTTCATCTGGGATTCCTCCAAGAGAGTGTTTAAAAATTTGAAATGAACTTAGGCACAGAACTTGAAATAATAAACTGTGGCGCGTACCATTAATTGTATTTTATAACATTTCAGTATTAATAACCGGAAATCCAGCGCAGCCTATAGCGTCGTATTTTTGAGCTATGTAATAAATTTATTCATTTCTAATTACCACTGAACCTTTTAATAATTTGTTCAAATATTTCAGTTTATAACTGAAACTCTCCAATACTTTCTTTCCGGTTAACTCGGAGAGTGACTCTGAAAAGTCGCATCTATTAACGAGTTTCCCCGGTAGAAGGACCGAGACTGTTTTATACAGAATTCAATTGAGCTTTTTCCTTTCTTCTGGTTTTACGGCTCGTCGACGTCTATGTTATTAGAGGCGGTAAAGGAGTGGGGCAAGGAATGTGAAGGTGTTCGGCCATGGTCTTTTGAAGGAACCATCCCTGCATTCGCCTAGAGTGATTTGGGGAAATTGTGGAAAATCCAAATCTGGATTGCTGGACGGGGATTCGAACCCTCATTTTCCCGAATGCGTGGCCAGAGCGTTACCGCTCACCCACCACACTCAGTAATTCAATTAAACATCGCTAACATCGATCATCAGCAGACTGTTGAAGTATATTTTAAACCACAGTTATAGTTAAGTTACTCGAGGTTTCGGTTCAAAACTCCCTTTCTAATTGGCCTGCAGTCCCCACTGTTTTCGAGGATTAGTGGTGGTAAACGACTTTTCGTCGCGGAAAAGACAGCAGAGCTCATTATAAGAATGTTGTAACTACGCAGAATCTGCGCCGCTGTAGTATGAAGTGGTTTGAATTAACTCTTGTAATTGTTTAATTGCTAAGTACTGGAACATATTCAGAAGAAGAAATGTGACGTACACAACATTCGTCGAGCATCACAAAGGGAAGTAAAGAGACTAATCGACTAATTGTTTATGAAAGCAACTCTTCAGTTCAAGTTATTAGGAAATTACATCATCCTTTGGCGAGATTTTAATCTTCTGGCAACCGATTATCAGAAATCAACAATTAATCTAAAATATCATCATTAACAACTGTTAATCGTATACAATAGGTGGAATTTGATATTTTTTCTATAATATGAAAATTATAAAACTGTTTAATTGTATTGCATCGAAACTTTCATTTCTAGGAAAAAAATATATATTTCCACTTATCCGGGCATGCAGATTTGGGTTTTCCATGGTTTCCCCAAATCACCCTAGGAAATTCCAGGATGCTTCCTTCAATAGGCTACGGGCGAATTCCTTCCCGTTCCTTGCTGCCAGTCCTTTCCGGCCTCTAATGACCTCGACGTCGACGAGGCGTAAAGCTTATCATTGTCATTCACGTACCAAAAAAAAATCCTTCAGGTACTAAAAGCGAAATTCTACCAAGGCATTCATCTATGAGAAACACTTTCATTTTACTTTAGATTGTAGTCAGTCTGTTGTAGAAACTTTGTTTTTTAAAGAGTGGATCGGCCTAAACTCTCGCATCCGAATTACTGCGATAATCTTCATTGCTTTCTTTACTACATACTACATCATTAACAAATATTGTGAATTTGTGGTGTATGTAAATATTAATTGTCATTATTCGACTCAAATTTTATCTTCCTAAAACTTGCTCTTTTTTTACTTTTTTATCGTAGGACAGAACTACAGTATCACGGATTTTAATGTGATGTGTGTATGTGTGGGGGTGGGGGATGTTTACGTTCATATTCTTCAGTTCTACTATGTCTTACAAAAAAATTATCTTCAAGTTGATCATTTTACAGCACATTTAATTGATGTGGAGAAGGAAAATGTATTCACCATTCAAGGTAATACGCAAATAGTTTTTGCTGCACAAAATTCGACAAGGATACAGGTTCACCATTCATCACTATGTGACCCAAAAGTGAGACAAAGATCTGAAGCCACAGTTTTATATTCAACAAGGTTTTTTTATGCATGATCTCCCCTGATAGGTTTACTTATAGGTGTATTACCGAAGGCGTGGTCTCAAAAAACTGGATGACGATTTGGCCTCGGAGTTAAGAGAGGGTTCAAAGACACTCGGTTGTTTTGCTGGGAGAGAACCTCACACGATAGCGACATGTTTGGCAGCTGCTCAGTTAAAATCATGATCATATCTCATGTACCTCATGTTATCGGCAGTAACATAATTCCGCGGTTTTTTAAACGATAAACAAGGGGAGCAGAGGTTAAGATTACTGAACTACATCTGAAAGGGCGTTTAGGACGACGTTACATTTGGAGTACAACATTTGTTGCAAGTTACCTGAATATCTACCATGCAAAATATTCGTACTGATTACACTATTGATCGAGTGGTCGCTTCTTTAAAGATTCTGAAACAAATTTAATATACAAACTTCTATCCACAATGATAAAATTCTTTTTATATACTTTTAAGCTTGCTTATCTTCTAGTTGAGAAGATATTCCGGACGTCCATTATTGACCTCCTTAGTTGAGTGAAATGAAGCTGTGTTCTGGTCGCAATCCCATGATCCCGCGAAAGTGACATTTTTCCTTCCTTCCATGTTCCGTGAGTGATTGTTCTGGATGGAGAAGGATGACAACATTTCCGTTCACTTGCTGCAACATTTACCTCGTACTGTTTTTCCTATATTCTTCGCCTATTCTGTCAATCCTGAAAACTAGGAAACATTTCTATAAGTAAAAAACAAAATTTGATGTTCATTCACTGAAATATCATATCATTTTACTGCGTGATTGTCTCACAGCCAAGACCGCGCTTAGATCATCTGATAAGTTTCGGAATTCGTAAGTACGGACCGGAATTCGATTCGCAGTCTGGAATTTGATTTGCCGGAATCATTTATACGTCAATGCCGGAATAGTTCCTTCAGAAAAACTATGTCTTATTTTCTTATTAACAATCTCCCTTTGTGCCTTACCTCCCGGTGATATCACAACTGCCTTTAAGAGCTATCTAAACTAATGGAGTGTCTGAATGCTTAATATCAGTTTCGTGGAGTGTGTTTCATGTTATTGTTTTTATACATGCAAACAACACAATTAAATGAAATTAGTATTTAGGGCATGAAATAGTTTACGGGTTATGTCATAGTTGTTTAAAGTTCAACTGAAATCCATATTTCTAAATTACTCATTAAAAGTACAAACCTAATATTTAATGTTGGATAAGTGGAGTAAAAGCTTAACATTTCGGAACTAACTAAATGCAAGGAATATTGTAAGTGACACATATTCTAAGGTATACGCTTAAAAATAGATTTAGTTTTGTATTACGCTAATGACCTCGACGTCGACGCGCCCTAGAACAACAACAACAACAACAGTTTTGTATTAGAGTGAACGCATCGGCTTTCGAAATTTCCAGGCTGTTTAAACACCTGTCTTTCTCTACAACTACATGACTAGAAACGTGTTTCAGTTTTAAAGTGAAATTGTATATTCTCAGAATCGTGTTGAAGTTACATTAAAATTATCATTTATTCTTCTAGTTGAAATAGGGAAGAACGCGTTTCAATGCTAACTATTTTTTAGCTGTAGAAATGGATATAGAATCATACCAGTCTACACGCTGAATAAACTATGTTCAATAACTAATAGAAAAATCAAGCCATGCTACAGCGGAAAGTTTAGTTTAAGCAAATAGCTCTCCAAAGTAATTGTGTTTGCACAGGCAAATAATGAAGCCAGACCATGTGCAAATATTTGCTCTGACTGTAATTTGATAATGAGATTTTTGCTTAAACGCTGAAGAACTAAGAAAACACTGGAAGTTGCAGCTGCTCACTCTGGGAATTAAAAATAAAATCGAAAGTTATTTCTGAAAATAAAAGGGCTGTCTTTCTGTAGCCCGTGAAAAACAAACGTAAGCGGGTAGGAGGGAGAGCACAGAGAGGGCATAATCGGGATAATACGAGAGTTTGACGACCGAGTAGGCTGTCCAATACAAAGACGTAACAGGATTACATATGTACGTATGTATCCATTAATTTTTATTTCACGAAAATCAGCAGCAATTATTGTTGAAATCAGTGCTTCAGAGATATTGAGAACTTTTATTCGAAGTTACGCGTTGCTTTGAAATTTGTTGACCCCGTCAATGTCAGGTTTCAATGTTGGTTATTCGGATAAAGCCGCTTAGATTTATTAAAAACTAATGTTTCAACCATCTTAATAAGGCTTTCATCAGAGGATTGTTGTCACCTACACATAGTCCACGGTGTTGAATGAAAGTTAAATAAACTAAACGAGTGAATTTTTCCTATCCACAAGGCAAATGGGAAGCGAGATCGTTTCCAAAGTGTCCGTGTTGGCTAACGTGAAACATCTGCCCTGGACCAAGGCAGCAAGGGGTTGATTTCGACAGTGCAGGCATTCTCATTAGTTTCCGAGTAGTGGTGGTATTCCATTGGGAGTCGCGAGAGGATTCAATCCTGTTCTGTTTTTCATGCGAGTCACATTCCATTCCAAGTCATGTTCCCTTTCCGTAAAGTTCCGCCGACAGGTCCGATCTGGACTTGTAATTCAACAATAGTCTAACAGTACGTATCACCTGGCTCATCAGTTGATTAACTTAATGGTAGCAATTAGTACGATGGACGCAATTTTTTGTGTGTCTTTATTCCTCTTCAACGACGGGGCATTAGAGGCGTGAAGTGATGGGGGCAAGAAACGGGAAGGAATTCGGCCATAGCCTTTTGAAGGAAGCATCCCACCATTCGCCTGGAGCGATTTGGGGAAACCATGGAAAACCCAAATCTGGATGCCCGGACGGGGATTCGAACCCGCATCCTCCCGAATGCGAGGCCAGAGCGTTAACCGCTCACCCACCACGCTTGTTCGATAGGACCCAAATTCTTGGCACGGAGACGCGCTGATGGGGGCGAACCAAGCTGTTCCAGCTAGGACATTTACGCGGTTCACCATGATTGGTAAAACTCATTACAGTGTCCACTGCAAAACCGGGATTCCCACCCAGTAACAGTCCTGATACAATTCAGTTATACAGTATCATTGTGTGCGCTGTGTAATATTTACATTCAAGTTACGTGTAAATTACTAAATTTCGCTATCTTAAGATTGGAATTAATGCCCAAAGATTAATTTATATTTGCTTTTCGAGAATCTACTTTTGAGCAGTAATATATACCGAAATTCTTCCTTGTGTGTTATAAAGTAAGATTTACAAAATAATTGATATTATAGTTATAATTATTTATTTAACTCGCCAGTGTGGTAGCGCACGTTAACCACTACACCGGTTTGAGTCCTGGACTCTGTGTACCGATTGCCCTGATTGCGGTTATTAGGCGAATGCTGGGGCAGTTCCCAATCTCCGCCACAAACTACACATAACACAGAAATATACGAATTTCGGTATATATTACTGCTCAAAAGTAGATTCTCCCATCATTTTTTCCAGGACCTGACAATCCCTGGTTCTAACTACCCAGTGGAAACATTGAACAAATTCTTAATAACAAGCTATGACGACAATATAGGCTTTGCTTAATCTGATATGGTCCATTCATAATAATAATATTTAATTTAAATATATTAAAAATTGGTGGGAACGCCACACGGATTACTATGTGCCTCAGAGAGCTATCCTTTCTAATTAGAACGTCCTAAGATCCAGTTACTGAGATCTGGTTTGTCTCGTGTGTAATCCTTATAGTGCGATCATCTGTTAGTTCGAACGTGTACGCGTAACAGGGATGGCACACGCCTCTATTTCATTTCTTTTAGAATCATTGTATTAATACTTAAATTTCGCTTCCTTCGCAATGTCTTTTTGTTTCTTTTCTGCAAAACCTCTGACCATCGGTCTGCCTATGTTCGACAGTTGCAGGGAGTATGAACTCCACACGCGGAACCAGGGTCTAGCGTACGTTCTCAGTCGCTACCCTTACTTGGATATCTGGTATTATCTTCAATTCTGCAGACCTTTTTTTTTTTATTTCTAACACGATTAACATAATATGTAATTTAGATTTATATATTTTATTATACTGCAATTTGTGATGTTATCGCATTTTCCAAAAAGACTCCGAACTTTTCTTTGTATTTTGTTGTCCTTTTCATCACCCACATCTTGATTTTCATTGTGGACAAGTAGTCTTCTAAATTCTTCGTTTTGCTTTGTAAAATATAAAACATGGTTTGACCCAGTATCCAAATGCATGAGTTGTGTTTTTCTTGAGGAGCTATCTTGATCTCTGGTCGTACAACTATCCTGGTGTCTACATTCATCGGTGATACTTGTAAAAGGGCTGCTATAGTTTGCTTTGTCCACATCCATATTTGGTATGCCTCACCACATTGGAAACGATGTAGAAGTGAGTCGATATTTCCACAATTTTCACATCTATCAGTTGCCTTGAAATGTATTCGAAATAATTTCTCGTTTGTTGGAATTGTCTCATTAACCACTTTGTACCATAAAGCTCGTATGTCTGAAGGCAGGTTCTTGTTAAAAATATTTGACCAAACAATCCCCCAATTAGTATCTACATTTTTTTTTCTATCTTGTTGCGTGGGGCATTAATCGTTAAGATTTTGTAGATTTCTTTTGTTGATTGTGGGGGTTTTTGTAGCTGAGCTGCTGTTATGTAACTAATTTCTAGAAAATAGTCCCTGATATGTTGGAAGTTTTTATCGATGTGGTCAATTCGTATTGGAGTCTCTGCACTTGCGGGTCTGTATGTATTCACTAATTGTAATTCAAACGAAATTAAAAAAAAAGAATTAATATTATTTTGTCACATTTCTGTATGATCACCGTAAAGATTCAAATCCGTTTTAAATCACTGTTTAAAACCAAAAATTCCGAGAGTTTCTCTGTTTGATAAGGCAACTATTTTTGAAGCAGCAAATCTGTAAGATATTTTGTAGTTGGGATTTTTTTTATGGCTTTACTCCTCTTCGAGGTTGAGTTCATTAGAGGCTGTAAAGGACTGGCGACAAGGAGAGGGAAGGAATTCAGCCATAGCATTTTGAAGGAAACGCCTGGAGTGATTTGGGGAAACGATGGAAAACCGAAGTCTGCATGGCCGGACGGGGATTATACCCAGCGGCCTCCTGAATCTGAGGCAAGAGTGTCACCGCTCAACCACCACGCTCGGTTGGACTTTATATCTATGGCTAAATTTAGCGTTGGTTAATTAGCTGTCTGAATATTTAACATTAGTCCTTATTCCGCAGGAACATAAATCCCGTTGGTAATTTTCCTACATACCTACTTTTGATTTCCCCTTTCACTACTACGTTGTTTGTGGAAATTGTTCAATTTATTCCAGTGCCTCTTGATACTAAATAAAGATTCCTCTCTCTTATGTCTAAAATCAAGTTATAATCATTTATCAAGGTAATATCACTGATCGACATGTTCCTAATTATTCTACCAACATCCATCTAAGCATCAGAGTCACTATGCAGCTATACACTCCCAGCACTCTTTCCACCCTTTAGCAGACTTCCATCGACTCCCAAGCCAGCTTCTTTATGATATCAGATGCTGATTGTGTTCTATATCCTAACTGCCCTTCGTAACCGTCTCCAGTAAAATGCACTATTTTGAAAATCCTCACCAAACTAGGTGGGTGAGCGGTAACGCTTTAGACTAACATTCGAATTTCACGATGGTTCCTTCAAAAATTCGTTGCCGAACCTCTTCCTGTTCTTTGGCCTCCGTCCTCTCCCATCTCTAATGACGTCGACGTCGACGAGGCGTAAACCCAGGAGGGAAAAAAATGAAAATCCTCTCTGCCGCGCACGCAGTGTGTGCCAGAATATTTAAACTTTATACTATTAACTAACAGTTCATTCTACCTCGTACAATATTCAACACAATATCTATGCACATCATTGTTTCTGCGTCTGAAACCATTAGAGGAAACATATGTCCTACTATTATCCCAAGAATACGTCACAAATCCCGCTGTGAGCAGTTGTTTGCACTTGAGCTAATGACTCAGTCGAGAAATAGCTTCTACGCAGTTAGGAGTATCCATTTTCCATGAGGTCGTTAATGAAGCAGTTAACTCACAGATTTACTTATCTACATCGGCACTGGGGCTCTTGTTTCTCGATCAGCTGAAGACGTGTTCTTGACTCACCTTCGTGTGCCATTTGGCCGGCACAAGTTGGCCACCCTGATCGTTAACAGGCACTTTACGTCTCGGTTTCATGCCCGTCTATTTACAGGGAGAAACGGCCCATAAAAAGGGCTTTGCTCTTTTATTCGGCCGAGAGGATTGTTTGGTGGGTGAGAGTGGTATCTGGGAGGTCGTTAACAAGTTTTACGCGGCGCGTGCTGGTGGTCGCGTGAGATCACTTGGCGGTTTGTTCTTTCGCTGAACACGTTTTTTTGAGAGATACTCTATTCCTGATACCCCGCTGAATGGGACGTCACATTCACAAACCGCTCTACGCATGTTTAGAGTTACCAGGCAATGAGTCCCTTAGATGATGCATGAACGGTTGAACGTTACTTAATGTTGGTCAGTTTGCTAATAGTTTTATAACTTTTATCGTATCGTTTTATATAGAATACAGTACATACGTTTTTGATTCAGTGTCAGCGCAATCTCTGTGATTTACAAAGAGCACGCTATACTAAATACTAACATAAAAATAACTGATAGAATGTTTTCCATTAAACGGCTCAACAGTTCAAACTATAAGTACATAGAAAACTAGTACTAAATTCTAGACATAATTATACCCACCCTCTGACACAAGTCGTTAATCCTGACACGGGGTTAGTTTATTGGAGAACCCATGGCGGAAGAAATTTTCATCTCTCGGGAACCGAGCGTGGTAATCGTGGTAATGAGCGGTAACGCTCTGGCCTTGGATTAGGGAGGAAGCAGGCTCAAATCACCGTCCGTCCACACAAATTTGGGTTTTACTTGGTTTCCCGAAATCACTTTAGGTGAACACCGGCATGTTTCCTTCAAAAAGTCCATGGCCGAATTCCTTCCGGCTTCTTGCCCCCATTCCTTTCCCGCTTCTCCACGTTGATGAGGCGTAAAGCCAAAGAAACTGGTACACTTGCCTAACTATTGTGTAGGGCCCCCGCGAGTATGCAGAAGTGCCGCAACACGACGTGGCATGAACTCGACTAAAGTCTGAAGTAGTGCTGGAGGGAATTGACAACATGCATCCTGCAGGGCTGTCCATAAATCCTGTAAGAGTACGAAGGGCTGCAGATCTCTTCTGAACGGAACGTTGCAAGGCATCCCGGATATACTCAATAATGTTTATGTCTGAGGAGTTTGGTGGCCAGCGGAGGTGTTTAAACTCTGAAGAGTGTTCCGTGGAGCCACTCTGTAGGCAATTCTGGACGTTTGGGGTGTCGCATTATCCTGCTGGAGTTGCCCGAGTCCGTCGGAATGCACAATGGACATGAATGGATGCAGGTGATCAGCCAGGATGCGTACGTACAACTACATGTCACCTTTGAGAGTCGTATCTGGACGATCAGGGGATCCATGTCACTCCAACTGCACACGTTCCATACCATTACAGAGCCTCCACTAGCCTGAACAGTCCCCTGCTCACATTCAGGGTCTATGTAAATCATGATGTTGTTCCATACCCGTACACGTCCATCCGCTCGATACAATTGGAAATGAGACTCGTCAGACCAGGCAACATCTTTCCAATCATCAACAGTCCGATGTTGGTGTTGACGGGCCCAGGCGTGACGTAAAGCTATGTGTCGTGCAGCTCAGCAAGGTACACGGGTGGGTCTTCGGCTCCGAAAGACCATTAATCGAAGATTTTTCGTTGAAATGTTCGCACGCTGACACTTGTTGAATGGCTCAGCATTGAAATCCGCAGCAATTTTCGGAAGGGTTACATATCTGTCACGTTGAACGATTCTCTTCAGTCATCGTTGGTTCCGATCTTGCAGGATCTTTTTCCGGCCGCAGCGATGTCGGAGATTTGATGTTTTACTGGATTCCCGACATTCACAGTGCACTCCTGAAATGGTCGTGAAAATTTCCATCTCATCGCTGCCTCGGAAATGCTGTGTCCCATTTCTCGTGCGCCGACTATAACACCACGTTCAAACTCACTTAAATCGTGATAACCTGCCATTGTAGCAGCAGTAACCGATTTAACGCCTGCGCTAGACATCTGTTGCCTGATATATAGGCGTTGCCGACCGCAGAGCCGTACTATGAGTGTTTACATACGCATGCCTACACCAGTTTCTTTGGCTCTTCAGTGTACATCGTCTATGTAGTAGGTAAACATTTATTAAAACTTTCGATTAAAGCAATGTGATAGTTGAAGAAAATAGTTTGTCAAATTCAGTGAACTTACGAATAGCAACTTGATTTGATTATTGACGTGATCGCTATTTACGGAATGTCTGACGCAGCCACCCACACCCTCTCTCTACCTGTCGCCTGTTGACTCACGCCGAAACGTAATAACAGGACGGAGTTTAATTGGCTCGACGCCACAAAGAGAAGAGCCGAAGAAAAATCAAATTTTAAACCTCTCCGCGCCAGCCAGTGATTAATTTCCGAATGACAAATGCTTTCAAAGTTTCTCATTATAGCCCGCTTCTGGTGAACCGTGCGTGCAAATATTTTCTGTCTGGCTGCAATAATTTCGGTAATTTTGGGAGATCAGACGTTGTTCAAATAAAAACCGTCACGGTAGGCTATCACGGATGGCTGGTGCTTCATAAAACGCAATCATCTGTTCTGGACAGTGAAAATACCGATTCTGAAACTACAAGCCTATGATTTTTTTTTTAGTCCTACATTTCACTCTGTTATTTGTGTTAGGATATAAAAATAAAGTATATGGTATGTTACTTGATCTGTATTTCAAAACAAGCAACAGAGTGACAACTGATCGTTTGTTTGTAAACATGGTAGCAGATTTTTCAAGGAATTTCAAAACGCTTTTTTCAGTTTACCATATATAATTAGAATAGTTTTATGAAAATTAAAGAAAAAGTTATGTGTTAATTCAATAACCTGTATCAGTTTTATCGTTATACCGTAAAACACGTATTTCCATTCATATGTTGTTTGATATGAAAATTAGGTCTCTACGCAGGTCGCCTTGCGATAAAATGTGTCTACGTAGTATAATTTGATTTAACGTTCACAAATATTCATTTCTCAGATCAGAAAGTAATAGTTGTGAATAACATTATCTACAGACTCTTGTTAAAGCATGAATAAACTGTCTTTCTCTTCAAATGAACGAGAGCCCACAGCGGTGATATTGAGTCACCGAGACGTAAAGGTCGAATTTAAAAAAAAAAATGCTGAATCCCATTGAGGACCAAAGTAACCAACACCAAACCTACTGAATTCGATCTATGGAGGAGTAAATCTGGAAAGGGTTGAGCAATTTTCTGCTAAATATTCCCTAGGTATCAAATTGTATGAACGGAGAATGTGGTCTACTTTCCTGTTACTTTCAAAAGAAACAGTGGAGCTATGCCTATGCACCGTCACTGTAGTAAGTAAAACGTTTCAAAAATCATTCATTTTCATCTTCAAAAAAGGAAAACTGTTTTTTTTTTGTCGATAGAGCTATGTCGGTGAATTCTTTGTAATTTTTATTCACAGAAATAAAAAGATAATTACTCGGAGAGATCGAAAGAGGTTAATAAATATTTTGTTCTTATTTTTTAAAGTTGTTTGACACAGGCGGACAAGTTAAGCTAATTAGAATACCCTCTGCATTAGGATGAAGATCGCCTGTACTATATGAAATACTAACAAGTGAACTAGATTAAGCAAATGCATGTATCAAATTTATCAGTCTGGTTGTTCAGTTTAAGGCAAGTGGCTGAGGCAGAAAATGTACCCAGTTTGAACACCCTATCGTAAATTTTTACCGGCTAAAAATTTACCTTCACCAGTGGAAAATGACTGCTTCGTTAACGTGAAGTACGCTTGGACAGTTCAGTGGTTCAGATCAGACGATAGCTTGTAGGCCCCCGTTATCAGGTTAGATTAGTCGGCTACGGCAGAGCCATATTGAGTACCCGGTAAGACACTGTCAATAGGATCACGTGAATTAGCTATGTTTTAAAACGAATTGGTATTATCAGTGTATGTGATTCCACCTCTTTAGTAGTTTTCCACACACACTGGCTGCTGCTGAGACTGCAATGAATTGTCTTAGCAATGTCCACCTTGCCTCGAGTTCGAAAATAGTCTGCAAATTTTTCCACCAAATCGCTTCTTCATCTCTTGTCTTCAGAGGCCATGACCATAATACAAGTTAATCAAATCACTCAAGATGTAGCGGTGATTAGCATTACGTTGTCTTAAGCCAAATTCATCTCCTACTTACGATGAAGTAAATCCATTGCTAGACATCAGCGCAATAGAGCTCGTTGAATGTCTAGATAGCGACCACCTTTTGCGCATCCTTTCAACTGAACCGTAAACGGTGCTGCTGGTTAGCCAGAAATGCTACCCGCTCTAGATGTAGGTAGAACAGATGGCTTTAAGGCTGTCAGCTAAGGCTGAAATATGACCAGAGCTTCAGCAGCGAGGTCAGCCTCCAGAAAGACGAGATGTATCGATTTCATCTGACGTATGAGGCAGCAACTAAAGGGAACAGAAACATAGTGACAGCAAAGAGATAAAATACAAGCTCAGGAAACATGAATATACTTCTCAAGTACTAATTTTCTTAAGAAATTTTATTGGCTATCTCTTTACGCCTCGTCGTAGATTGTTAGAGATTGAAGAGAATTTGGGGGGGGAGGGCAAGGAATGGGAAGGAATTCGGCCATGGGCTTACGAAGGAGACCTCTCGCTTGGAGTGATTTCGAAGAATCATGGAAATCGAAATTGGGATGGCAGATCGGAGATTTGATCCAAGTCCTCCCGAATGTCAGTGCCTAGTGTTAACGCTCACTGTCCAGGGGTGGTTCCTCTTTTTTAATAATACCTAGGTTTACCGAGTAGTGCTGAATTTTTACTTTGCTCGGCTAACTTACCGCACCTTTCTTCAGAGTTACTACAATTATTTACATGTGCCAGACCTTATGGAGTACTAACGCCCTTAAGTAACATATCCGCCGCTACAAGTAAAACAACACGTAGTAGCTAGCTACGCAATCAATACTGGGTATGCAATAAAGTTTGAAAACATAAAGCTACTGTGGAGAGAAGACCTGTAGTGGCCAGACGGAAGAAGGGTACGTTAGAAGTTTTAAAGAACACAAACAATTTCAATGAAGGCAGGGGATTAGTTCCCCCTAACTCTTGGCCTTCTTTGCAAAGAACCGTGTATTCAAACATAGGAACTTTGAAAAGAGTTGCGATATGTCAGCCGAAGGCTTAACAAACGAAATAAACTCGGCATCACCGGGGAGAACTAGGTATTATTAACACTCATTAATTGACTGAATTGCCGAATTATCATATTGTTCTTCAAAAAAATCTCTCCTTGCATGTGCAAAATAATGTCTAGTCAAATATGTAAATTTAATCCTGATATACATCATTTGTGCTACACTAACTGCTGTGAACTACTGCGTAGTTTGTGTGAACCATGTCAATAACAGATTTCAGTAAAACATTTAAAAATGCATAAACTGTGTTTCTAGATATTTCACCTAGTGCAGGCTCGGCGACATTGCTTTTCCATAGTTTTGGCTTATTTTATTTCTGAGAAATGAAGTGAAATTATTCTTCACGCTTCTCTAAATTAGCACTAAATATCACTATACTGAATAGTTTTTAGATTTGCTACTGATTACGGATAATGTAGTCGGTACAATTATAGCATTCTTATCAAGCGTGGAGGATGAACGGTTAACGTTCTGGCCTCGCATTCGGGAGGACGCGCATTCGAAGCCCTGTCCGAGCATCCAGATTTGGGTTTTCCATGATTTCCCCAAATCACTCCAGGCGAATGCCGGGATGCTTCCTTCAAAAAGGCCATGGACGAATTCCTTCCCGTTCCTAGTGCTCAGTCCCATCCCGCTTCTAATGACCTTAGCCGTCGACGAGGCGTAAATCAATAATTAAAAAAAAGTATAGCATTCTTCAAGTAGAAAGTTTGTATCTAAATAGTTTAAAATAATAAAATATTATTTAATAAAAATGTGAATGTTTTTTTATTCCTATTTTCTTTATTCGGATGCGTTTCGGCCCTCGCATAGGTATCGTCAGCAATCCAATGTTTAATTTGTATTTGCGCTTCGAGGTGCATACCTTCACCGACGTTGCGCATTACATTACTTCAATTAACTGTCAGATTAAACACTTATGTCTTCAATGTTTCACATGATACTACTTGACCAGAATAATCGGAAGCGATGTGGAAGCTACTTGTAACTTTTACAGTCGTTATCATTTCAAATAGAGGACTACAGAGATGTTAAAACAAACGAGATCTTAATACGTTTTAATTACTGGTAGATTCCCTATTGCAATTTGCAAATCAAAAGCCTTGTTGCTAGCATATTGCATAAACAATGTAAATATTGCAGATGATTTTAACTTTGTTTTCAAAAGAGCAACTGTAGCTCTCCTGTGTACTAAACATTGGCAAACTAAAATAAATTAGCAGATATGTTTTATTTATCTTTTTACTATATCTATAAAATTCAAAAAGAGCATATCTGTCCCAGAAAAACCAAAAAATTACATAATAGATTTCGATAGAGTTTTCATAGTTTTAAAGCTTAGAGTTATACGTAAAATATGTCCTATGTTTCCACGTTTCATGACACCGGAGTAATAATTCTGATCGTATCGTGTGTAAAATTAAAGATGCAAAACCAACTACATGGTGCATACATCATCATTACAACAAAGTTTGCACATTTAGTAAAAATTTTACGACATATATTGGTTCCTTCCTCAAATTTTTGTTATTCATTCTTTAAATCCCATAGTTGGCCGTACTGAATACAAAGAGGGAACTATGTAAACTAATAATTACGAAAAAACGCCATAGAACTTTGTATTTTTGTTGCCTGAGATAACTTTAACGATAACGATCTCTTAGTAAAAGTAACTTTTGAACAACAACTGCATTTTACGTGAAAGTGAATTGTTTATTAAGTTTGTTTAAAAGCAGATTAGTAAAATAATTTTGGATTCTTTATATTCAACCGTAAATGTGCGGAACAGATTTTAATTTTGAGCTCCAGTGCCAGATAAATCAGCAAAATGAGACATACATATCAAGATTGATTCAGCAGTTTTCCCGTTATGCCGGATTACTCGTAAAAAAAAAAAATAAAAAAATTATCTCGGTTCCGAAGTTTTCAATTAGTGAAAACCCATCCAAACTCTTTAATTTCTACGTGGTACCAGAGCAAACAAAAACGTTACAGATACTTTTCTTTTGCCTAAGAACTTACATCTCGTCGATGTCCAGGCCATTAGAGGCGGTAAAGGAATTAGGGCAAGGAATGAGAAGGAATTCAGCAAAGACTTTTTGAAGGAATAATCCTGTCCCGGAATGATTTTGGGAAACAATGGAAAATCAAAATTTGGATGACCGAACGGTGTTTCGAACCCTGATTCTCCCGAATGAGAGGCCGCTCACTAACCACGTTCTGTTTCCAGATATTGATTCATGGATGCCAAATTTACTAATTCACGTACGGTACATGTTTCTATTTTCGAAAGCAACATTAACGAATGTGATTAGGTTGAAATGCAGTCTGTATTGTAATGAAAACTGATGTTCCGTATTGCTACATCAAGTCAACCCCGCTCTGGGTAATGTGCGGGAAATAACTGATAAAAATTTTATGAAACTTGATTCACTTATTTCTCTCTGGACGAGTGAAAATTGAAGGAGTAAATTAAACTCATGCTTTTTAAGTGGAGAGGGAATGAATGGAGGTTTAGTTTAATTCCGGAAATAACTGGTGCGAATTTGATGTAACTTGGTACAGATGTTCCCCATTGGTTGAATAAAAATAGTGTAGGGATAGTGAAGTGGTAGTACAGGGGTGAATCAACCGGGCATAACCGAGTGCTATTAACAAGGCTGTGGTTCAGTTCCATGTTTAACAGCGGTTAATGATAATCCACAGTCGTCATAAACACAGGAGGCAGCAGGTTTTAATTAGAGTGGTCGACAGTGGCATAATTAGAGTCGTGATAGGATTGTCGAGTAACGGGAAGTGATTACGCAACGGCCTTTTAAAGGAGTCATATCGGCCTTCATCTTATGTGACTTCGAAATCTGGATGACTGGGTTGGAAATCTAATTCGGAAACTTCTGAATACCAGATCCGAATGCTATTTCTCACCCCCCAGGCTCGACATGGTAACTCTCACAATAATTATTGCAGTGTCATGAAATGTAATATTCAGTAACTTGCATTCACGTTTTAAACCTCATTAACATGTTAGCTATATGCGGGATTTAGATTACAGATTTAATAATCGTTTTTTAGCCGCTTAATGTAAGAACTCTGGTAATAACTGGAATAAGGTGAGCTGTCTTCTCCTATAAATGACTATTATAGCAATAACATTCAAAATAGCTGGATCATGAAAAATTTTAATTCAGTTAATAGTAGAAAATGACAGTTAACATAGGACATTACCGTAAGGTTGACGTTAATGTAGTATAAATCAAGTTTCTGAAAAATCAAAAGGAGGTACAACCAGCAATATGAACTCTGAGGGCGATGTTTGTAATATTTTTATCTACTGTATAGCTGACAGATTTGTTCATTGTTTTCCGTTTTTCGTGTTTTTAATAAATGTCAGGAATTAAAGTGCACAGTTTCTATTATTTGAAATGAGTAAGAAGTACTTTATGATGTAGTGATGCAGTGTAGTGGGCCCTGGCATACTGATAGGATGTCGCCTTGAAGTCTCATCCGGCACTTCAAATTTCGGTTTTCCATGGTTTCCTGAAATCTCTCTAGGTGACTGTCGGGATAGTTCCTTCAAAAGACCATGGCCGAATTAATTTCCGTGTCTTGCCCCAACTCCCTTACCGTCTCTAATGACGTCGACGAGGCATAAGGCCATAAGAAGAAGAAGAATGATGCATTTGTGTTTAAACTTTGAAAAATAGACGCAATGGTACTACGTTCCCTTACAATAACGGATAACCTTTGCTTACTGTGCTAAAGATATTTTAATCTCAGTATTTGATATAAATGCTATTTTGACAGTACATGTAAGGATTTGTGAAGTCCAGTGATTAAAATTTTTGGGGGTAGAGACTAATATCGCCAAGTGCAATGAATGTTTCAGTCTTTGATCTGCATGATGTTTATAAGGTTTTTAAATGAATTTACTTGTTTTATAACAACTATGCCAGTTTCAACTGATGGAAAAGAACGAACTCAAAGTGATAGGTTACTAAATATAACATTACCGTCAACAATAAACACTACAGTTTCGAATAAAACATGAAATCCTTGACTGCGAATGTTAAGTTGAAATCGTCTCTTCTGAGCTAAAAGTTTTACAAAATAGCAATGAAGGAGCTAAACTACGACGCGTTGCATTATAACTGCGTCGTTAAATCATTTTGTACAACTTAAAAAAAAAATCGACATTCGGCTACTTAAGCCATACAGCCAGCTCAATGTGATTATCGTGACTCTTCCAGTTAACACTCATGCCCTAGGCCGGACTCGATACGGCGATATTCGCCACACGGAGCCAGTGCTCCAGCCTCTGTGCTATCGAGACCCTCCGATTCTATATGACTTGCTGACGACAAGTAGGAGAGAACTGAACATTTTTAAATCTTTGTAGCGAGAGTCCCGAGTTCAATAATCTACCTGGTCATTGCTTGTATCGTATTCTAAATTTATTACCAAACTGATGACCGTGGTACTTCCTTCATTTTTCTAACAGAACACATTTCCCAGGCAGCTTGATTGATCGGGAGAACAAACATAGCAGTGCCTATCCATCGGCACTGAACTGTTGACAGCGGCGAAGGGACACCAAATTTCCTGTCCCCGCTCAGACTTCATGGTCTGATTTCTTACGTATTAAATAGTTATTTTATGTATCGAAATAAGTTTTTAAAACACTTCCACAGCTGAGACAATATAAAGTCCTCTCCTTAAAAATGCATTGCGCCCTTCTTGGTCCAGGTGACTGGTCCCGCAGTAAGATAATAACAAGTTCAAATGGCCCAACAACTTTATATTCCCCCAGCCAGATGTGGATTAGGTAGTAATTACTCGACAATTTTGATGATTGGTTATACGAATTCAACATTCCTCAAATGACGTTTTTCTTCCTCATAATTTGTCCGCCTTCTATATTTTTAGAGAAACAAACTAACCAGTGAAACCTTTACCGTGAGATATCTCAGTCGGTAAGAACGATCATGGATAGATTTCTTTATCCTCAAATTGCAGCAATTATTAAACTAAGTTCTTACATGCAATATCTGTTTATGTTACTTTAACCAATGGTGGACACTAATAAACTAGATGCTGAACATTTCTTTGAAAAATAATAACTCGAGGAAAGAAAGCTGTATTAAAGTAAGAGTGATGGTCTTTAGACAATACAGTTTTCTCCATCTGTTGCAAAGGAAGATGAAAATTCCCATCGTCTAATATAGCAGACACTTCTAATACGCTGTGTGTGCACTTTCGCTTGTATGATTTATTCAGACAGCAATAACGCACTTCTTAATCTAAAAAATCACCTTTTTTAAATATGTGTTGGTACTATTAGAGATCTGAAACGAGCTTGGTGAATTACAACATGAGTAATATTGGATAGATCATGATCATGAGCTAAATACGCTGTACGAATCACGGATGCGGATTATGTAAAGGTGAAGGAAATTACATCGGGCAAGCACAATTATGTCATATATTCTAATTTTGTGGAAAGTTGGATCATATAACGTATATATGCATTGAGCCATATGTAGAAGACTACATGAGAGCCTAGCATTTTTTTGTTGTTTCCAAACAATAATTTATATGTAATTTAGTCAGTTGTAAATTTGTTGATTAGTTCCTCAAATCCTACTGTATAGACGTAACAGAAACTAAAAAGCGATATCACAACCTGGTGGCGAAATTTCTCCTCGTCGCACCCAAACCTTCCCATCGAACTCCAGTGACTGTATCGCGGAACCATTCACCTGTTGCTCGGTGCTCCGCTGCCTAAAGGAGTGGTGTGAGAACAGACAAAGCGATGTTACAAGTCGCTCCCAGGTTGGAAGAGCCATTAGCCTGTGAGCAGGCAGCCCGCGACACAGCTCAGCGCGACGGGCTTATCACCGCAGCGGGCGCCACAAAGTGCTGAAAGCGAAAGCAAGGAAACAATCCGACCAGCCAGCAGCTATCGCTCGGACACAATGGCGGCACACTGCTGTATGCTAATACCCTGTTTCCGAGCGAGCGCCGCTGCATGGCGCCACGAGCGCGTCCGGCGCTAATTTCCATTTCATTCTTCGAGTGAAAAAGAATCCGATGGACCGTGTTGGCAGCCTACGTGATTTCGGGCCGTAAAAGCTTGTCAAATTAAGCTTGATTCAGCATGGAATTCGGCCCTCATTGTACCGTTGCGTGACCGATAATTGTATTTTCGATACACGGGCAGCAATCCCTGATCACGAGGGTGGGGGCCACAAAGGACTCCGTAATAGCGATACGGAATTGACTACCTTGTGCACGGCCGGAGGTCTGTGTTCTAGGAATACTAATCGCGCGGCCAACGCAGCTTCGGAGGCGTATTGTTCACCCTGGGCAACCCCAACACTTCGTTTGTTACCACGGTATGTATGTACTCTAGACAGAAAAGCAGCTTAAATGTAACTTTTTAATGATTTTCTATTCTAATACAAGAAGGTTAGTAAGACGTTCTGCATCATAGTTTTAAAAACTCTGCCTTCACCTATACCGAGCTATCTCCTGTTAGCGGCGTTGCAGTCTCGTATACTTTTCACGCACAAAAATATATTCTACAAGCACCTGAAATAAGTCCAAGCCATTCTAGTCATCTTTTCAAATATGAGGGTGTAGAGTTGTTAAAAATCACACGTTAATAATATATTTTTAGCTTAGTACGGCGTTGAAAGAATCATTCTTTTACTAGGCGAAGACAATAGACAGAAAATGACTCAGCAGAAATATAAAAATGAAGTTTCTTGACTCCAAACGGATTCTAATAAACGTCTTTTCTTCGACTGAGATAAAATCAAGAATTGTGTGAAAAGTATGTAGATCACTCTGAAGAAACGACGACTGTCCTTCTTTGGACATCTAAAAGTAAAGGACCTACATAAAATGACATATAAGATCAGAATAACGGAAATACTCGATTCTCCGGCATGAAAAAATGTCGACAAGAACTAAGAAACGTGAAGTTTTGGATGAAGTTAGAACAAATAAGAAAGTGAGTAAAATGTAACTGATCAGTCGGAAGAAAAACCAAAGTTAGACTTGGAGGATTAATGTTCGTGACCAAGTGCTGGTGAAAAAGGAAAAAGTGGGAATTAAAGGAAGTTGTATAATCGCAACACACGGAAATCGCAGAAGCAAAATAATAATAGTATATTCGGCTCCGAATGCGAATATTCATTCTGTTATGCTATGTGCTATTGAGTTGGGTAGATCATTGCTCAGTCTTCTTACTCTAACATTTGAGGTGGATCCTTGGTTATAGCACGGATTTATGATCCGATAAAATTGGGTCAAAATGACAATTTTAATTTTTTGACGAGTAAGCTGACTTTGGTTTACAATGATTTATTTAATCTAAAAATGTCATAACCTGACATTTTATTAATCAATTAATACTTAGTTTATATTGAGTAAAGTTAAATACACCAGGACCATAGTAAAATATCAAGATAGTAATTGGCAGGCAAACAAAGCCGCCCTACATTAATCGGTCGATTCCTTACAACACATAAAAATCATCTTACAAATAAATGACAAGAATAAGCACCACTTCAGTGATTTACATAATAATAAACAAAAAAAAAATCATAAATATGAAACAAGATAAAAAAATGCGTTTCGGTTTATTTGTTTTTGAATTCGTGGGCGCCAGTTAACTCAGAAATACTCATAAATAATATAATCAAAAAGCACACGTCTTAGCTCAAGGTCCAGGCTTCCACAAACTACGAGTATACCTCTTATAAAGAAAATTGTTTTGCAAAGGAAGTTATAGGGCAGACTTGAGTGAAGTATGTGTGCAAACTGGATAGATGGCTTTTTTTCTTCTTCTTCTTCTTCTTCTTGTTTTACGCCTAATTGACATAGAGATCATTAGAGGCGGAAAAGAACTGGGGACAAGAAACTGGAAGAAATTCGGCCACGGCCTTTCGAATGAACCATACCGGCAGTCACCTAGAGAGATTTGGATAAACCTTGGAAAACCCAAATCTGGATGGTCGGACCGGTATTCGAACCCACGTCCTCCCGAGCTGAGCGTTACCACATAAACATCACGCACAGTGGCAAATGAACAGATGAAAATTATCGTTAACATTCATCTTCTTTGTTTCCGGCACCAGCCACCACTTGCATAGATGGACTCTGATACTATAAAAGTATAGAATCACTTGTGTACCACACAAAAACTCTGAGTCACCATATAAACTGTACATGTGAATAAGACTTAAAGCAAATCGCAGCCTCCATCTTCAAGTAGCAACGTCCTCTGCACTACAAGCAGTCAAGAACAACCTCGGATCGAATCCAGAATAGAATCGATATGACTCCCAGACAGAATAATCAGTCAGAGTCAGAAACACCTTTTCTTGCTTTCCAATCTTGAAATCACCTCGGTTCTCCCACCATAAAACCTCTCAGTCGGGCAAACATTGTTTTCTCTTCTCCCACCTTCTCGAGCCGCTCCAATAAGTGAACATAATGTTAATCAATATATATTGTAAAACAAGTGTACAATGTGCGTGCCGCTAAAACTAAAAAACAAGTCCCGGTACGATCAAGGCAGTTATATAGTGTGGTAGCCCTCTATCCCTTATTCATGAAGAAAGTTCCCATTTTTACCTGAAGGGTGTGCTGTTGAAGATATAAAGGCTGAAAATTTCGCCCTCTAGAAATTTCTAGAACAGTCCCGAATATTTTAGAGTATTCGAGAACGTTCCACAACATTCCAGAATGTCCCAGGATGTTCCGGGATGTTCTGGAACGTTCGAGAACATCCCGGAACATCACATATCATTGTGGAACATTCCAGAACACTCTCGAATGTTGTGGAATGTTCTGGAACCATCGAAGCTTTTTTTTGTATGGGTGGAACTACCCATTGATGGGGGTATAAAATGCAAGATCCGTCGTGTGTTCGAAAGTCACTTTCTTATCAGTGACGAAGGGAAAAACCGAAAAAGAAGTGAAAATTTCAAAGTAGTGAAGTGAGCGAATAAAATCAAACAGTCAAGACGGTTCCCGTTTTTACCTGAAGTCGTGTTGTTCAAGATATAAGGGCTAAACAATTAAGTGTGAGTAGTCAATGTGATACAGTGACTGAATATAAATAGCATATAAAGTGTTTGAAAATTGTGTAAACGGTACTTAGTGTATTTGTTAATAAAAAGTTGATTTGATTTGTATTTATACAATGTCCATACTTAAAAGAGGAGATCTTGCACGCTCTTAAGCAAAATGATGAATACATAAAGATCAGCGAAAAAAAAAAGTGCGAGGTATGTTTACGTTCCCAACGAACGAGAATGAGCACTGTGAGAAGCAGAGAAACCGAAGAACAACAAAATGAACGAATTAAAGAATCAAGAATTGCGACACCAGCAGACTAGATCAATGCAAGCTTTAAAAAAAATTACATCTCTGGCCACTCCTACAAATACTGCGACTAACAAAAAATATTAGAGTTGAACACTCGAAAGACGAAAGAACGGCTCATTTTGCTCAAAAACTTTTACAGATAGATGAAGGCCCATATCCCACTGACCAGACGACCTGCCTCATTGAAATCAACAGTCATTTTTGCAACTAATGAAAACGAAATCATTGACCAAATTTATCCAAACATTGTTCACAGTTATACCAATCCGCCGTGGCTATTTCAAAGAGAAATTTTGGTAACTAAAAATAATAATAATATTGTCAACAATATCAACTTTAATATTCAATAGAAAATTCCCGGTGAGGAGAGAATATACAAATCGATCGACACAATGGTAAAAACGTTGAAGAAAGTGTCAACTGCCCTACAGAATATCTAAACTGTCTGCAAGTACCAGGAATGCCATTACACTGCCTTACTGAAAATTGGATCTGCGATTATACTACTCAGAAATCTAAATTCACCAAAACTAAACAGTGGAACAAGGATGATCGTCAAACAGTTACAATCGAAGCCAAACTGTTGACTGCAAAGGACACACAGTATTTATCCCCAGAATAACATTGATCTCTACTAAACTGCCGTTCCAATTTAAAATACTGCAATTTCCAATCAAATTAGCCTAGTTTTACAATTAACAAAGTGCAGGGACGAACATTAAAATATTGTGGCATCAACCTCAAAAACTCGTGCTTTTCTCACAGTCAACTATACGTAAGTAGGAAATTCGAAAAAAATTTTACTCATATACCAGCGATAACAAAATGAAAAATGTTGTATATAAACAAGTAATGTAAATAGTTAGAATACGTTTTCAATAAAAAAAAATTACCTCTTATATTTTAAAGTTTATCCTTTTATTCCAACTACCACACACTCTCATATCAACTCCCTGAGCGAAGCCGGGTACCCCAGCTAGTAATAAAATAATGACATTACTAACAAATTTTTGTACTGGAGGAAACACGCAGCCTCTCTTTCATACTTCCCAAGTTTCGGGAATCCCTTGCCAGGACCATGGATGACGTCACTGTCGACACCGGCTTCTCCCACATCTGTTTACCTCACTTTAATATTGACAGTGACCTTGTTAAGCTAAGTGCTTTTTTTTTGTGGTTGGCACATCTCCTTATCTTGGCACCTCGGACAAAAGGCTTCATCTTTGAACAATTCAGAGATTTTGGGGCCTCTCCCGCACAAATGTTAGAATAGCTCAGCCCCTCGTTACGGTATTGTGGTACGGATTAATACAAGGCATTTATCATCTGAAATTGACAAACAAGACATTGTGACACGAGCCTCTGCAGAAAGCTCTTAGCTGTGGACTGCGTGCGTTAGACGCAGTCATTTGAACCTACATGGTATATACCAAAAGTAGTAGGACTGATTTTTTTAAAAAAAATTTATTGAAGATATCTTTACAATTCCTTAATCCTCTTCGAAATAGCACCCTTAGGCAGCTACACGCCAAAAATTACGCTGCTGCCATTGGCCGTACGCCTTCTGGAAGTCAGTTTCGGGGACGCTGTTGAGAGCCCTCGTCGATGTTGCTTCAACGTCCTGGATTGAGTCAAACCGCTGTTCCTTGAGCTGATTTTTCATCCATGTGAGTAAGAAAAGTCAGATGGAGCCAAATCAGGACTGTAGGCGGGGTACAGCAATGCGGCAATGTCAATTCGGGCCAACAATTGCCTCATGACGACGCGCCTTGGCACGGCGCATTGTCGAGATGCAGAGTCCAGTTGGCGGAGATGACTTGTCGGACGCGATTCACTCGGTCTCGCAGGCGGTTTAGCACTTGCACGTAAAAGTTCGAATTGCAGTTTCCCCAGGGGAAACGAACTCCTTATGAATCACCCCGCGACGGTAAAAAAAACACGATCAGCATTGTCTTGATCTTTGATTTGCTCATGCGAGCCTTCATTGGACGGGAGGATGAAGAAGGCAACTGTTGGCCCGATTCAGCGTTGCCACGTTGCTGCACCCCGCCTACAGTCCCAATCTGGCTCCAACTGACTTTTTTGTTTTATTCCCACGGATGAAAAGGCAGCTGAAGGAACAGCGGTTTGACTCAATCCAGAACGTTGAAGCAGCATCGACGAGGGCTCTCAACAGCGTCCCCGAAACTGACTTCCAGATTGCGTATGGCCAATGGCAGCAGCGTAATTTTTGGCGTGTAGCTGCCTAAGGGTGCTATTTCGAAGAGGATTAATGAATTGTAAAGATATCTTCCATAATTTTTTTTTTTTTTAAATCAGTCCTACTACTTTTGGTAGAGACCTGTATGTGAGCGTAGACACGAACAAGTCCGCTCATTATTCAGCTTCAGGTAGCTGTAACTGTGGGCAGATATTTGCAGTCTCGCTCCCGGACCCTTACGCTGTGAATTTTGCATATCCCTTTATATTTAAATTAAATATTGGAATATCTACAGTACGCCTTGTGTTACACTACCTTATGTTCTTGCCTGTAATAAACAACTAGAATGTTGAGTACACCTTCCGTTACATTATACTATCTTCTTACTCCTAACAAATAACTAAGATCAGAGTTACATTAATGATATATAATATATAAAAGACTACTTTTGAAATACATACCAACACGTTCTAATATCAAAGACAATAATCTTTCATTGATTAAATATCGGTAAACCTATGATTCCGTATTCAAAAAACATTAATGAACGCAGATTTATAATGCTGCAAAAAGAAAAAAAAGTCATCAAATGCGCATTTCTCTAGTGGGTACACATATTTTGTATTAATAAAAACATTATTTTGAAATAATATTTTTGTTAATTTATTGAATTATTTTTAAATTGAGATCACTATTTAATTTTTGAAATTATCTTAATGGTATATACAAATCAAACACACACAAGAAATGGTTTAAACAATTACATCATATCTCAGAAAAATTTTGAAAATTTATTTAAAAATTGAATTTTTACATCACATTTAATCGAATGATAAAATTGAATTTTTATGGAAATTCTCTATTGAGGAATCAAATTTATTGAAGATACTCTTTTAGATATGTTGTAAAAATCATAAAATCCAGAAATGTCGCTCTGTTTTACAGTAACCTCAGGGAGACTACATATCGATATGTATTGTGAAAGAACTTTTCATTCAGAAGTACAGCGATGAATTAGATTTATTTATAGTTATTCGACAAAAGTTACATAAAACATGGAGTAGAAAAAATAACCTGGTCGCCAGCTTTTATTTGATATCCGTGAAGATTACTTAAGACTATTTTTCCGTTAACGCCCCACTAAAAACCAAATAAACATCTCCTCCTTCCTCTCCCCCCCCCCCCTTTTCCCCGCCAATTATGAGTGAGGGTGTCGTAAGAACCAAAATATTGCACAATTACAAATTCCTTCAATAAAGGATTCGAAAGTTATGAGGCTGTGGACGGGCAATCCTAAAATTATTTACAATTTGATCGTCCGTATGAACTGTGTACGACATATCGACGTGGTAAGAGGATTTGAGCTGGCACGCATTCCGCCTCTGCCGCGGCTGAACCTAAACCAGTAAACCTGTCGGATAAACGAGACTAACAGATTAATATATAATCAGAATCTCGTACTTTCTCATTGGTAAACATCCAAAATTTGTCTATCCGTGCTATTCATGACTTTATTTTATTTACAAATTTACTTGTAGTGTCCCTGCATAAAAAATGATCAGGACCTATATAATAAACGGAAAATTTTCGAAATCCAGTATTAGTACCAGTCTTCATTGATCCAAAGATCTGAATCGAGAGGACGCCGGTTCGAATCCCCGTCCGAACATAGAGATTTGGGTTTTCGATGGTTTCCCCAAATGCCGGGATGCTTCCTTCGAATGCCTTCCCTTTCCTCGTCCCCCGTCCTTTCCCGCCTCTGTTGACCTCGAAATCGTCGAGGCTTAAAGCGATAAGAAAAAAAATACGATGCCTCGATCCACTTTTTCATAACATCAAGTTGATTAAATTGATCTATACCAAAGTGCATTTGTTTTCCTAATAATGGTAGATGTAATCATTTTTAGCACATTGTAGATTCAATACAATACTTTTAGAACGTGAAATGTTGCTTACCTCAGAGAGTACACTTTATTGAATCTGCAATTAACAGTTTTCTCACAGACATCTATGAGAGGTAAAAACTCTACACTCTAAACGACTGAACAAGGAAATTAGCAGCGCGTAAAAGTGTGTTACAGTGGTTTACAGTCTAAACGAAGAAAAATGAATAATAACAAAAAGATTGTGTTTGACGTATCAAAAGTCTGTTTAATTCAAATAACCAAAGTGAAATGTGTGCTCGGGCATAAGCGCGGTTTCAAAGTAAACGACGCAAAATAAAATTGTTTTCCTTATAAATGTAGATTTATTTCCTTTATAAATTACAGAAGCTATACAATTTATCTCAAAATCTTTAATTTTCTTACAAGAGAATTTATTGTACATTTAGACTGCTTTTTGGAATTTGTTACGTATAGAAAGCGCGATGAAGGCACATTAATACGCACAGTAACTCTTTTCCTTGCCTACCTGCTCTCCCCTCCTTGTGGAACAGTCAGCCGTTCACCCCACCGTTCGCAATGCCCGAGTGGTTAAGAACAAGGTTCGGTTTTCGCACATCTGTGCGGATGGAGTTCCCAATTAAAGGTTTTTTTACCCTGCCCAGGCGGCAGTGTTTGCTTTTACTGGAGTCCCATCTGTCGTGGGACAAGGAGAGGAAGCGCGTCCAATCGCGACAGATTGAAGGGAGGCAATAAAACGCAGCCCAGCTGCCTCCATCTCTCCTCGCCTCATCACATAAAATCACATTTCGCGATTGTATTTCCCTTACTACCTGCATCCAGCACAAGAAGTTAAGCATCCACCGAGGTGAATTTAGCCCCGAGAAAGGAAGAGGAACCCCAAAGTCTTGAATGTGGTTTTATGAGTGTAATTTATTCCAGTATCTCTAGCCTGTGGTTGGAAAAGATGGTTCAAGTGGTCCGCAGGTAATAAATTAAGCATTTAGATACCGGATTGGTATTGTATAATGCCTCTAAGCCAGAATGAACTATAAGCCTAACTCTTTAAAAGCCACCAATATTTCAATGACTAGGTAAAAATCTGGTATCTTTAGGATGAGGATAGAACATTATTGTCCCTACAACAGTTTTTTAATTTCCACTTGGCATCAAAAAGAGCACTCTTGGTCTAATGATTAAGTGAACGGCCGTTTTCTGACGTTCTTGTTACAGGTATGAGAGACCGCCGTACGTGGTAAAGTTGATAACAGAATGGTGAAGTAAACAAAAATAAAAAGTATCAGGTCTAGCGTTTTTTAATTTGTACATATAGATCGGTGGAATAGTGCAGCAACCAGCTTATAGTAATATTTATTGTTAATTTGGTTATTGAATATTAAGAGCCTTGTCAATAAGTAATTTAGTTTTGATAGTTCAGTTACAGTTTCATAACTGATTTTCCATAGGAATTCAAAACATGCTTTTAGATTTATTACTTAATAGTACAATATTGTATAACAGTACAATAAAATATATCTCAGACATATAATAATAATTCCGTGTGGTCGTACTGACCTGGTGACAGGGTTTCTACTAGCTGCGCATTCCACCCCTGTCGTAGCTGCCTTAACCTAACCGGGCAATTCCACGAGGTACAGGAGACCTACAGTTTAATGTGTAATCCGAACCACGGAAGCAATTTGGCGTTCTTCACATTACACAGCAAGCTGTGCCAGAGGTGAATGATGGGTTAAGGGCCTATGAAAGTCCCCGCCAAGACAGGGATTCGAACCGGGGACCTATCTTTGCTCAGTCAGACACCATAACCACTGAACCACCAGACCTCTCATGTCCCAGATATTGATAATACACACAACTATAAAAATTATGGTCATATAAGTTAGAGGTCTGCAGCATTATTTTTGACTATTTACTGGTCGTCGGACTGAAAAAGGTTGAGAAACGCTAATCTAGGTGAATACTGACTAGATCCTTTTTTTTTTTAGGGCTTTACTCCTCGTCGACGGCTAAGGTCATTAGAGGCGGGATGGGACTGGGGACAAGGAACGGGAAGGAATTCGGCCATGACCTTTTTGAAGGAAGCATCCTGGCATTCGCCTGGAGTGATTTGGGGAAACGATGGAAAACCCAAATCTGGATGCCCGGACGGGGAATCGAACCCGCGTCCTCCCGAACGTTAACCATTCACCCACCACGCTTGGTGGGGTCGTTTCATTTATACTCTAAAACAAATATGGCGAGAAATGACTGTTTTGTACCCAGGCCAAATTTATAACTCACTTTGTTTGTTTGATGACTTTGGTAGCCTACTTAACTCAATTCACGCTGCAATCACAATATAGCGATATGTCGCTTTACAATTAAATGTATGTATGTTCGTTTGGGCCAGCTAGGACCACGGTAAGCCTTCGTTTGGTTTGAATCGGCAATTGGTGTTTAGATATAGGTGTTACAACAAAGGTCGTTACAGCAAGAGTGGGTCAACAGTTTAAAGTGGAATCATAACTACGGAAGCGTTCTGCGGTAATTCATATTACTCAGCAAGCCAAAGGTGAAGGTCGGATTTAGGGCCAAGACAGGGAGTCTAACCTTTCGATATCCAGTCAGATGCCTTAACCACTGAACGCTACTCCTAAAATACATCTCTTCTGGTCAACAATTTCAAACCGACCCAAATGATAGTGCGGCAACGGAATTCGGGAGAACGCGGGTTCAAATCTTAATCCAGCCAACCAGATTTAGAATTTATATTGTTTCCAAATATCACTACAGGAGAATGCCTGGATGGCTCCTTCAAAATTCCAGGACCAAATTATTTCCTATTTCCTGCCCCCAGACCTTTCCTGCCTCTAATGACCTCCAGAGCCGACCAATCACAGCGAAGTAGCTGGAGTCTGGGCTGGCTCAACAACTTCCCACGTTCTAGGCCGCACTTCACCAGAAGATGGCGACAGCGAATCAGATCGCCAAAATATTGTGTAATTATAAATGTAATTATAACACTATTTTAACTCGGCAAGTAACCCGAGAATAATTTTTATACTCTCAACGCTGAGAAAAACTGCGTTCTTATGCATTTCATCGTAGTTAATTAGCTATAAAAGTGTGCACGTAACCTCGAAATTCTAGTAACATCTCCGGTCGCTGTTAATCTGCAAACGAACGCCGGTGTGTGACGTCACCTTTCTCCAACCAATAGCTATGGAGGTGAGAGAGCGAGCTTACTAAATTACATAGTAGATTTTATAAACCTTCCACGACAAATAATGCTATACCCTCAGCGAAACAAAGGCATGTAATTTGTGAACTGCTATAATTCATTTCAGCGTGTGGAAAGCATTTCTGGCTCAAGTAATCACGTAAGCGATTAATATGAATCTTGTTCTTTCCATATCCCTGCACGAAGCCGTCAAAGTGGCACAATGAAGTCCCACAACCAGCACGCTGTTGACCGATCGAGAGAGGTTCAGTTGACAGAGAGAATGCAATCCTGTTATCGATCCGTCACCACTCCAAGTCCAACATCAGGTACGGCGACCCTTGGCTTCGTGTGTTTGTCGGCTGGAGTGGCGGTGTCCCGTTACATGTACACGACAGTACAAATGTTTAACAGCTGCTCTCTCTGCAAGCACTGCAACACATGGACAACACGCTTAAGACTCATACATCGCATTCTTTTGTTGCTTTTAAACCTACCTCACTTTCAGAATCCGTGTCATAGTGCGTCACTCTAAAGCCTGCCTGCTGATCCGAATCAAATCCTTCATCTGTTTTAACAGCACTAAAGTAAATTACTCACTATGCACAAATGATGGAATAATTGCTTCGTAACTGTCTCCTAGCAATAATTTATTTTAGATTTAATTCCTCAGACATGAAAAATAAGCTACTTCATGATATTCCGGAGTTTGAATACAAGGCTTTCATCACATTTTCGGTCGATTATTAGCATTTAACTTGGAAGACAGTCTACTGCCATGAAAAAGTAAAAATGTTAATGCACAGTCATACTGCATTCCTCGGAGCGGTCTGCACAGATTTCAAAGCGCTAACAAACCTCACTAAGTGTAAAATTTAAAATCATTTTCTTTAATGTCCAAGGCTAAGTTTGTTATGATTCATTCTTTCTTGTACATCGTACAAGAAAATCAATATTAAAACCAGTCAGCTGAATCTCAAATGGACAGCCATACGCATTTGCTATGTATAGAAAGGGAGCCATGGCCCAGCCGATGTTAAGTTTCACAGCTAGTTATATAGACAAAAAACTAAGTTAAAAAATCGTTAAAGTAACAAGAAATTAATTTGTTTACTATGTTACAAGTTTATTTAATTTGGGATGCCATAGTCACGTTTTGACAGTCCTATGGCGTTTACAGTACATTTTATGTTCACAGTCTAGATGTCATCAACAAAATCATTTAAAGATGATCCAACTAAGTTTGACTTCTAGTTACATGACTAAACATCAAAATTTCGTCACCTAGTGTTTTTACTGCACTAATTGCTTGCATTTCTCAATTTGATAAGGTCGAAAATCAGTAAGACTGACATTTAGAAAAGCCATTCCAGCCAGAGAAGATTTAGCGGATACATTGCCATTTTTGGTAAAATGGTACTCCTTTCATTCATTAATGTATACGTAAAAGATTTCGAATCGTCTCAATAAGGTTGGTTTTGGTTTCTGTCTTACAAGAGGAGGCCACCAATTGTAAAATTCAGATTCAATTGGTACTGTATGTAGTAAAAACTGATGGCCAGAGGTGTAATGTGGCAAAGCAGTACCATGCGTTTCTTCTCCCTTGTCGAGAAAATCGTTATTGAAATATTCCGTTGCGATCAAATACTTTCTACGTTAGGGAGATTTAAAAGGGCATCGAGCAAGCTCTCTGCCTCACCAGCCCGTAGCCACCGGATCTGGCAACGCTATTTTATTTATTCAAATGTATATACAGATAATTCCCGGCAATCAATTTCAATAATTATGCATATAATAAGTTTTTTTAAATGCGTTTTGTTTTGGAAAATCCGACAGCGTCTCGTCTCGATACACCCGCCCCCTGGGGCGGGAATGAACATCTGTCCTTCAACTGTAATGGTCGAGTAAAGACATTTGTATTTCAAAGCTGCCGCATCAAATATTTCTATTTTTGTAATATAACTTTGTTTTCGAACAACGTAATGAAGTTCTAAAGTGTCAGTATTTTCCCAGGAAACAGCATTTATAAAACTTAATAAATGCGTAATTGTTCAAACTGATTGCAGGGTATAATCTATATACACATGTGAAAAAAAGGCAAGTAGCGAGATTCGATGAGGCGACGAGGGGCTTATGAAGCAGAGAGCTCGCTCGATGCGCCACCCGCCACTTCAAATCTCAGAAACGAAGAAAGTATTTGAACGTAACGGAATATTTAAACGATGATTTTCTCGAGAACAGTGAAGAAGTGCATGTTGCTGCTTTGCCACAGGCCACGAGCTTTTCTAACACACAATATGAATCGAATTTGAATTTTACACTGCTGGCCTCCCCTTTTAACAACATTATGCTTCCTCCGACAGTATTCAATCTCGTTACTTAATCACAAGCCTTTAAAATTAATCACACTTCACAGCTTCACTTTCGTTCCTCACCTTCCTAAGCTTCCTCTTTCTCATCATTTCTACCCAGAAAATCAAATTTTTCCCTTATCTTTATTCATCATTCTCTATTTTAGTTGCCTATCTTGGTTAGTGGACATCCCACGTTCAATTCCATATTGCCACATACACTTACTGATCTTTTGTAAATCTTGTAGTACTCACTCCATATAATCCAAGAGATTTATATGAAGGTATTTTCTATCTTTTGAACACAGAGTGTTGTTACATGGATGAATACAAATCAAAATTAATATTCTACATTTCCGTTTCCTTTCATACGGGTAATATAATGCCTAACAGTGAGGCAGACGCTAAATTATAAGACAGTTTTTACCGAATCGCGCATTTAATTAAACCGGTGGTCTCAATATCAGTTGAGTATTTCTCCACTCACCCAGCTAGTCCCTATTAACGTTGAAGTTTAATGTATTTCACAATAGAAAAGCTTTTTAAAAAATCTATAAAAAAATTCTCCAAACAAATTTTTGAATCCATAACACGTGGGACCATAAAAACACAATTTTCACTGTATGTTAGTCAATCTTCATGAAATAAGTCCCCTCTACTGTTTTCAAAATTCCCGCTCAAACACGGTCAACGGGAATAGAAAATTATAAAAATTGAAATTTTAGGGTAACTGTAATCACAAATCGATTAATCACACTTGTAACAGAGACATGATGTCTTCTCCCCCTCCCTCCCCCCTCTTCCTCACCTGATGCCAATAAATTTTTGTATTTGTAAACAATATTATTTCGGAAGTATATTTTAATTTACTACCATCATTCGTAAAACCGATTAAATAGGCAGAGGCAGCACCGTTTCTATGTCAACAATGTGATCCATGGATTTTTGGGACAGGTACTCTTAAGTTTCTCGGCGCTAATGACCCCGCCGTCGACGCGCCCTTAAACCTCAACAACTCTCTCATCTTAAGTTTCGATTTTTCGATGAAATTTAAATTCTTAAACGTTTACTTCGACTGAAGCGTACCGTAGGATAAATGTTTTCAGAATTTTCGTTTGGTATTTACAATCAGTAAAGGGAAATTTTTAAAATCACACGAGTTGTGCACTCTCAGAAAACAAAACAATGTTTTACTCTTCCTTCTAATAAAGTTTATTTATTTCATCGAAATCGAGTACCCATTTCCATATTAAATAGTCAGTTTGTTCTTCCAGTTTTGAAAAATTATTTTACCCCCGAAATACGATTTCCAAAATTAAAAAAAGCCAAACTTCGATTTTAGTTTAATACAATATACATAATATATCGCGAAATAATTAAATAGGCACACTTCAGGACTTTTCTTGATAGATAAATTATATCATTATTGTATTAGCGTTAGACAAAGGCTCCTTAAGAATAATAATTAGAATAGTCGATATAAAAACAAATAATTTGTTATATTTTATGTATTTCCATTTCCCACTTACTTATGTGATCTAATTCTGGAGAAATTCTTCACCGACGCAGAAGGCATTTAAGTCACAAATGAGTTTTGTAAGCATTATTCGCGTACTTCGTCGCTTACCTGTTTAAAATTCTTTTACTGGTTGGTAATGCCATCGTAGCGCTTAAATTCGTTACTATCATTTGTAGTAGAGAATCTTGAACACTTCATCCACAGTGTTGACATAGTCATAAGACAAGGAATAACTACAACATACAGAAAGATTAAAAATCGTTAGGTCTATCAATTATTCGAAATTGTATACCTTTTTCTGAAACATGTTTATTCAAAGTCTTGCCGCAGTGAATAATGTTATTTCTGATAAACATGACAGTTTTAAATGCAGCCTCAGAATGTTTACTCCAGAATCCACTTCATTATGTAAAAGAATTTTCGTTTTGAAATTCGAATACTTACAATAACGACGAGAGTATTACGTGTTTTGAAATACGGAAGGAGAAGTTGACAACTTCATTTACTATCTGTGATGTGGTGTACAACGTTTTAAAACTATGTCAAAATGTAGCAATTAACAATGGTCTGTGGTCATTTAGCTGGAATTATATTTGGTTCCCAGATCCTCGAGATTGTTTTCAGAATCAAAACGAAGGTATAAGCAGAACGGCACAGAATCTTCAGTAACAGAAGTCAGTTTCATAATGCGATCTTGGAGTAAGAAGAAATTTCTAGACAGTTTATATGCAACACCGTAGTTTATGGATGTGAAACTCGGAAAAAATGAAGATTTAGGCATTAAAAAGATGGCGCTACAGAAAAACGCTGAAAATGGTGTGACTATGATATGAACTGGTTGAAATTCTAGGGGAAAAAAAAGCTTGTAGAAGGGTATGATAGAATAAAGAGGCTGGTAGGTTACATTTTAAGACATGCAAGATTCGTTTAGTCACTGCAGAGAATAGAATAGTGGACAAGACAAAAAATATATGAAGCAGGTTGTTGGAAGAAATTACCTCAGCCGCAGGAAGAAATGTGTGATCCCATTAAACCCGTCGAGATGCTCATGATAGGAACGGAAAGTATGTAATTGAAAGTTAGAATTCTCTGGTGCGGTGCGTAACTCGAGGACCGTAACGGAGAGAATGAGTGCAGAAAGTGAAGCACACGGCGGTATTTGTAGAGAGGCCCAGGGGAGGCGGGCCAATCAACCTTCTCCAGAGACACTCGATACCGGACAGTGATCCGTCCCAATGGACACCTCGCCACCTCCCGCCTAGGCGCACCACGCTATACTAACACGACGAATTTTATGTCACTAAGGGCGATATATTTCTTAAATAGAACATGATGGGAAATTGTGTATTACCATTACTATAGTGTTATGTGAATTTGATGCACTGTTGCTGCATGGTCGCAATCTAAGAACGTCATTTTGGACAATAGGATCAAAAATAAATTAACGTTTCCTATAATGTGTCGTAATCTCCTTCATTTAATCTTGTTCAAACGGTTCAGTGGAATCTTGAGCAGTTTGGATTGGTTTAGAAAGTTAAATCAAATAGAACTCAAAGTTGATACTTTATTTGAAACCAAATGTAATTCCCATTCCGAGCATTTATCACAGGCCAGACAGTGAAAAAACGAAATATTAGTAATAACACACTTCGGTCCTTGTTAAACACACTACAGCATACTATGTTTCATAATTGTAACACATCAAATACCATTCACGTGACTCAGCGCGTACCTCGTTTAGGATATTCCAGAAGCCGCCATAACTTCTGTAATTACTTGAAGCCAATTTATTACTCTCTGAAAAACAACTTTAAAATCTTAATATATTTTTCTCGGGCTTCCAACCGTGTTAAGATGTCATATTTGCGGGACGTTTCGAAGGCGTCCATCTCTGCCTTCATTCTCAACCAAATGTCAATGATTAACTGTTTGTTTATTCATTTGACATTTGGTTGAGAATGAAGGCAGAGATGGACGCCTTCGAAACGTCCCGCAAATATGACATCTTAACACGGCTGGAAGCCCGAGAAAGATATATTAATATTCAACGCCGTGAAAAATTACGATCTTACAACTTTAAAATCTGTGAAAATCCAAAGGCAACGAGAGGGGAGCTTAAAACAAGGACTGTAAATTATAAAACAGGGGAGCATAATAGCAAACAGTGATATCACTGTAACCTACTATAATGATTCAACACGGTATACACAATCAGCAAAGGTTTTCCGAAAGAAACGATTCATCTATCCTTACTTTTATATGGAACTTTCAAAAATTTGCTTTCGATGGCCGTGTCTTAAACTAATTATTATTATTTTATTTTTACCTTAGTATGTATTTTTTTCTTGGATTCCAGCTAGGACGACAATATCTTCCGTCTCCATTTAAACTTACGTAGTTGAATAATAATACTAGCTCTAGAGTTAAATTTAAAAAAAAAAAAAAAGCTTTTCGTTTCTTTCTAATATAATATCTGAATGAAAATTTTTGTATTATCCCCATCTTCTCTTTTAATTCCAAATATTCGTCGATTACGTTTTCTTAATTTATCAGCTTGTAAAACTAAACGCAATTTTTATTTCACAACTTTTCTTACTTAATCACTAAGGTGACTCTATATCCCCCAAGCTATTCACATCAGTCCTAGAGTTGGCAATGTCAAAAATCCAATGGCAAAACCGAGGTTTGAGAATAAATGGAAGAAATCTCAACAACTTAAGATTCGCTGATGATATAGTTTTACTCTCAAACAGTCTGGAAGAGCTCAAAGAACTGATAAATGAACTAGAGACAGCGTGCAGTGAAGTGGGCCTTAAAATAAATATATCAAAAAGCAAAATCATGCAAAACAAATGGGCAGAAAAATATAAAGACAAGGCGGACATGAAAGATTCTGGTATTGAGTTCGTAGATCAGTACATCTATCTTGGCCAACTGATCAATATGAATGGTGACTCAAAGCCTGAGATCTACAGACGGATAAAGCTGGGCTGGAGAGCATATGGAAGAAATTCCATAGTTTTTAAATCGAACATGCCAATACATCTTAAAAAACAGGTATTTGAACAATGTGTATTACCGGTCCTCACATATGCCTGCCAGACTTGGACCCTAAATAGTCACACAAAGCAAAAACTGAGAACTGCCCAGCGAAGTATGGAAAGAGCAATGCTAGGGTTTACAAGAAGAGACAGGAAAAGGGCTGTGCACATCCGTTCAATAACTAAAGTAACAGACATCTTAAAAAGAGTCATGACCCAAAAATGGCAATGGGCCGGTCATGTTGCTCGCAAAAGAGATGAAAGATGGACTACGGTAGTGCTGGACTGGATACCGAGAAACCTGAAAAGAGCAAGAGGAAGACCCCGGATCGCTGGGATAAGGATATACGTCGAGTTACAGGCGTGAACTGGAAGAGGGCGGCTCAGGATCGATCGGCCTGGAAAGAACTACAGCAACACTATGTAGAATTAAATTCTAATATATAGCTCATTAGGCTTAAAGAGGCTACATCCTGAAAAAAGGATTGATATAGCTGCAATAATAAATAAATAATAAATTCCTTTTCTGCGTGACTTATTCGTCCGATGCCGTCTTATACAATTCAATTGTGTGTTGTTTATTTTTTTTTACAGTCCAACTATTTGCTTTATAATTTCTGCAGATTCGTCCAGCCTGCCGCCATATTCTTACGCCATTCTAGGCTTTCACTAATCTTCACCATTCTCGATTTTACAATTATTCCCTTCTTCGTTACCAAATACACCAGTTATTCCTTGCCTTCAGAGATACTCGTACAATAACTCATGACTGATAGTTGATACTTGGGCTGTTATAATCCATACTGTTAGACTAATAATTAATTAAAAATTCTACTGTACACATCAATGAAAACTTTTGTAGAAGGCTGACTGTATGGCCGATAAGATTAAAAGCCGGTAAATACATAACAGTTACATTAGTATTGCAGATTTATAATTTTTAATACAAATAAATGAACACATTATTTAATATTTATAATTATTAACATATTGGCGTGACGCGTGACCGCTACGCCATCTGTACGGAATTAACGAATTGCTAATACCGAAAGCAGTAAATATACATTACCCACATGTTACAGTTTTATGACAGAATGTGATAAATCTCTTCGACAGCCGTGTTACACAAGGAGCGATCGTGTCCTGTATTGCAGATAGAATATTCACTTATCGTGATATCTTAATAGAACTTGCTGGCTTGTATAACTTACAGCCAATTTTACAGAGATTTCCAAAATAATCTTCAATATTACTTACCAAAGTCGGTGTTCTCATGTCAATAAAGACCCTGCCAGGGCGGTAGTCCTTTAGATCAGTGGAAGATACACTGATAAATATATGTATGGCTTCTTTCGAACACGAATTTATGACTAAAATATTATGAAGCATAGACTCCACGAATGTATGATCGTAACTACTGGCAGAATGCAAACTATTATAGTCTCCAATTAGTATCATAACAAAAGGCTAAATCGATAATCACGATTTAATTAATGCGTTTATGGACAGTGGAAGGAAGCAATTACTTTCAACGCCCGTATTAAACTACGCTACCAGATGTAGTTGCAGCGGGATATGGGATGGAAATGTATTCGCAAAAAAATGCGTACATGAAATATGAACAGTGCGACCAGGTGGCTCAATGGTTAAAGCATCTAACTGGAGATCGAAAGGTCCCAAGTTTCAATTCTCGTATCGACGAGGACTTTCAAAAGTCCTTAACCCCACTTTCACTTCTAGTACAGCTTACTGTGTAATGTGAAGTATGCAAGAAAACTTCCGTGGTTCGGATTCCACCGTAAACCGTAGGTCCCATTGACGCATTAGGATTATCGGATTACGTTAGATAAGGAGAAAAAAAGTTGGCAGCTACATCCGATACCAGTACACCTCCTTCAGGAGGCTCCAACCAAACTTCGGGGTGAGTAACATGCTTAGCTTTATTAAAAATATATATGTATATATGATCAGTGACCGCCGTGTCATAATGTACCAATTGTCAATATTTGACATATATCAGAAGAAATATGTTTATTAATTAGCTGTAATAAATATGTGACATTTATTATTCATCTATTCGCAGTAAAACTATTCGATTGACGAAAATAACACTATGGTCACTTTAGCTAACCACAAGGAATTATTACTACATAAACATTCAATTGTATGGGTGTCATCCCCTACATGAGACTTACAAAAATGCACTATTAATAAACATTTGATTTACTACTGCAACTTGAATACATGAAAGTATCATTCTATCCAGCAAAAAAACGCTCTTCAATAAATGTGGTAGAACCAAGAGAATCTTTCAGACGAACTTCCTCGTACATTACGTTAAAAAAAAAAAAAAGGCCATATGACCCGGAGACCCCAAGGGTAGTTCCGCCGCCTGTTGACAGAGTTTCTAATTGACGCACATGCGCCTCTGTTGTGGCTACACTAACATATCCCATAAATTTCACTAATTACAGACGACTTGCAGTTTTACGTGAAATCCGAGCCGAGGAGCGTTCCAGCGTAAGTCACATGAACAAAACAAAGCTAGAAGTGAAAGTTAGTTTTTAAGGCCATAAAAGTTCCAGCCGAAAACGTGATTTGAAACTGGGACCTTCCGTTCACCGGTCACGCACGTTAACCAACTGGGCCACCATATCACATGGCAGATGCGTTAACGGGCCTATAATCGCTTAAACCAATACAATGTTATGAATATTAACATTTATCATGCCCCTGTGGATTTCGGGTGGCGTATCCGGCAATCACTCCCCACGTTATTAAAATACAGCAGCATGGGATCCCAACTAGCATCTGACTATCAAATTGACTTTTTGAAACTGTAATAGGCATCTGGAAATGAAAACCTAAACACATCGTCTACGAGTAAGTTGTAGTGGGTGCCTTGGTGGGCAAACTACATTACAATTATCTTTCATACCTCTATGATTAATAATTGTGGATTTTTATTCTAATGAAGGAGTGAAAATTTATTAATTTTGCAAGAATCTCGACGTTAGTTGGAATTTAGGAAAAATTGTCACAATATGACATTTATTTTCTTATCAATGGCGATTACAAGTCTGAGCGAATTTACCGTTAACATTAACACAAATTGGCAACATCATAAAAGCAACGCTCAGAGGTACAATTAGCCGTCATGAGCAAGCAAATAATTGTATATTTACTTTTAAATATATCTCAGAATCAAAATGCAAGAAATAATGACAACTGGAAACAATGAAAAATACAAGTTATGACGACCTCAGACAAAGGCATCATAATACTGTGACTTTACAGTTAAAAAGACAATCATGGGCGCCACGAATGAACAATATATCATTCGAAAATAACTAGTTCTGGCAAATTATGCCGCTAGCTCAGGGGTTTTTACAATTACAAAGTGAGAACATGGATCTGTCCTCTCAAAGTCGTTTAAGGGTTCTGTTTCACGGAATGCACAATCAGATGGCTTGGTCGTAATAAGTTACCATTGTAGTTCTGCGTCTGATGTCTACGGTGATTGGAGCGGTCCCACGGTATGTGAGGCTATCTCACAAGTCGGCTACAAGCATCTCTGGTCTGACAATGCGCGTCATCGCATTACTGGCGGTGTCGCTGTGATAAGCTTGCTCCATCAAGACAGAAGTCGTATATCAGCAGTTGGCGAAAGAAGTCAACTTTCCAAGTCAACCTCAGACTAGACTCGCATAGCTTGGACTCGAAGATCGAATTGAAGCTCGTCGCTCTTCTCTCTCGCGAGGAAACTTCTCGCTCCGCCCCTTGTAGTCTCGAAGCTCACATATAACATAAATTCCCAGGATTTTAAGTTATACGCTCATCTGGATTGGATCTTCAGGTCGGCACCTAATGTCACGTGATATCCCCGATATCTGATTTGCCCAGCGTATCTAACAGAGGTCGGACATATTCGGCTAAGTTCGCCGGGGTGAGAGCACATTCGGGTGTCGGCGGCAGGCATTTCCCGCCAGGTGAGTGACCCATCCCCAGGGAGCAGAGTGTGTGGTCCGGCAAACCCCAAATCCGTGACGTCTTGTCGCCATGGCTCGGGAAGACCAAGATTAGCTTCAAGCCTACATAGCTCAATAATTCTTTAATATTCACTTTACCAAGATACACTGTATGTTCACCATTTCATTACAGTCCTCACTTAGAATCTTGCGTACTTTATAAAATTACAACAAAATCTATTTAGGTGGTCGCCCAAGATTTATGTAAATTACTCTAACATTATGACATATATAATAAAAATGCACCTTGTAACGTGGAGACAGCGCGTCATGTTACAAAGTGTAACGAATATGTGGCAGACCACGGCCATACGTCTGTAGTCTTCCAGGTCCAGCAGCTGAAAGACGCTCTCCCATCTCCCTTGTTCTTCATCTTGCTCGATGTTTCATCTAGTGATTCTCTGAGGCGACAGTTGTCAGAGCCAATGGTCGTTCATCATCCTCCTGCTACCATGACGATTGGGCCACCACACATAAATCAGAAAAAGCGTGGAACGAAAAAGCTGCCCCGCAGTCTTTAGCATTGATAATTTACCTCGCTTAAAGATTTCCTCTCATATTGTGACGGCTCGACCGTCTCTGTGCTTAAATAGCAAAGAAAATTATGAAAATTTAAAATTTTAATTTCATTTTTATATTAAAACTTCTTGCACTGATATAATATAACCATTTTAATCTTTGCAGGGATTGGATCAGATTCGCTCTGAACAAAAGATTCATAAAGATAACAAAACATTTATTTTCACATTATGAAAAACTTAATGCATTTAATTATTAAAAAATTGACAATCACCTTCCTTTTACATAATGATCAAATATACAGTAATACAACACAGTATATTATGGGCGCCACCCTACATGAGAGTACTATATACTTATGCTTACACGCCGTTGATACTCAATAAAAATTGTCCGACTAGCTCAAAAAATAATAATAATATCATGAGAAGTTGCTTCAGCCAGGAGCGTTTACAGGAGGGTTGTTGATCCATAAACATTTTCAGTGGTAAAAAATATAATCACCTTATCAATTTCTCACTTGGTGCTGTATGAGCTTGTGCATTGGTGCGCCAAACAACCGTAGACTTTGTCGAACCGTAGGTTCAACCACTTAACTACTTAGGTGAACTTCCCGCTGAAAATACACTTAGACTCGTAACTTTACACTTCATAACACAGCTTCTGATCTACAACCACCAAGAGGTCTTGTTCAGCCACCCGTGGGCAAGTGTCTTCTTCCAGCAGCCAGCGCACCCTTTGTCCATTTTGGCGGGCGAAATTTTCTCCAGCCAATCAGGTGTCTCCAGCCGCTGGTCAACCCCCGCCATTCGAACAGCGCCATGCAAAGAGAAAACATCTTAACACTCCATCGATAGGGGGCATGAACTGTCTCTCCAGCCAACCTTGCCATTCATACATTGGTCTTGTTAATATAATAAAATATGGAGTGACACTGTTCACTACAATACAGCTTGTTTGGGACTGGCTGCTTGCCTACCGCATACATCTTCGAAAATTGTCCCTCTTTAAAAATCCTTGCGTCATACTGCACGCTCCATCTTGCTCGCGGTCGGGAGAAAATCCCGTTATGACGCCCGCCGGGCTGGCGCCACCTCTGTCTTTAATCGTCTGTCGCCGATTTCTCGAAACCTGCCATGCGTATTCGAACATTCACTCGCTCACCTAATATTAAATTGTTTTCTTTACGTCAGAAACACGTCAAATATAAATAATCTGGCCCACCTATATAGACGTTTTAAATAAAAATGTGTCCCCATCTTAGTAGGCGTGGTATGATTTAAATAAGAAAAATCGAGTGGTTGTATCCACTACGATTTTAACAAGTGTTGTCAGGTATGAAATGTATAAACAGTTGTAACTTCCTCATAGTGTGTGATTGCAGGTCACTACCTGAAGTAAATTGTTGTGTTGACTGGTTCAGGAGTTAATCGTAAGGTCCAATCTCTCTTTGGCAGAATTAGAAATAAAACACACATATAAATTACAGTTATTGTTGCATAATTTACTAGTACAGAACGCAAAATATCGCCTGCCGTAGTCGTATTTGCTATGAATCTAATCGAATATTCACAGCATAGTTCAAAATCCTGAAAACTTCCTGTTAATATATCACACCCAAAAATACTCGTTCTGTTGTTTGGTACTATTTTCCAAGTTCATTTATATTGAAATAACTAAAGTGACTGTTTTCGATAACTTTTTTCAAGATGTTAATAAATTTCACTACACGAGGTTGTCAATTTTATTTGTGATTAATATTTAATTCGCTCCCATAAATAATCTTGATATGCACTGTGTCACGTTGGTTAATGATAAAGATAAAAAACTAGTTAAATGAAATACACCACAAATGGATTATTACTAACTTAAAAATTGTCATATGACTCTATGTGAACTTTGGACGCAGCAATAAACGGTAATCTGATTTATAGCTTTACGGGCTATGCCGCGTCGTTTATTGGATTATCTTAGCTTTCAGCTGTTATACTCCAGCCTTCTTCAGAGATACTGTTTATATTTATGTTCACATAGCAACAGTCGCCAGGCATCATGTACAAAGATGGCCGCGGAAGTCTTAAGAATCATTTAAACGGTAATCTGTTGGTAAACTGAATAGATTAAATATCCTCCTTTCCTAACCTGAAAAGATAGACACCCAACATCATATTAGATCAAAAATATACACTTTTCTCTTTGGATTTCGTTAATATTGTTGACTTAGTAGATTTGGTTATTTAGTAACATGTCACGTGTAATAGCAATTTTAATTATTAGAAATTAATTTCATCGTCGCTTAATTGTCAGTTTTTTTTAAGGCTGCGAAATGTTAGATCCACGCTGGTTAAGCAGCCGAAAAATGACAGATCATCATGTAAGTGAATAGATTATAGCCAACACTGAACGGTGTGTCTTATGCGAAGTGAGAATGAAAGCGTTAATATGAAACAGGAACAACAAAATAAAGCACAGAGGCCTTAGGTTCCGACGCAACGTACAGCATCAGATTGAAGACAGAATGGCCACAATGCACGGGCCACGGCACCACAAACGCAGATAGCGACACAAAAGCCCGTTGGGGACGGGTGTGGGAGAGCTCGCACGCACACGTGTACCTCACAAGGTAACACAGCCATTCATAAATATGGAAATGAATTTTTGCGGCAGTCGCTAGGTACACTTTTTTGGTACGGAATGGCTTTCAAGTCGTGAAGCGGACGCGGGCCGTGGACAAAGGACTGTCGACAGGCGCACGGCGGCTCACTCATCGCCTGCTAAACCGAAGCATCGGCGATTTTGATGCAAATCGCTCGCAAGGCAGTAGTAAGGAAGAGTTCACGAAGCACACAATGGATACATCGCAGGACGTGTGAAGCGAGGTATCAAACCTTACAGTTTACAGCAAAAGATCGTATTAGTATTTAAAAGATGAATATTCCGTTTCACTTGTTAAAAATAGAAAATAATTTTTTTTTGGGATGCATGACAATCAATATAAGACCACCATCGCACAGTTTCAATGTAAGTTTAATAAAAGAAATCGTCCATTGAGTGTATAAGAGAACGCTGTTTGCATTAGTTTAATCTCATTTAGAGTATTATTCAGTGGAATAATATAGTTACAAAATAAATAAAAGAAGTCTTTAGAGGACTTTACAATTCATTTACATCTAGGTCATTGGAGGCAGGAGAGGAGTGAGGTGCAAGGAACAGGAAGGAATTCTGCCATGGCCTTTTGAAGGAACTATACAGCAATTCGACTGGAGTTATTTCTGAAAACCGTGGAAAACAGAAACCTGGACGGTCGGAACGCGCAATGGGTGTAGACCCGAAAAGGAAATTTAGCTCACAAAATCAGTAAAATTTTACACCTTAACCCACGAAAAATGTCTGCAATTAAAATTAAGAAACAACTGTAATGGCATATGTAGTGCATTTTTTCAGGTATGATAGATTCAAACTAATGACTATTATTAACTGTGGCACTAAAAAAGTCTTTATGTAATACTTTGTAGTTGTCGAGGACAATTTTGTCTGCAGTTGTTTACTACATTAGGAATTTTTATTTAATTAATAGACAGTTCAACTGTTGTTTAAATAGTCAGGTAAACATAAAAGCAAAAATTGTTGCACTGGGGCTAACTATATGTAATTCTTTTGAAAATAAAACTTGTCTCTCAAAATTACAGTTTGTCAGATATGACGTCAGTTACTTATGGAACTCTGAGGTTTTGTTCTTCGTTATTGAGACTAGCTGTCACGTGTTTGAAGGTTGGAGGGTAACCAGATGGTAGAGAGCGCCCTGTAAAGCTGAAATGTTGATCTCAGCGAATGTACTCCCTACCATTTATTGTTTGACGTCAAACACAGGGCTCTCTTCCATACGACAATGGCACCGATAGTTTAAACTGCTACGGAGGAGGATTGTCACACACTTACGGAAACTGTAAAACATCTAATCTCTAATTGGATTTTAATACTTTACCTATGCACTAAGTAATTAGCTATTTATTTTAAATGAATTATAATAATAAAAATGAAGTTGGTTTTAAAACATTTACGCATTATATTGACTCGACAATTGCTACATTTGTATAGGTCTTTAACGAAACTTTCGTAAATCGCAATAGATATTCTGAATACTATTGCCACTTTCCATTTCTTATTCCGAAACATACACTAATTTGTCAAGAATTCGCACATGCAAATGGGTTATTCACTGAATAAGTTTGTACTTTTCAAGCGTTAGGAGTCTGCAGAAAGCCTTTAATTTCTTTTGATGGCTCACTGAATGAATAACTAACGGGCATTAGTACCTGTGGTTAAAATCTTGTACGACTTGTAATCTTTGTGAATAATATATATTTTTAGTATTAGGACTCTATTGCTGATGAGAGAGAAATGTTCAGAACTTTATACTAGAAGAAAGGTAGTAGCATATGTACTGTACCGGAATTATTTTAATAAACACACTTATGCAGAACAGAGATTGTTTTTTTTTTCTTAGATCCCATTTTTGTGACACAAATACGTTATTTGCTTGTAAAGAATTTTCTTAAAAGGAGATGCCGTAAATAAGAAGGGAGTGATACAGCTTTCCTGTTTCCACAAACATTTACTATTGTTAATGAAAGAGATGCAAAATAGTCATTTTAAAGAATTTGTTGAGTCCCTTGGTTACTGTAGCTTCATTCCCTTCAGAAAATAGATCAAGAATTCCATCCTCTTATTTTTCGGTTGCAGATTGAATTAATTGTTTCATTTTTTACGTAAGTATTAATGCATTTTCACTGAACCAACCGTTTCTTTCGCTGGATGTATTTACGAGACATTTTGCAGCAGAACATTTTTAACGTCTATCAGTACATTTCGCAAACAACAATGTATTTTAACTCTTGTCTGTTGTGAGTGCTTAATTATTCTAGTGTTTTAGGAACAATAGAGAAAAAAAAATTGTATTTAACCATTGCCATACATTTTTCGATTGATGATTTATATGAACAGTAAAAGAAAGTCAGTAGAAGAGAAAACAATCAATAAAACCAGGAACTAGTTTAATTTTAGGTATGTACCCTATAAATAAATATTAAAAATTAGTTGGTTAATTAAATGTTATTTTTTTCGATTATATATTAAAGAGATTTTTTAAAAAATCCTCAGGCTTCAAACAGTGCAAAATAGAAAGAAGAAAAGAAGAAAAACGTAGCACCGGAAAGTATTTAGGACTCAGATAAAGCGACTCTTTGGCACGTTGACGCCGTTCGGGCATGCTCGGCTGCGCCCGACTTTCCCCGACGCGTTTACGAGCGCGCTGTCGCTGGCGCCTTAATCCGCGCCGAGCCGCAACCCCGCGCACACCACGGTTTACTACGCTCCTAACGGTGGACGCGTCGAGCCCGCAGAACGGCCGTCCTCATAATTTATATATGCAAATATTTTACGAGTCACTTAATGAATGTATTGTACGCGCCGGGAAAATTAAAGCAGTAAAAGCGGCTACAAAACGGAGGCGCCTCGCCACGGCACGTACGCAGCGACACTCCAAAATTCCACCAAGTTTAACGGCTTGTGATCGGCCCGTGCCGATGATGGTGTCGTATTTTAGGCGGGGAAATGAAAAACAAAAAAGCTTCGCAACACAGTGAGGCATAAATCAATCGCATAAAAGCAGTATACTCCGATGGTAACGGTGATTCCCATTGTTGGGGACAGGTTTCAAAAGTGCCAAAGCACATAAAATTTCAACATTATGTTAACGATAGAAATTTCACATGAACTGCAGCCGCATTGAAAGAGAATTTGAGTACTGCGCTTTTATGAAATTTTCAAAACTATTACGTAGGTAAAACATTTTTCAAAAACAAAATTTAAACCTCCGCTTTTCGTTGTTATTGTTCTGATTTGATGCGCAACTGTATTACTGCTTTTTTGTTAGTTCATTATTACAATCAAAAAATTTTCTCAACGTTACAAAAACACTGCTGAATTCCATCTGATATTTAGTAACATTTTACTAAATATCTCTTAAAGTTAGTAATTCTTCTCAAACGAACACCTTGGTTGAATGTATCCTGTTATACTGTCGATCAGCCGAAACAAAGATTCAACTACTATTTTGCCAAGATTTTAACCGAGATTTAACTGACGAACTATTAAAATTGTGTCTGGGCACAACGAAATGTATTTTAATTTTACTATTTGAACGGGCGACCGCGTAGCTCAGCTGGTAGAGCGTCTGACTATGGTCCGGATGACCGGGATTCGATTCCCGACGAGGCCGAGGATTTTTCCTCGAAGCTGAACGTCCGGGACGGCCCCCCAGGCCCGAAAAGGGGCCGGACCATGTCGCCAACAACGTGCGAGGTATCCTCTTTATAAGTCGATAATTAAAGAAATCCTGGTTGGCCTTACCAATCCTTCCAGGTTCTTTTGCAATCTGTTCTATAATTGATAGCACGTTCTAACGATATGTGTGGTCCCAGGATATTGTCTCTCACGTTTTTTTTTTGCTATTAACTCGCAGATTAAAATTAATTAGATACTCTTCTCTATAAAATCAGCTGCTATTTATTAATACATCTTAATAAATGCAAATAATTACACTTCTCGTTGATACATACATAAATCTCATACAACAATCTACTTCTCCTTGGCTAAAACAAAACAACACAATCACAGCCTGCCAACTTCAACATAACAAAACATATTATAAAAACTTAAATTTACCCATATTTACACATACTACTGCACAGTACGGCCTTGTATTAAAATAAATACATTCATATATCGCATAAGTCATAAAATTATTACTATTAATATTATTATTATTTCTATGTCTGATGAAGTGGGACCTCACACACGGTACGTCCACCATAGTGTTTACGAAATGTGCCTAGGAAATAGGAATACGGACCTCTACCTCCGTTAATTCTGTTAATTTAAAAGCTGTGAAAACCCACTGCCTTTCTATTATTTGAACCAGTTAGTTTCAGAAGAACTACTGACAGGAATTAAATGCAGAAAAATTGCATACATGGTACATGCTGAAAAATGAAAATATTGACCTACGGATCATCGAGGAATGGATATGAGATCAATATCGTGGCTGAAGAATATCAAAGGTTGGAGTAGTGTAAATAATGTGAAACAACTCCTTCTTGTATCTAAGGATAGCAAAATTCTGGCCCATTGTTACCGTCAAAATTTGGGAAGAAAGAACAAAAACATAGAACCAGAAGAACATTAGTAAAAAAAAAAAAAAAAAAAAAAAAAAACATGATCCACAGCCCATCAGTTCTGTGTTGACTGTCTTCTTTTTTATGTGGACCCTCCTCCACGCTTTTTCGTCATCCATCCCTGGGTATTTCTCTGGATATTTCGACTGGTTTCTTGATTTCGTATTTTCTATCCTTCCCCATTTGAGCCTTTATCCTCTCCTGCAAGGGTTCCTGCTGCAATTTGTCTTCAACCTTCTCATTTCTTATGCTGCCCCTTCTCTTTTCTCCTGTTGTGTTTCAGAAGCACACATTTTGAGGTGAACTTAACGTGATGGGTTGAATAATGTTTTGCTTTTGTGTGGAACATTCTTGTTTCAAATTAAAAACATGATCGCATAGTTACCTTTCTTTGAATTAAATTTAATCCCATATAGTCCCATAACTTTGCCAATGTATATAACGGCCACTGGATCCCATTAATTTACCTATATATCTAACGGCCACTGGACTTGTTCTTCCATATTCCCGATATCAGTAATTCATTTGCATAAGACCATCAACATCACACTTCTTTTCAACATTGTATTTTAATAATAATCTTATTTTAACTTTAACTTTATATGCAAAAGTAATAATTATGAGAATATAATAGATTTAATATTACAATTCAAAGTGAGCTGGCAGAAGGTTAGTATGGCATCGTCGTCAAGCTAATAGTCTGTTCATTGAAAGTATGTTTACGAGATGTTCATCAAAAGAGTTGAAACGCTCATCGAAGCTGCATTTATAAACTACCTTCCTTTATCTTTATGATGGCCTGATATTGTCGGGAATACTGGCTCACATGAGTGTGAATTCTGCATTTTTTCCTACCTCCACACATAAACAATTTTATTCGTTCGTCCAGTGATGTAGTCGACTTCCGAGACTACTTTATTGGCACTATCATAAGTCTTCTAAGTGTAGACGAACAAATTTTACATCCTAGGCACAATGTATCGCCTGCTTTCTCCGTGGTCATCTTCAGATGAGGGCAACCAAACATTTTCCTGCTACTGTAGCAAAATTCGATAGTATGTTCGCAAAGACTTCTATGAAATGAAGTTCACATTCTGTTGCTGTACAATGGGAAAAAATTGGTTTTGGCCAGTCCTCAGCTACAAAATATGTCAATGCAGAAAACTGGTCAAAGTGGACGATCCTCGCCGCAGACAAACCACTGTAATATGCCAACTATCATTTTTACACTAAACCAAAAGACATGTTCAAATACTATTTTCAAATAAGATGTTAAAATTGTTTCTATTGCAAATGATATTCTTTAGTGCTTACACCTCAATGAAATAATCTGATAACATGTTTGATAAACAGTTCTTTTAGGCATCATAATTATAGAAATCCTCGCATAAATAACTTTTAGTTTTTAAATATTAATGTCATAAGGAATTTTGATTTATTTAATTTTTCCCAGTTTTGTTCAGACAAGGCAGAGCATGTAGGTAACCTGAGCCGATCACGCTGGCGTCACGCAGTTACGAGTGCCAGGTAGTCGATTTTGCTGTCGCAAGCGTTGAAACACCCCATTAGCATACTTTACAGGTCACTTTCAAAAATCTGAGCTCGCGTGTCAGCATAGCTTTCGTTGGGATCAAATCAGTTAGAATCACATTCTGCCTCGGGCGTTCGACCGGCTTACAGTTCCCACCTTGCTTAACTCTTGGATGGAACTCTTTCCCCAGGTATACCAGTTGATCACTAGAACTCTCCTCATTTCGTACATACTATGGTATGTAAAATCTTGTACTATAGATTTAATATATTTTGAGGATTAAACCGAGATTTACGTTGCAGCAATTTTATTTTTTCGTAACGCAAACATTCACTGTAAGAACCTGCTCCTAATTCAAAGATTTCATTAGCCCACAAATATGTGTCAGTATCCGCCGGTAAAAATGTAAAGCAGTACTTGATGCTGTCAAAGCAGCATATCACGGTTGCATGAAAGACCCTCCGACCCTCTACACAGAAGCAGTAAGATGGCGCACAGTTCATGTTTGAGGATCAACACTTGCTGAACAAAATTAGCTAATATCTGTGACACAGGATGAACTGAACAGACTGGTAGGTCACGCTGGTAAATTGATTGTATACCAAGAAGCCTTGTAAAATGCTAATATGACTTATACTGAGCCGTAGGAATTACTACATTTTCGGTAAATTTTATCTAAACTAGCTGTATTAGTTACCGTTTCTCAACTGTCATACAGGATGATTAAAAATTCATGAACCATCTGTTTTTTATTTCTGTTCGAGACCGAATTTAATTTTAACTAGTTTTCTCGTTATATTTAATTAATTCCATGTTCGTAAACAGTTTTATTTTATCTTTTTCTGTCGCTGATGCTTCTTTGGACTATGAAAAACTGCAGATATAGTGACTAACTGTCGGATGAGATTATTTTGCGCGAGTTCTACGACCATCCGGAAGGGAGAAATAAAGCGCAAAAAGTACGGAGTGGCCAGAATGGATGATGATGGGAATACATATACTAGCGAATGAAACACTTGTTGCCACAGAAATAAACTAATTTCTGAAGATATTCTTTAGTCTTTTGTGACGAAGTCAACATAATTAATAGAAAAGTCATGGACTGAACGACTCTAGTGGGAGAAGTAAACTGAGACATCGCGGCAAGTGGAATCGCCGATCAACTGGAAGAAGTGTTGCTTGACGTACCGTATCCGAATTCTAGATACTGGGTGTCGTAATAACGCCATTGACAATATGTAAAATAATACAATTTTCATCATCGTAATTGTTTGAGAGTATATACTCTTTTCATTAGAAATTAATCGTTTAATTGATCGTAATTTCATTAATAAGACAATACGCAGTATGAGGCATCCAAGTTGGATCAACAATAATACTTCACCTACGAAACCACCCTACAAAGATCAAATCCGTTTGAAGGCGGAATGATTGTTGGAACTCGACGTAAGGGCACAGCAATTCGTAAGGGAGCGTCCATAAACAATGTGGCTCTGCCAGGGGGAGCGGGGGGGGGAGAAGGGTCTGCCTGGAAGGCTACGCTACGTTACGTCTGGGGGGGGGGGCGGCGAGTCTGGACACGTAGCTTTCCAATCACATCATTTTTCACAGTTAAAATGAGTTACAGAACACACGGCAGCATGTGAATATTTCTTTCTTTCATTTAATTATCTCCGTATGTAATTTTCAATAGTCTGACAAGAGAAAACAGTACAAAATGTCTTCTGGAATCAAAACAGCTACGTCCTACAACGGGGGGAGGGGGAATCACAGGAAGCCAAAATGGAGCTACGTGGTTTATTGTCGCTCTATAAATGGCTGCCAAATTTAGGAGTCAACTCTCCTCCTCCGAGAGAGACTCATGGACGGTATTGTGTACCAAACGATTATGCAGTGGCCGACCACTTCTACTGGATAATCGAAATCTGCGAGGAATGAGAAAATTCTTCCGGGACAACAGTATAAGGAGCATTTATAAACCACGTAGCTCCATTTTGGCCTCCTGTAAACCCCTCCCTCCTCTCCATCCTCCCCCTCCCCCCGCGTAGCAAGTAGCTTTTTACACCCTATTGGTTACAGAAGACATTTTCTACTGTTGTCTCTTGTCAGACTATCGTAAATTACATTATGGGATAATTAAATTACGGAAATAAATATTTACAAGCTGTAGTGTGTTTGTACCTCATTTTAACTGTGACAAATAATATTAATGAAAAGCTACGTGCCTGGCTGGGAACCCCCCTCCCCTTCCCCCCCCCCACGTAGCCCAGCGTAGCTTTCCAGTTTATGGACGCTCCCATAGTGACACTGCTTGAACTGATTTCCACCATTGAAGACTGAGGTGATCCTACTATAGACGTGCATGTATGGTCGGTGCAGCATCATTTGGCGTTCAGTGGGAAACGGTTGCAGGAGACGGAATATAGTATCTTTACTCGACGCACAGAATCGGCGTCAGTGTCTTGCCTGGATTCTCGAACACATGCATTGCACCCTAGATGAATGTAAGAAGATAGCTTGTTTCAGATTGTCAAATTCTGGTGTGACGCGAATCCCATCAGGTGTTGTGCAAGCTAGTGTTGGTTCCGTACTAGTGCGGAGTGTATAGGTTGAAAACAACAACGATCGGCTGACTAAAGACGACTTTTGAATCAATATTTGGTTCCTGACAATAGGAGCAAAATTCGTTGCCGAATCGTCGACAATATCATTTGAAACAACCGCGATAATTCACTCCTGTGAAAGTCATCAGTTCCAGGGCAGAGGCTTAACGTATATGGTGAGGTGATACGGAAGAACTATAAAGACAAGCTCGGAAAGTTGTTGCGGCGCCGACAGAGAAACGATCCAATTTGTAGCGGCAGGCGCCGGTTCCGCTGCCCCTTAACTTGTTTACGATACTACCTTAACGCTTCTTCGAAGAGGCGGCCGACAGCCAGTGTTTAGTGCTAATCAAGCCGCCTCACTTCCTCATGAGCTAGGACACTCGTTAGAGGCTTCTCCCACTCCCCAACATTGGTAACGGCTCACGGGAGAAAAGGCCTGCGCACTTCTTTCGTAAACAGGTAACCGCGCTATTACCACTGATAAACTCTTGAAGATACCGCCGCAGGTGTGTGGCATTGCAATCAGTCCGTATTTGGTCACGACTACCTTCGTCTTGTAAAGTCCATACCTACTTCGAGCAGATTCACATCTGCGATATAACTTTTGTTAGGTATTAAAGAGCTCAGGATTATTTATTTATTTATCGTAAGGCTAAGCAACTAATGTTAAATATACAAATATATACAATATATACAAGGACGAGAACGTTGGCGGCATAAACAAATCGATTTCCAGTTTTTGCGGCCAATCTAAGAAGGAAGGTGCACTATCGATAAAATCTTGGGATGGTCCATCGTACTTCCTTAGAGAGAATTCCTTAACGATGTGCTCCACAGTCTGTGAAGGGGCTCCGCAGTCAGGTACATAAGAATCCCGAAGTCTCCACTTACAGAGCATGGATTTCAGAGTAACTAAGCTACATACATATTCACGGCACTAGTATTATGAAATACTGAGACTTTATGCTTGGCGACGGTAGTTGAAGGCGTTGCACTTTCTGGTTGCGCTGGACGTTGTAGGGAATGATCGGAATTTTATTAATATCAGTGAGCTTGGTGAGCAAATGGCAACGCTCGGGCCTTGTATTTGACAGGAAGCTGGTTCGATCACCAATCTGGCCAGTAAGATTTCGAATTCTATGAATTTCCGAAATCATTCCAGGTTAATTCCGGCGTGGATCCCTCAAAACAAGGTGATCTTATTCCTTCTCGTTCCTACCACTAAATCCATTCATCTATTGACGTGCCATAAACATTATTATTTTTTAATAATTTCTTCCAAATTATTGAAAGTAACGTTCATATTTTTTTTAATGAGAATTACATGCTCATAACATTATTCCAGAAATTTTAAGTATGAATCGTTTACAAAACCATGCTATTTCGCTCAATTTGTGCCTACCTCTTTATAAAACAGAAGCTATTTCTTGTTCGTCATCACTTTTCGTTTAATCAAGAGCTAACTGCAATTGCAGAGTGTGGTCCTGGCATTCGGAAAGACGAGGGTTCGAATCTCCGTACGGCAATCGTGGTTCCGTTTTTCCATAGCTCCCCAAAATCACTCCATGACAACGCCGGGATGGTTCTTTCTTATGGCCATGGCTGAATTCCTTGCCGTTCCTTTCCCCTGTCTTTTTCCTCTTCAATCTTGACGACGGCGAGGCGTAAAGCCCTAAGCAAAAACAATTTTAGAGGGATTCTTTACTTACATAGATTATGGTTTAACGTCTTAGAGACATGGCAGTGGTGGTCGGAACATCACTGAAAAAGAATACATTGACTTAACATAGAATCTTGTCACAAATAGATGTAAAACTTGAAAATGTAAAATCGTTCCATTATTATTAGACCTGGAATTTTTCTGAATGATCTTGTAACAACCGCCTGCTTGGAGACAAAATGGGTATGAGGTAATATTCTCATACTTTTCTTCCTTTTTTCAACAGAGTATAATAAAAGTGTCGGAATCGTGGGAAGAGTTTTCTCGAAATATCAGCTGTTAAGCTGTTAATCCTATTCTGAAGACGCATCCAGTGGCTTCGAATGCATCCTCCCTGATGTCTGATAATGTTCGCATGTATATGTGCCACAGATTTTCAAAAGCCCGATATCACAACTACTTGTATTAACAGATCCTTAATACAATATTTTCGAATTCAACTGTCGACACTTCATTAATCTTAGTACCACTCATATCCTTCCATACTTCAAAGACATTCTGCCGCCTTTTTAAAGCCTGTGCCGATATTTTACAGTAAGGTGAGTTCTACCGACCACAAAAAAAAAAAAAACGTTGGAAAAATAAAGATTTTTTTTTTTCAAGTTACCTTCCTACAAATATAATAGAGATGGATTTTCTTACTTTATTTTACTTTATTTTCGAGTACGCTGTCTTATGTGGTATCGTTGAACATTTACTCAAAAACAGAATAAACATTGTTTTGATTTGTTTAATATAATTGAGTATATAACACGACATGAGCTCCCGAAGTCGTTAACAGTGTATGCCCTCTAATCTACCAGCCATATAACTACCAAAAAATCTGAAAAATTCAGAATGAGGTTAATAAGTATTTTCTAAAAACATCGTTTTGGAAACGATATGTTGACAAGTTTTTCTAAGAACAAATATAATTTTGCTGTTATTAAATAAGCCCTGCGTCTGGGTAATAAGGTTTATTTAGTTAGCTGAGCGGTTTGGTAATTTAGTGGTTGACGGGCCCACCTAAAATTCTCTGTTCGATTCTTGGTCTGTCCAAACGTTTTAACGAGTCCTTCATCTGACCTTGGCTTCGGCAAAATTTTGCTTTGTTCATGTGAAGCACTCTAGGAGACTACTCCGAGGTTCGAATTTATACTATAGATGCATCTATGACAGAGGCAGATTGCAACAAGGATTTCAGACCTTAAGTATTGAATCTATAAATTACATCAATTACAAGTATTAAAAATTTATTAAATTTTATAAAAAAAAACAAAGGTGATATAAGCTACGGAAACCTGTTACAATTATTTTCTTTTGTGCAGTGGCGTAGCTAGGTCAACAAGGGCCCCGGTGCAAAAAAATTATTTTGGGCTCTCAGGCCAGACGGGCGACCTTTTTTTTGCTTTGTGTGCTGGTAGGGGCCCCCTGAACTGAGGATGGGGGCCCTTGAATTGTTCTTTAGGGGCCCCTGAGCAGTGGTTGGGGGCCCCCCCTGAGCAGCGAGGGCCCTTAGTGAGGGACTTCTGTGTTCTCAGGGGCCCCTTAGACAACAGTAGAGCTAAAAAAAAAATCGCCAGTTTGCCGTGAAGGCTCGTGGGCCCTCTAAAATGCGCTTGAGGTGCGCTTAGGGGCCCCTTGAGGTATGCTTGGGGTGGCCCTGAGCGTGAGGGCCCCGGTGCACTGCACCGCCTAGCCCCATAGTAGCTACGCCCCTGCTTTTGTGTTACCAGCTTGAGATCTTTCTTTAAAATACATTTTGTTTAAATCATTTCTAAAAATATATTTTAAATAAATTTACACAATAACATACAACTATTACAATTGTCATAGTTTATTATGTAAATCTTATATGTGTCGTTCGATATTCCTACCTGTTTTACTGAATTCTAAGATTCTTTTCCTGCTGAAAATATTTAACTGTTGATTATTAAAGTTAAATGATTTTGCAGATAACTTTTCAATCATAAAATAAATCATTTTGTTTTATTTCTGGAACAAATAATAGATAATTTATAATAGATTTTATTTATCTTCGACGGTTCCTAATGTTATTTTACGTTCTGTGTACGGAAAGGTATTATAACTTCGGAACAATGTAATGGTTAATAGTTTTAGATAATTTTACAATTCTCATAATTACTTTCCTAAATTGTCAAAAAATATGAATAGTGGAATTTATCTCAAATACTTCAATTTTACTGTTCTCTAAAATTCAGCATGTTGTGAGGATTCTACTTTATTTTTAAGGAGTAAGGGGCAGTTTTATGTACCATGACGTGACAGAGATTGTGTGGGAAGCAGTGTGTGGTCTGTTAGTTGCAGGGGAGCGATTTGCACTCCACACCGGCAGTTTGGTTGCTGTTAGCAGGCGGAGTGAGAGGACGTGAGGGGACGTTGTTCGTCGGTTGTTTATTGGTAATGCGTATGAACGTGAAACTGGCGAAATAAAAGTCATGTTTTTGTTCCGAAAATTCCATTGTCAATCACCGCTGTAAAAGGACACATGAAAAGATATTTTTTCTGCTTTTTGTTATGGGTCTGGTAATTTTTGAAATACAAAATATTGTTCATATCCCCAGAATAACCTCGATCCTTTGTAGTATGTTTCAATGTTTCCGATTGCGTGCGGAAATGGAGGTACTCACAGTACCCGCACCAACATGTGCTGTGCTACGGGCTAATCATGTCTATGAGTGAAAAACGTACGTTATCAACCTGTCAATGCTAATAATCGTTTGACGTCAAACTGAAACAATATGTACGTCGAGTATGATTTTAGTCTTTTTAACGTCGGTATTTGAAGAGATTGATTTATTACTTTTGTCAGCTTCCGAAAATGTTGATATTTATATTTAAAAAATAAAATAAAACGAAAATAAACACGCAGTAAACACTGTCAACTAATTTACTGTAACTTACAACGAGATTTCCAAAATTACAGAAATTCTTGCTATATATATATATTTTTCTATAGTGTCTTATTGTCTGCGACACACCCTAAATACTCTGTGGTTTCAAAACTCAAGGAATAGGAAGATGCAAAAATCTATATGACAGTAACATCGTGGAAGAAATACACCGTGCAGCGTCGGGATAACTCTCGTGAATGGCCTGAAAAGTTTCTATGAGCGATTATGGTCACACGATATGAATCGTCAGGCTTTGAACATGGAATGATAGTTATTGCTACACGCAGGTGTCATTCCATTTCCGGAAATTGTTCGTTAATTAAACATTCATCGATGCACAGTGTCAAGAGTATTTCGTGTAAATGTAATTTCCTTCCATGGACATCGCACGGATCTCCCACCTCTACTTGACGACCGATACCGGCGACGTCTGCGTTAAAGTGTCAGTGCTGACAGACAGGCAATACTGCGTCAAAGAACAGAAACCCTTAACGTGGGACGAACGACGGACGCGTCGTTGCGAACAGTGCAGCGAAATTTGACATTGATGGGACATGGCAGCAGAAGACCGACGCGAGTGCCTCCGCTGAAACACCTATCCCTGGCTCCATATGTCTAGGAAGCCTTTAAGAAAAAAAATCAAACTTTTACGCAAAATCTTGCGTATTGAACAGAAATCGAATGATGCCAGGTACTAATTATAAATATAACGTAATGTATTTCTTTGTTTGTTTTGTGAATTGTAAATTGCAAATGTTCAATACTGATACTATTTATGAGTTTCTCTGAAGGCAAAGACTAACTGGTAACATTGAAGCCGAAATAAAGGAATAAATGTAAAGGCGAGACTGGAGACAGATTACAGAAAGCCTAGGATGGCGTGATGCGTGATAATAAGGCTGGAGCCTTGAAGAAGCTGCGTAAATTGTGAATCAATTAGTTTGACAGAAAGTGGAAAAGTATATAAAGTTTATTAAGGCGGCGGGCAAATAAGTCGCACATGGGTGAAACTCGTGTTTAGTTTGTAACACAATATGAAAAGTTGTGAAATAGAAATCGTGTTTCGTTTAACTTGCAAACTTATTGACGAAATCATGGTTGACGAGTATATGGAAGTAAGAGAATAAAAAATAGTGGAACAAGGTAGTATAAACATTTTGATTTCAAATAATACAGCAGCAAGAAGCGAGGAATTTTTGGAATTGTAAACCAAAAGGTATCACCATAGGTCATTTAAGTCAAAAGATGTCTGAAAATGCAGATATATTAAGATAAAAGGAAACTGGTAATAATTATTTTAAGACTCGGTCATCAAAATTAAACGCTTGACAGTTGCTTATAAAAGTAAGGATATACGAATGGTTTCTTTCGGGAAAGCGTTGTTGATTTTGTATCACGGGCTGAGGTCAGGATAGTACAGGTTACAGTTTATTTACTATTTTACAGAAGATTTAATTAATTTAATTCAAATACACTGGAGTACATGCTCCGGTAGCAAATTCCTTACATATCTCCTTTCCACTTAAATAATTTATTTTTTTAAATCTTAAATTCTTTCAGTGCATTACACCTTATATTCTGATACTATTTTTGCGGTTCGTTGACGTCGAGGTCATTAGAGCCGGGAGAACATGGGGTACAAGAAACTGGAAGGAAATCGGCCGTGGCATTTTCAAGGAACTATCCCCGCATTTGACTCCAATTATTTCGGAAACAATGGGAAACCGAAATAAAGATGGATAGACGAGGAATCCAACCCAAGTCCTCCTGAATGCCAGGTCCGTCCATTATCGCTCACCAACCACGCTCGGTGCATTTCACCAACCTCTTTTTGTTTGTTACGAATTTTCAGTTTAAACTCTTTCAGTGTTTTTGGTAAGTTGCTCAACACTTCCCTGACTCCCACCGAGAGTGGTGGGTGAGCGGTAACACTCTGGCCTCGCATTCTGGAGGACGCGGTTTCGAATCCACATCCGGCCATCCAGATTTGGGTTTTACATAGTTTCCTCAATCACTGCAAGTGAATGCAGGGATAATACCTTTAAAATGTCATGGCCGAATTCCTTTCCGTTCTTTGTCCCAGTCCTTTCTCGCCTCTAAGGACCTAGACGTTGACGAAACTAGAAAAACAGAAGCAAAAAAAAAAAAAAAATCCTAACTCCCTTACCTGAAAAGAAATATTTTCTACTCCTTACTCCTGAAATCAAGTGCTAACTTATTGTTATGATCACCTCTTCGGTTCCATATAATATTCTTAAGCCTTATGACGATATCTATCAAAGCGAAGATGACGTAGCGTGCTTGGTGCAAGCACATGGTGATCTCCACCCACTAGTATATTAACATGTACTTCCGAAGACGACCATCTTAAGAAGGTCGAAACCGGTGAAGACTAATAGCCTGACTGATGCAACTGGTTGGCTGTATTTTACATCTATCAGCTATTTACCGTTGCTGAGAGCGGTATGTTTAAAATCATCTATCAAAGCATCATCACCAATACAAGCTATATACCCTCCAAGCACTCGCCTCCTATTTCCTTTATCATATCAGTTACTGATTGTTTTCTGTGTCAATTTTCACAAACAAATCTAGCTGACCTGCTTTGCACCCCATTTAACTTCGAACAAGCTTAGAAGGAAATGCCTCCAACAACCACTCAACCTACTCACACGCCACGAGGAAGCAGAACTAGAGATTGGAGACGCTAAATGAGAGGGCCGTTCCTGCCGCTGCTGGAATGCCGTCGGTTTAGTTTCAGGCGGGTTCGCTTTGTGTGCGAACAAAGGGGCGGCCTTCTGGATTGTGGGTCACACGCGGGGTCGGCGACCTCACGTTCCAACTGAATTTCGGCTTGCACATCTGTCCGAGAGGAATAACCACAGTGTCAGCCAGCAACAGAACAACGATCATATACAATGGAACGAGGACCACTGGAACTCGTTCTTCTGCGAGGAATTCGTGCCGAATATCTCAGGTAGGAACCGCAATTTGAGATTACTAATTTGTCACATATCTTCATCCGTATGATGAGATTAGCACGCATTATTGCAGAACAGAAGAAGTTCTTTTCACTGCCGTTGTTGATGTTAGTTTAAGAACGGATGCTGTACCAGAAAGCCGCCAGGAATACAAGTAAAGTAGTAGTTCCGCATCAAACGCGCATTCTACGTCTAACCCAAACTTTAAGAAAATGTAACAACAAGTCCACTCAAATTTACATACAAAGTGGCCCATACAAAAAACGTGAATCGTGTAAGCGATTAGACCCTTCCGAATGAAAACATTTGTCAATGGTTTTACTACAATTCATGACCAAGTGTGATGGTTGAGCGGTAACGCTCTGACCTCGCATTCGGGAGGGCGCAGGTTTGAATTCCTGTATGCATATTTAGGTTTTCCATGGTTTACCGAAACCCCTCCAGGAGAATGTTGGCATGCTTCCTTCAAAAGGCCATGGCCGAATTCCTTCCCGTTCATTGTCCCCAGCCCCATCCCGCCTCTAATGACCTCGACTGCGACGAGGTGTAAAACAATAAGTAAAAAAAAAAATATAATAATCTGTCATTAAGAACAGAAAATCACACCTTCAGTTGAAATAGTAGTTACAAAACTTACAACTACTGTGAACCAGTATACTTTTGAAGTATCTGCATATTTATTGAGACATCTCTTAGGAAGAAAATCTCGAACCAGTAAAAAAAATATCTCAGGCATATAAGCGTTGATTTCAAGAACTCAAAATATAAAAATTAATTCATGTATTTAAATAGACAAGATTATATTGAGAAAAATCGAGTTTATTGCATTTGTAGTGTTATTATTTAAAATATTACTAATTACTTCCTATGGTTCCCGAAAGGGAGAAGGAAACAAACAACATTAACATTGCAGATATAGAGAATTTAGCACCTACGTTAAGTTTAAAAAAAAAAAAAAAAAAAAAAAAAAAAAAAAAAAAAAAAAAAAAAAAAAAAAAAAAAGGAAATATAGTATGGTGGATTAATTTCGGCTAGCACGTTCCTCTGTAAAATGTCATATAACGTGTGGTCCACAACCCTCAAGTTGGTTGGATCCTCTCGCAAGACTGGATACGGGGATAGGACTGCCAGTTCCTTTCTTCCGCGTCTCTCAGCTATGTTAGTGCATGTGTGCAGATGATTGTGATGGCTGTTGTTAAGCGTAATGAGTTGTTTAGCGTTGTGCAATAGAAGATGAAAGAATGAACGTGGTGAGTCACGTTGAAACACAATCTGCTGATTAGGAATTGTGGGGCAGCATACCATTCCTCCTACCCCACTCAGAGCCATTTTGAAGCTGTAGCGTTTTATTAAAGAGAAATTGTAAATTTGGTGGAAGTAATATTTTCTGGAGTTAGCTAGCTGCGAGTTGGAAACGGCTAGCTAACACGAACTCAGCAGGAAGGTGTTTGTCCTCTATAGAATGCTTACTCGCTAACAGCGGTCATCTGCAAGTGGATTGACCTGGAATAGGTGACGCAAAAGGCGAGGTGGCGTACGGCCACGAGGCACTCATTTCGCTCTCAGTAGATCAGGAGCAGTCCAGTAGTTAACATGGACTAAATTGTAGCAAACCGTCTCTCATAGTCTGAGCCTAACCACATACCTTCCGTTAAGATGATACCGCCATGCCGTTAATCAATATCAACCAGTCATTATCTATTTTATCGCAGGTCGGAACTAACCTTGCAGAATACGCTAACGTCTTTAGTATGTGCATACAGCAAATATTCTAATAAATAGTTTGTTCGTCAGCTAATCGACCTTATTGTTCATAACTAGAATAGATTCTCAGCTAGGCATTTAACAAGCGCTAGCCTTCCTATCCCCGTTACTGGACGTATACCAGCTGGTGACAGTCCTGACTATATCTTACCTCTTATTAGCAGCTTCAAGATTGCGGAAAAAGTGCAGAAGACATCACTTGAATTAAGAAGATTCGCAAGAGGATTTTAGGAGTTTAGAAATATCCCGAAGGTTGGTGAAATTGCACTCAACATGCTCCCCATCACAGACGCCCACTAGAAACAACACTCGGCTCCTCACAACATCCCAAATTTCTTCCACCACCGGAGTTCAGAACAGAAAACCACAAGCCGAAAGCCAGGCATCAATGTTATGACACAGCTATCTCTGCCAACTGGACACGTAACGAAAAGAAACAAGAAGGCACGTAACGGGTATTATATTATACAAATTCTTAACACTGACTTCGCATAATCATGTAATAATATTGTTTTATGCTATTTTTTTATAGTTTAAAACTGGTCGACTGTTAGTAGAATAAACATTCCTCTTTTTTTCGAGATGTCAGCACGTATTTTGTTCAGTGCTTCAACCGATCTCAAAAGTGGCTGAATACATGTACAGAACTGATAATGTTGATTTCTCAACAGATTGCGTTTGAACTTATTGGTAAACATGCGTACATCCACTTTCATTTACGAGTGCGGTAAAATACTTCGTCCACTAACTTATTTGGGACGCAATTTTAGGAGTGATAAGATCAGAGAAATAACGTGCCACACTGATGCTTATACTAATTATTTTTTCCCTCTTACCAATCGGGATTGGAATCACAGCGTAGAGATTAGTTTTGGTGCAAAGCACGTTCTGCCACTCACAAGTTTGTAAACTGAAGAGTATATATGTATATGTAGACACTTAAACTTCACCTATCCAAAGCGGGTTTGATTGGAACTTTGTTCTTACTGACTGGTGCTTTCAAGATCCTTTATTCATCGGTTTACATTTTGCGAAAGTCAAACTTTCAGAGCGTTGAGAGTGGGTTTAATTTGTGTTGTCACACTGCAACGAGAGCTGAGAGTTTCTTGCGCAGTGCTTAGGCTGCGGGGTTAATAAACGTTGGCCACCCGCAGCGACTGATGTTGGAGAGGTTTGGTCTGTGGATTCATTTGCATCAAAGCGCAGTATAGAGGTCGGGCCACACCCAGCCACTCAAAGTCCCCACGCGAGATGTTTCAGACTTGGCAGAGGACGATAACAGTTACCCCGCTACCGGTTTCAAGGTAATTACTAGTGTCACACATATAACATCATGTGGACTCAAAACTGAAAATCGCTCATTTGGGTGTTCTCTTCTATAAACGAAAAGTACTATTGTTACCTCGTCGCTGTCGGCCAATCTGTCACAGCATTCCACCTCATAACAGAAATGAGTCCCAGAGTTCAAATTGGATTCATAGTGAATCTCGTATTTAAAATTTTGTAAATTTTTATTCCTTTGGGTTCAAATAGAATCAGAAGATTTTAAAAAAAATCTATCTCGAGTTATGGGGTACCATTGTTTACAGGTAGTTAAGTTCACGACGAAGATTTTTTTCAAGTTTTTCATTCGAAAGTAAAGATTTGGATAATCGTCAGACTTGCCAGTTTTATGTCATTTTTTGGTAGGTCTGTCTCAAAAACGATGTTACTTAGTAACATGAAGGTTGTCTCATACAGCGACCGTGTCCTGTGTACAGATAAAAACGAAAGAAATTTGAGAAAAACAATTTAATTTCAGGCAACGAAAAATAAATGTCAGCATGTCTGAACATTCAAAAGAAACCCGCGACGATGGTTTTTGTCTCGGTCAAAACATTATCCAGCTGTATAGTCTAAACGCTGTTGTTACTACAACATGGTTATAAGCAATTAATTTTTTCTCTTTCAAAAAAAAAAAAAAAATCTATTCGTAATTTCCCATCCACACAGACAGAAAATAGGGGAACCTTAAATTGATATCATTTGGTATTCCAACATGCAGCTCTATGAGGTTGCTATGTAATGTCCAACATTACCTTCTATAAATCTTCGTATACAGAGGTCATGAAACGAGATATTGGAAAATAGAATTATCATTTGAGAGCAGTCTGGTTGTGTACAATTCTACCAACAAACTTAAGTGTACATATATCACTGCGATAGAGACTCTCTAATAATCAAATATATACAGGTATACAACATGGTGACATTGCGAAATAAGCTTCTTTTTTAACATAAGTACGTACAGTTACCTAGTTAGTGGACAAACATACGGATTCAGAAAATAACCAAGTGGTAGAAATGCAAAAAACATTTTTGAGCTAAATCCTGTTAATTTTTAATGAGACACTCTTGGAAGACATATTGCGAGAACAGCATTGATAATGTAGTAAAATTCTGTATACGAAACTTAGTGAATAGCACGCCAAATACCGTAAAACATTTATTACAGTAAATCATAGAGGCCAAATTGAAAAAAGAATTAGACGTTTTTAATTAAAAATATCGTTTGGCTATTTGTCACATAACCAACTCAAAGCATTCTCAGTCATTTCTCCACGCTTTATACTGAAATTGGATTAGTGTCGTAGTACATCGAGAAAGGAAAACTTAATTAAAATCACCGACGCCCTCGGCTGGTCTAGAAACGGCAACCATCAGAACGAAAAGCTACGCGGAGCGCGGGGGAATACTGCATTCCTAAACAGGAATTTAAAGTGAATATCAACTTTTGCGTATCAACTATTTTACCTAGGGCTGTAAATCTTCTGCGAGAATAAACTGTAGGGTATAGTTTATACAACTTTTATAGATCTCAATGTATTAAGATCCAAAATGATATGTGCATTAAGTGACAGTGTAAATCACTATATATGTGTGGATGAAATCTAAAATATTTAAAGATTTCTCAGATTTTTTAAATAGTTTTTTACTTCCCTACTTCGTCAGATTCTTTTCCGTGTACGCAGTTTTTACAGTCTTATTAGTAAAAGTATCTGACGCTTCTGCTATTGTTCACGAATCTGTGAATGTTTTGTCCCACTTTTGTTTATGTAATTGAAGAAATTCATTTCGAGCGGTTTAATGAGAAATTTTATTATTTTATAACTTTCAGGTAGCCTTTAATATCTGATGAAGGATTTTATTGAACCCTAGACATTTTGATTTTATTATATATTGAGTTTTACGTGAGATCTTGAGCGTACTGTTTTCCTTGTGCAAAATTCATTATAGAACTACTGAGCAGTAAAATGTCTGAGAGTTGCGATTATTTTCTATGTAAGAAATATAAATGTAGTGCATGCGCAGTGGTATAACTGTACGAAAAATATTTCTAACACGAACGTATGAATTCATGCCGGCGATTATAATTATTATAGATAAGAATCGCAACACAAACAAAAAAATTAACGCTAGAATTTTTTTTCTGAAACACATTCAAATATACGTATTGTAATGTTCCGAATGGAAAACATATGTGCGTGTTTCTTTTCTCGTCGTGTGTGAGTCGGTCCCAGGGGAGGTTCTGCTAGTGTTTGGGGAACGGCAGGCCCTGACTGTTGCCATTAGATGTGACGGATGGCAGAAAACAGTCCCGTGAGGGGACCACTGCTCAAGAGCACCCTGGACTGTTTCGGTAAACAAATAAAATAAAAAGTAAATCTGTATCCAAGAACGAAGGGTCAGGGGAAGCCAGGGAGTACAGCCAATAGGAAAAACTTGTATTTTTATTATGAAAAAAGGGCGGTTCTGTTGCATGTCCCGAGCCAACCAGCAAGAAGAGCTTCCCTCCAATACAGACGTTGGCAGACGTCATGAAGAGGGGGCGAAAAACGACGCTTCTTCGAGGCTGCGTGAGAAGACAAGGGGACTTGTTGGCTACCGACGGAGAGGTGTAGATCGACCGACCAGCTGACCACGGGAGAGACAGCAGGGAGGCAGCCGGCCGGTCACAGAGAGCCGGTCACTCCACCGACTGCACATCTTAGATTCGCCTGCACGGTAATCATCATTCTGAAAAAGGAACTTTTGCATCATCATCGTTTTTTTACCCTAGATATCGCCCCGAGACAGACTCTCTTGCTCCACAGAAAAAACGATATAAAAAAGAAAATTTAATCTTTGTAAAATTTTGTAAGTAAACAATTCAAATACATAAGTAAATCGTAAAGTCAGATTGTGAACCTTGTTTTCACTAGATCCCATCCAGTTCTTTAATGTGTCATTTTGCTTGGTTAATTCAATAATTCATGTTTCAATAATAATACATTGACATCTGGATGTCGCTTCCCTCAAAATAGGGTACACTCCAATCTCTGGCACCCACCTGATTTGTTTTTATACCTAATATTATTTGGAAATCAAAGACAGGTAGCAAATGGCCAGAGTGAGGCCGAGAAGTCGCTTTCCTAACATAGGGAACACTTCAGGATGGATCCTGGATTTATATTGCAGTTTAGAAGCAAAATGGCATATTTCTTCCATCTTGTTTCCATTGCTACGTATTCCGCCTCTGTGCAGCTGCACATAAGGTGCGATCTGAATCATGGATATTGCATAGCATACTTCACACACACAAAAAAGCTGTGAAAATCCTGTTAATGTCCATGATAATATGGGTCCTCACTCGGATTAGAACCGCACACTGAGTATCAAAGCGAGAACTTAAATAGCTGAGATTTAAGGTAGCCATAGCACGACAAAGGCTAAGACTTTAATTCTAACGAAAACATTCAGATTTGGACTGCCCAATAAGTGGTAAACAAGTTTTACCCATAAAGGATTTAAGATTAACCTGTGAAAAAAATATTTCTACTTTAATACTTCTATTGTTCACGTAATAGCTATTATACTCAGTCTTATGGACTTTACTAAAAGATTTTCAAAGTTTAGATTTCTAAAAACTTGTTCATAGTAAAATTAACACAATATAGATTAATTGCGGTCGAAACTTTGAATGAGCGAACGAGGTCACCGAATTTCGAATACACGCAATCGCATCATTTAGGTGATTCTATTAGGTAACGTGCGTTTTTTAGTGGTCCATACTTGATCACTCCATTTTAAATGAATAATAGAACAGTAATTAATCGCTAATAAAAAAAAAAAATCATGAGCGGAACATGGGTAATGATACTCCCAAACAAGTGGATGAACGAAATGCATTTACAGATTGTATTTAATGGTAAATGGAGTAAGAATAGCTGAACACTGAAAATATCTCGCTGAGGTGCGATCGAGTCGGTGGAACCATTACAAATACGTTTCGACTTCTCACACGCTCAGGGTATATCGCCAGTGGATAGGCCAAGCGTGGTGACTAGAATGCACACTAACACGGCACCTTCGCTGGAAAAATTAGTTCCATCTTAATCTCAAAATTGACCAATGGGCTACTTAATTTTGGAGAGAATCCGTGAGGCAGAAAATGCGGGGGAGGAGATACTCTAAACTGGCAACCCAGCAGACAGATATTAAGAACTCTTCGCATATGCCTGGTACGATGTGTTACAGTAAGCAGCAAAGTGGAAAATTCCGTGCCGTATGCAGTCAGATATATTTCTGATACTGCATCTCTTTCCTAAATTTACCGGAGCCTATATTTGTATGCAGAAAAGTCATGGGACTTGCTGATCTCGGGTTGTAATAATCACTAAAGGTCCAATTATCTTCGAAGGATCACCATCGGGCTACGAAACAGAGCAGATATGCAATTATGACTTTTGTACAGCTGGCGTGTGGCGACTTCACAGTTCTGGACGAGATAATGGAAAACATCTTCGCATCCTCCGTTGCAAACGAGCTTTCCGTTTTTAAATTGCTTTCTCAAGGTACGACGGAACCATAACATGCCAGAAAAGATCTTGAATTATATCAGTGCTCTATTACGCGATCCCAACGGGAAGAGTACGCTGTTGATTTAAGTAGCTAGCTGGAATATTCGTATTAGTTCATGAGTTTCTATGTGTAAATGATTTTATAAAATGGTATGACTTTGAAAATGTAATTTTGTATCTTCTTTAATTTCATCGTAACAGAAGAGCCGTTTTCTTGTTTGTTTGTTTAAAAGTTATACGGTCGAAATAAACAAATCCCTAATTGGAAAGGATAAGCACAAGTGTAGATGAAGATAACTTTGCATAATGTTGGTAAGATCCTGATAACCATAACACTTCATGTATAATATTCAAATCAAAAGCAGAGTTTTGTACTATTTGAAATCTTTCATTTGCAGTCCCTTTTTTGCGTATTAATTATGATGAATTATCAAATAAAAAATTATTTATTAACTCATAATTAATGGAAACATCTCATTTTATAGAAGGAGAAGCAGCGGTATATTACAATTGATCACTGCAGTTAGAGTTATCAGTACGACTATCAGTGTAGCATGTTCCGCTTTTGGAAAGTTACAAATTTTTCACTGTAAAATTTAACCTGGTGGAAGTAACCAGTTAGGTTAGCATACTTTCAAAAAATCTAAGAGTTGAGAATTTAAAAAAAAAAAAAAGAGAAAAAAAAAAAAAAAAAAGAGATGAGAAGCGTACTTACTTTGGTTTATTGGCCAAATATCAAAGATAAAATAAATAGATACGTAAGCTGTGGGTTTCTTTCATCCCGCTTGAACGTTCTGGAAACAAAGTAGCAAGTGTATTTAAAACTTTCAGCTGTTTGGCTGCGTCTGGATATATGTTTCTTCGATGCCGTGAATTCACCTAAAAATTTGTTACTGTATAAGCTCTTCCGCAAAACTAGATACCTGAGAAAGCCATACGGCAAATAGGGTCATGACCTCTCTGGGTAATGAAAGCCGGAGAGACTAGATTACGGTGTGGTGTCGTGTTTTCTTTTCCCGGCGTTAGCTTGAGGTCCACCCACTTGGGCCATCGTAAAAGTGCACATTGCAGTTCTGAGTCCTGCAGAGAACTGTGGTTAAACATAAACTTTGGTGTTTATTGGTTGCTCCACACCCACCGAACACTACCCTGAGCTTTAAATCGTGGACAGCTACACTAAATACAGACCGTAATCAACTAGCGTGTTCTGACGGAGAACAGTGCACAGAACCAGAGAAAGTTCAAACTTCGTCGTAGCATTTTAAAACCTTTTCGATTTTCACTCAGTACTTAAGGAAAAAGAATTGTATTTCGGTTCCCAAAAAGTAATTTGTTTTGAACAGATCGTATAAAAGTGCATAAAAAACTTGGAAAATTCTAAAACCAATGAGAGATATGGACCAGATCATCACGTAGTGATAGCAGAAGAAATATAGGAACTAAATAATTGTTCCTTATTATTGAAGCCAGTACCAGTTGCAAGAATGCATACCCGCAAGTGCTAAAGCGCCACCAAACTGTATTGGAGAAATGCAATGGGCCCGAGTCCGGTGTACCCGTCGTCCTGATATCGGTTTTTAGGCGATTTCCCGCAGATGCCCTACGAAAGCTGGGACAACCAGCAATCTCCGCCTCATAAGTTACACGTTTCAGCTACACATTTCACAAACAAAAAATACACTTGTCATATGCAGCACATGTCAAACGTTACGTAGTTAGATGACTACCCATCCGCTCCACCATTAGAATAAGTACCACCGACGGAGGCGGTTGACGCAAAAACATAAAAAAACAACAACATATGATCCATTACAACATACCGTAAAATTACACTTGGCTAGTCTATCCATATAATCTTATAAGGTGGACGTCTGAATTATAACGGGTAAGATGCAACTCTGCGCAGAAAGGCCAATGTAGAGAATTATTCAGAACGCGAGTGGTGGGTAAGCGATAATGCTCTGGCCTCTTATTTGGTAGGACGTGGATTCAAAAACCTGTCCGACCATCTAGATTTGGCTTTTCTATGGTTTCCCCATATCACCCCAGGCGAATTCCAGGAGGTTCCTTCAAAAGGTCCTGTCGGAATTCCTTTCCATTCCTTGCCCCCCATTCTTTTCTCGACAATAATGACCTCAACGTCGATAAAGAGTAAATCCAAAACAATAAAAAAAAAGGTTCATTCAGAAAAATGAGTTGATACATGATTTGAGGGAAGACGGAAGTTTAATAATTCGTTGAGCAGTTTTAAAGCATTCCTAAAATAGCAGTATATCTCAGTCTGACAGAACATTTGAAAAATTTCCGCCAATTGGATGTAGCACTCTTTAATCCAATCCGGTATATGATAGCACATGTGGTCAGTGTTGAGACACCTTGCTCTCCTATTGAAATATTGTAAATGACACATTAGATAAAAGGATTTACGGTCAACGTTACCAGATTTATATGGGGAAGCTAGTATTGGAAAACAGCAAGTTTTTTGGTTGCATTCTGTATTTTAGAATTGCCCGCGACATTTTATTTCTATGGTTTGTTCACAATTACTGGATATAATTAAATTAGTCTGTGGATTACTTGGAAAATCCTGAAGCTTTACAATTCGCTAGTTCCGCATTAGTATTAGTTTTTACAGCAGATCTGTTCTGGAACGAGCAGTAGTTTTCATATGTAACGTCTAGAGTCAGTTCAGGAATTGTTTTGTTCCAGGGAGTATCTTTTATTGCCTGCTAATATATCGTCTGCCAGTGCGGCGATTTTGTATTGGCGGTCTCAGTAGCCTATATATCACTGCCATTTCCTATTCGTATCTAAATGGAAACAAGCAATGAGTTTCCCATAATCTGTTGTTATTTTGACACAAACAAAATTTTCAATGCACAATTAAGACGAAAGTTGGCGTTAGTAACAAAAATAGCAGTTTTCACTGTAATTTTTCTATGTTAAATATTTCCTGTCTTTGTACATGGTTGTTGAAAGCACAGCATGTCGAAGTGTTTAGTTTGATAAAACAGGTCATCTCTACAGACTTGAAATTTAATTTTTATTTGCTACAATACAGGACGCACGTCTCGAGAATCATGAATACAGATCACTGTCAAAATTGTGCCGAATTTCAGTAGGTTGCCAAATTAGCTGAGATAAGAGCTGTGTGAAAAGTGGAGGGTAAAAATGGAGACACGGCGAAGAGTATTTTAGGTTTAAGGAAGTAAATTTCTTATTGTGTATATTACGTTCCTCGGTTAGCGGTCAGTAACACATACCAACTCATTACCCAGTTAAAGTTCTGCATGCAGTAATAAGGAAGTGTACTGGGCATCCAAATGGTAGACTGTTTAGCTAAGTAATTTTGTAAATAACAGGATCTGTGATTTATCTACATTAAGAATGTAAGTAAGTGTGGGCCGCAACCCGAAAGGCGGTTGTTAGCTCCTCTTCATGTCATTCTGCGTTAGTTATAGACACAGAATGGTCAATTACCCCATGTTCTCTCTGCGTTATGACTGTAATTAGTGTTTTTAATTATAGTGTTTTGTTCGATATAGTTTACATGAATACTATATAAAGTATAGAAAGACTGAAATTCGATTTTGGCCAGTATCACGAAACAGTCGCCAAGTTCTACGTCCGCATAGGACCATTAACAGTGTTGTATGCTCTCACTCCATACCGAGTTTTTAGATATTACCCAAGCGTTCGGTACACAAGCTGTTGATTAGGAATTCAGCACCAACAACACTACCATCCTTCGGTCAAGTTCCGGATGATGTAAATTTCTTACAACACAGGAGCTCGAACCCGTTAAACCAGCATCTACCGCCAGACAGTCTTAAACACTTCGGCCAATTTGACGGATACATTAAGAACTAAATGTTACCTGTGACTTCGCACGTGTGACCTTTGAATTTTATTGCTATAATTGTAAAGGAAAGTTGTAACTCACGTAAAAGGAGTCCCAAAAAGCACGGAGGCATGATAAAATGACGAGGAAGCCGTCACCATACCATTCTACCATTGATCCGCTCTCAAGAAGAGAACAAATTTGCAAAATGTTTAAAATAACAACAAACTAAAGGGGGAGGGTTAACTGTGAGAGACTACCCAGCACAGTTCCTCTGGCAGACCCTTATTTGTGGTTTAAAATTGTCTCATTTTCTGGGAACATCTTATGTCAATACCATTTTGTACACGACGTTCTTGGTTTTGCTGTCCTTTTTTTTTTACGCCTCATCGACGTCGAGGTCATTAGAGACGGGAAACGACTAGGGACAAGGAAAGGGAGGGAATTCGGCCATGGCATTTTAGAAGTAAGCATTCAGACATTTGCCTGGAATGATTTGGAGAAGATTTTGCTGTCCTTTGCCAACATATACAACCCTTGGGGGTTGAAAACCTGCGAGCTAGCTACATATAACTAGCCAAAGGAAAATAGATATTTTGTAAATGTGCCCCTGCTATTATCATTGTCTATCCCTGGGCTTTAATAATAGTAATCACGAAAGCTACACAAACTGACTGCGAGGGAAACAGTGCCTGAGTGACCAATATAACACTACACAGTCTTACACATGCTATCCGTCTCTCTGTCACCATGCAGTTGGAAAAAAGTATACTATGACCTTCATAATTATACGAAGTATTTCCATGTCAGCTTTCGGCAAGATCGGTTTAGCCGTTTAGTCGTAAAAATATAACAGACAAACAAGAGTTATTTCATCATTAATAATATTATGTAGATGCAGATACTTTCGGTATAGTTTGGCATGAGTTTTTCTAATACGACACAGAAGCTCTGAAACTTTTTCCAGCCCAACGCATCATCTGATAACCGAATTCGTCCTGAGACTTGCGTCCTAGTCACGCAAAAGGCACTGCTGTAAGAGTTAGTGAGTGGGCGGTAAGCCAATAAAGCACCTGGCCCACTACAACAACTCAGTGGCCGAAAATGAAATTCAATCAACAAGCATCATGTGTGTTCAAACAGCGTTGTATTGTGGACGGTCACTTAATACGAGGACCCTCGACTACACAGAAATATGGCAGCGCAAACACAGGGTTTAATTGGTTTCTCTGTGTACGCGGTCGCAGGGCACAATTGTCAGCTAATTCCGGTGGCGAGCGCATCGCCGGGCAACTAAACTATGACGTCGGCTTGTGTGGGCGCCAGCGTTGTTTGACACTTCGGCATACCTTCTGGAATACTGCGATCTGCTCTACTTATTTTCGTTCCACAGAAATTGCCATCGTTTGTCTGCATAGTCATGAATAAGGGAAAGAGAAACCACTTTTAATCCATGCCGAACAGATTTGCTGAATTATTTCACAATACAAAATACAATTTTTAAAAAACGCAGTGCATAGGACAGTAAGTTTCATTTAGCTGTCGTAACTTATATTAACATTCAAAGAGTATTTTGCGACTTACCAAACGAAGCTGAAGGCCACAGCGTGCCATGGGTTGATCTATGAAGGCATATCTATTGATTTTACTTATTGTAAAGGAAATATGTTCGTTTTTGAGGGCCTGTATGACACAATTTAGTTGAAACACATTCTATTACTATTTCCAGTATTAAGTTGTTCAGTTTTTAAATCTACAGGTTTGTATTTCATGTGCATAATTTTTATACAATTGTTCCAAGTGTGCAATGGCCTTCGGTTACTAATACTGCAGTTGTGATGAAAAAAATTATTCTAACGCTGATAAAATCTGCTTCGTCAATCTAGTGCACGTAATGGCCGGAATGGCCAACTGAAACGCCAGTACTCATACAGATTTATTAAAGTGCTTAGTTGAAATGCACAGCACTCCCAGGATTACAATAAATACAGTTTGTAGAGGGGAATGGACACTTTATAAATTTTTTAATCATTACATAAACAAACAACCTGGCCACACATAGAGTACATTTTAAAGTAGATTAATTTCGCATCATATTACACACACTTGGCCCGTTATTTGCAGAGCGAATTGAGTATCACGTTACGATCAACGATTCAGCTACAAAAGTACCGTTGTTGGTGACGTCGATCAACGTTTGTTAATATAGATTAAAGAAGTAAGTATCGGCACCTTAACTTCGAATCTTTTTCGGAAGTAAGACTGCTTTCTAGCTGCAACCATCATTAGTAGCTTGAATCTGTCTTCTTTATTTTTGGTACATTCGCTTATACTTGCTTTGAAAAGTCAAGATCATAGGTTGGAATCGCGATGAGGACTGGAAGTTTTACGGACACTTAGCTCAATGTTGAAACTTTACTTTTTGTATGTGAAATACGCTATGAACGCTGCGTGCTTCGCAATCCACGCTAAACTATAGGTCCAGATGGGACAGAGGCAGAATGCGCGGCCACTTAAAACTCTGTCTGCCTTCCGCCCGCCAAGGTATATAGGCTAGTAGATCTATTAGCGTTTACTGTTATTTACTTACAGGGAACATACAGGAAATTTCTGTCGATACCTCCTTGTGAAAGGTTGATTACTATTAAACTTTCTTGTATTTGACTGGCAAGGACCTTTTTCAGCCCGATAATAAGCCATTTCGTGAAGAAACTATTAAATTTATTTTCTTCTGCTTTACTGCTCATGTTATATTGAGATCACTAGAGCCGGCAAAGAATGAAAAGCAATTCGGCCATCCCATATGAAGAAACCATTTCGGCGTTCGCCTGGAGCAATTAGCGGTAACATGTAAAATTGTAATCTGAATGACTGGACAGGGTTTTGAACTCGCGTCTTTCCGAATGCCAAGCTCGAGCGTTACCCCTCACCCACCAAGCTCGATAGACAGAGGAATATAGGTACGCTGAATCAATTATCTGGTGTTTTAAAGCACGCTTCATTTTTACTTATAATAAGTTAGGGTAATTTCCTTATATAACTGGCTACCAATATACACTTTAACCATTAAAGGTTATTGTATTATAGATTATTGTATTATAAGACAACTTGGACCTTATGCTATTTGCACAGAATCGTATCCAAATTGTACATGAAAAGTATGAAGAACTGACTAGAAGCAACGTTCATTTTTATTTCTTCCAAGTCTTCAACAGCCCCATGTAGCGGTGGTGTCAGATGGATAAGTTCATTTGTGTTTGTCAGGATGGGCGTTCGCCAGTATTACTTACTTGGGGCGAGTCTGCTGCGGCTCCCGTTCTTGGTACTTCCGTCTCGGCTTTGGCTATCTTACTTAGGCTATGCACCTCAACCTGGATCTTACTGACTTGCACTAATGAAAGACACTAAGTGCGTACATAGTTTTATTCTTTCACTGCGGGCTGTTACATTTGTCCATTGGCCACGAGCAGGACTCCAAGCACTTGGTAATATAAAAGATTGATGGACTTACATTGGTATGGCAGATCAGCTGACTAGCGGGCAGAGCTGGCCTTCGTTCCCGTCTCGATGTTTAACGCAGCATAGTGGCTGCTTAGTCACTCGAACTTGGCTTGACCGACTTCCCCGACTTCTGTCGAGCCTCAGTGAGCTCGCGCTTATATTTCGTCAGTTGCGTACTCTGTCCTCGTTCTAAGGGCAATCAACTGCCAGCTAGCGTATCTCGAAGCTTCTACACGAGCCCAGTTTCCATAACTATTGCTCGCCGACCTGGATTTATTGCTGAGCTGTCTTGCGACATCCCACGCCAGGCGCTTACGGCCAGTGAGTGCCGCCGCTCATACATTATCATTATAAATATTTTCACATCTCCCCAAATATACTATAATTATTAAAACGGTCCACTACAATCTCTCCCTCCTTAATCGAAGACCAGCTTTGTCCCCAAAGCTTACTACTCCCCTCCATTGTTGAGGTTACTCACTAACTAGTACTAGTATACATGATTCGTGCTTGGATTCTTGCTTCGGGCTTACAAAGTTATAGCAATATTCTTTTATAATCGCAAATGCTTTATGGTGTGGCGTCCAATCCTGTATAACAACAAAATCAATTCTCGTTAAGAATCATAAGTATAAAAGACAAGGCAATAAAAGAAAAAATAATCATTTGACAAAAACAATAGAACATCAATGACATAATTACAGTTTCGCTTTAGTTGTGCAGTTTTCAGTGTCCTTAGCACTATTCTTGCCAGAAGATGTTAACGTCATTACAATTTATTCTGCGGTTGGTATGGGTCTTTCAATATCAAATCTTGTTAATTTTTATACTATACCATTTGTAAATTAACAGTATCCAAATTATTACAATAGATAATGATACAATAGTTGTTAGAATCATAGTGGTTACCATGGTTTTGTGCCTTGATTGTAATTAAACTTGAGTTTCTATGGCTACTATTAATTGATTATGTTTAATTGAATCCCATGCTTGTTGCAAATGTTTTGATAATTCTGTGCTCAAGATTGCGGGATTTGTTTGATTTAATTCCACTAATTCCGGACTAGGGTATGTTTCTTTACTGAAAGTAGGTAACACGTATTCTGTATATGACAGATTGTTATGAATAAGAGTTTTATGCAACACTGGTATGAAGAAATTTTCTCCTACAAATTGACAGTGAGATGACTGCTGAATGATTACTGAATTCATGAGTTTCACTCGATTAACGGTTTGATTGACATCTTCATTCCAACAAGTGACAATAATTACGTAAGGTTTGGGCATAGAAAAGATCCAATTTTGATTTACAAGGCTTAGGTAAGGTTTAGAAACGATGCATCAATAGGTTAAATCTAGTATCCAGCTGCCGACTGTACTCCCATAATTCTCTGAAATTTATCTGAGCCACAATGGACCAAACTAATGGCGAATGAATAACATTATATTGCTTGACAAACATTATACCACTCTTAAGGGGTGTGACTTGATAACATTGTATTGGGACCCTGCCCAGTGAAAGAATTAGTATTACTATTAAACCCTTAAAACGCAACATTATCTTCTAATAACACCCTTGGAGAAATTATCTACTAACGGTTACACACCAATTGTTACTATACGATACTACAAATTCCCTAATAGATAAAGTTCTTACTACCTAAAAATATTTTACACCAAAGTCTTAAATCTAAAAGGTCTGTAGTTAATGTTTTGATACTTAAAGATTACAACGATGTGCTGGTCACTGCTACGCAAGCATTGTCAGCGCAGCCCCTCGCTGTGTCGACATACGTCACGCCGCGTGGTCAGCAACACACTTCGCCGCTCGACCTACGGAAAATTACACCACAGCGAAATTCTGCACATCGGTGTTTACATGACACAACAGCTGTGTCGGAAAACAATAAACACACAACTTGCTATTGTATACACAGCACTTGACACAGTTTTTAACTTGCACTTAGGTTCACTCAAAAAAATGATTCTCTTGACTAGAATTCAACACAGATTCGTTGAGTCGAAACCAACCCAGTTTACAAGGTTTCATTACAATTTTAATTCACAATTCTGGTCTAACTTTAAATTGCTTTACTTATTGACATTAAAATTCTTACTTTGCAATTACTGTTCCACTTCCTCCTTGGCAGCACCTTTGCAGGGTTAAAACAATCATTATTTTCAGCTTATTTCCCAGGTAACTACTCTTTATTTCTTAAGTTATCTGAATGATTCTGTTGCAGTGATGTGTCCCTTTCCCACTTTCTTTTGGTGGTATTACGTGTTTCCCTTTTACTCATTTGCTTGTTTCCCTCAAATAACATGTGATTACATTGTAATTGGATTTGCCCTTCGCGCGAGATTAAAAGCGTTATCTTATTTGCTTCTGTTAAGGAACTCCCATTTGAACTGTTTTATCGATTCTCCTTTTGAAGATCCTTATCCATATTTCATACTTAAAGGATTAATTACAGATTATCCCATAATTTACTATCATCATACGTGAATGAGTTACCAACTACTACCCAAATAGTGATACACTGACATTAGAACCATACTGAGTGAAATTAACTCGAGGATAATTTTCTAGAAATAAACATGTGTTTAGGATTGTGAACAAGTAACAGAGACCTAGAATGCTGGTTCGGTCATCCAAAATTCAAATTGACCTACTATGTCATTTAAAGAGATCATTTATCACTCCACCTGCCCTATTTCTTTAATACTACCCCGGGTTTATTTTACGTTCCTTGAGACAACCTGCACTCAGGACCCGTCGCTTCATAGGCACAGCCGTATTCTCTTTTTGACCGTCCTATTAACCAACAATACTCTCGTACCTGCAGCGTAAAGTATGAAAAACACGTCTTCACATGACATCGTATGCCTAATTTTCCACATGCCAAAGAAATCAATGAAAAATCTATTTTCTAATTAACAAGGATTTAATACAATGCAGACTTACGCAAAAGGATGTAATTATAGAAGAAATTACGTTTAACAGAGAAAGAAAGACAAACAAAATGGTATGGCAGAGATGCAAAACATTTTACATTACTTCTACGTTCATCGTACCAAATGTTATACTTTTTCTTAGTAATTTAGCTTGCTCGGACTTAGAATATTATCCTTTAGTGACTTAGTAGTTAATTCCATGTTATTGTGGCTTAGCATTCGTTAGACTTAACTTTTACGCTTCATTATACTCCTCGTGGCTTTACTGTTTATTACTCTTGTGGCTGGTTATAAACTTTATTTCTTACCTGGTGCTCATTACAATATTAACACCACATTAATTCCCACAAAAATAATCCCAAAAGGTGAGTTAATTTGATCGCTCCTATCCACCCCTGGGTATCATATTTCTGATCACACCAACAAAAATCTTTTACTCCCTGCTGCATTCCCTTACAGCCTTACGGGTATCACAAATCATTCCCTTACAGCCTTACGGGTTACCACACATTCCCTGCTGAGCCTTACCGGTATCACATTGTCATTATTTCCACAATTACACATTTAATCACTTAATCCACATGCATGTCTTACTTCAACACTTTTATGACCATATTTATTCAATTGCTACATTTACATCTCAATATTCGCGAATTTACTACCGATAGAAGACTACTGACTCACATCGCCTGAACGATGAAGAACATGTCTCCGTAACATTACTGCATTATTTTCATCTTTCATAAAACTTCCTAGGGCTATTAGACAATCACGCAACTCCGATTCTTACATCAATCACACTATTCCCCTGTGAACGAGCTTGACCTTGGACGGGTCGTATAGCAGAACACACATTCCCGACTCCTCATACTGGCGTATTTGTTAGGCGGTTCGGATCCGTATTACAGTAACTATTTTAGGTGCGCATTTCCAAAACAATCACCTGAATTCTCGTATGGCCCTTAAAACGATCGCAAAGGATACACTCGCGTGATTTGCACTAAGCAACCGTTGAATACTCCAAGTACGTATACTCAATCCATCGAAAATTTACGCTACCGTCTGCCCTTCGATAATATTTGCCACATTCTTCGAAATTCTGCCACGTTTATACAATATTTCGCCACAATGCTTTACATAGGATATTATGCCACTACAATGAATTTCACTCACATTACTATTTCAGGTTTCTTTTACATTTAATTGCAATCATTACTTTACTGTATAAAATCTCCAATTTTAGTCCTACCACAAATCTTAAATCAAAACTATGCACAAGTATGCCTAAACTTTCATAGAGGGTCCGTGAAACAATTAAATTACTCCGCGCGTCTTTTTATTGCACCCGAGGGACTGGTAGACATCTCTTACATTATTTACCACAATACCATTACTACACATCAATACAGAATTTTGAATGAAATATTTAATTTAATTTTTATTTTAAATACTGTTTTCTCACATCCGACTTTATCTGGTAAGCGAATTTTGATTCTTAGCAGCACTTAAATTTCTCTCTTATTCTACATCACTTATAATACAATTCCCATTAAGCCATTCCGTTTCCCTTTCGAATTTAAAAAGTGCGCATCTATTTCCCGTTTCAACTTTACAGTGCGCTTGTCAGGGTTGCCAACGTAAGCAACTGAGATTTTACACATTGTATACTTCTATTCGTCAGTTAATAACTTTAATTGAAGGTTATTCACAGGCAATAAGATTCAAGTTTTTGTGAAACACTAGTCGCATGCTAAACATCTTTTAACATAACATAGCATTTCATATTACATTTCAACCCCATTTTATAATATTTTAGCAGATGTACCCGCCAATCCAAATAACCGACTTTCAAGGATTCTTAATTTAATATCTGTAACCATGCTAAAAACGTTAATCGAACAAAGAAAATCCGAATGTTTTCCCCATGATCTCCCGAAAAAGTGATGCCACGGGACAAAAGTGTACTAACTAACTGCAAATTTCAGGTATAAATCTTACACAGCTTCCTGTCTGTTCTATTCTGAGACATACTGGGTTAGCTTCTACTCACCGAGTCTATCACCACCGTCGTCCAAAGCTGCCATCACTCGTCGTCGACGGCCGCCACAGGTCCGCCGCGCCGCGCTCGAACTGCTGGCCGGTGACCCTCCCGTCGTCTCGCGTCAGCAAGGCTCCGCTCCTCAGCTGCGTCACCGCTCCCATTTTCTGGAACAGCTGACTACTGCGTAACGTATTTGCGCCAACCTCCTTCTTCACCCGACCCGCTAGCACAGCCGTTTTACTTTCTTTAACCAATGCCATCATTTTAAATGCCCAATAAAAATTAAGTTCTTGTCTTCATAGTTTACTGTATACAATTTCAGTGATCTTCTGTAGCCAAAGAAATTACCTTCGCCACCAAGCAGTTTTAAGTTACTTAATTTTCCGTCTTCTTCATTTCCTGGCTCTAAATTTTTCTGACACCCGGTTTCGGTGTCTTTTTACCCGTTTTCATCTCTTCCTGGCTCCAATTTTTTCTGGCACCAATTGTAGAAGTGATGTCAGCTGGATTCGATCATCTCCACTCTGATCACCAACTTGTAACGGTGATTCAGGTGGATAAGTGCATTTATCACATTGCGGCGTTAAGCCAGTATTACTTACTTGGGGCGAGTCTGCTGCGGCTCCCGTTCTTGGTACTTCCGTCTCGGCTTTGGCTATCTTACTTAGGCTATGCACCTCAACCTGGATCTTACTGACTTGCACTAATGAAAGACACTAAGTGCGTACATAGTTTTATTCTTTCACTGCGGGCTGTTACATTTGTCCATTGGCCACGAGCAGGACTCCAAGCACTTGGTAATATAAAAGATTGATGGACTTACATTGGTATGGCAGATCAGCTGACTAGCGGGCAGAGCTGGCCTTCGTTCCCGTCTCGATGTTTAACGCAGCATAGTGGCTGCTTAGTCACTCGAACTTGGCTTGACCGACTTCCCCCGACTTCTGTCGACTTCTCAGTGAGCTCGCGCTTATATTTCGTCAGTTGCGTACTCTGTCCTCGTTCTAAGGGCAATCAACTGCCAGCTAGCGTATCTCAAAGCTTCTACACGAGCCCAGTTTCCATAACTATTGCTCGCCGACCTGGATTTATTGCTGAGCTGTCTTGCGACATCCCACGCCAGGCGCTTACGGCCAGTGAGTGCCGCCGCTCATACATTATCATTATAAATATTTTCACATCTCCCCAAATATACTATAATTATTAAAACGGTCCACTACACCCAGGCCGAAAGAAGATTATTCATAACATTACATTGGCTTTATGCAAAAGATAGACACCAGACATAGATCCATTCCAAAAGTATCGAAGTTCAAATCATACCCGATATGCAGGTGAAGGTAATGATTACTGATTACTATAAATTATACAGGGTGATTCAAAAAAACGTGGACAAAATGACATGGTAGATCTGTCATACAATAAGTATCAAAAATTGCCTGTAGAGGGCGCTAGAGCCACGAGAGGCATGGCCACCACGAGAGGCATGGCCACCACGAGAGGCATGGCCACCACGATCACCAGACCTGTCTCCTTTGGATTTTTTCCTGTGGGGATTTTTAAAAGGACTTGTGTATGAAAAACCTGTAGAAACGCCGGAAGACTTGGTAGGAAGAATCGTTGCGGCAGCCGGATGTGCTCGAGATACATCTGGTATCTATGAGAAGGTGTGCCGTTCCATGCAACGGAGATACCGGGCTTGTCTCGATGCATCTAGCAAAAACTTTGAGCATCTGCTGTAGGCTCAACATTTGGCTTGGATTAGTCGCATGTGATTGAGTAATTATCAATAAAATGATCTGTAATTGTTTTGTTTCTTCTGTTTGTGTCAGTATTATTTTAGCCGGCCTGTAGCGGCTCCGGATCGCAGTTGCGACCCTCTGTTCCTATGCGATTTTTGATTCTTATTGCATTACTGATCTACCATGTCATTTTGTCCACGTTATTTTGAATCATCCTGAATTAATGTGCTGGGTGTATAGGCCTGTGTTCAAAGGTTCGTGTTATTATAAGTTTAAAAGGGTGTGTGTACAGTGTTGTTTGTGTGGTGGTTCACAGATGAAAGAAGGGAGATATCAGCGCCTGGTGCCGGTCGAATCAGGCCCGCTCTGCCGAAATACAGCAAGGGGCCACCATCAACAATGTCGGATACCATACGCATTACGGAGAGGTTTGGTACACAATCTGTTGATTAGCATTAATGCGCCATCATCTGTCCTACACTGCCGATCAATTCCCGATGGTAAATTTTCTTCCACTTCTGGGCTTCGAACCAATTAACTCAGAGCCAAAGCATCAATTTGTGACAAAACGTACAAAAACACTCAAATACGCCCCGATAAAAAAGAAATGCGCTCTTACACACTATGGACATCTCTTTTTATAATTTGTTTTTTTCTTTACTGCTTAACGTCTGTTAACAGCGAGGTCTTTAGAGACGGGAAAGGATTGGGAGGGGGGGGCAGGGAATGGGAAGGAATTCGGCCATAGTCTTTTGAAGGAAGCATCCCGGCATTTGCCTGGAGTGATTTGGGAAACCATGGAAAACCCAAATCTGGATGCCCGAACGGGGATTCGAACCGCCGATGGACATCTCCTATTGAACGACTGAGGGACAGATCTTACGTCGACGTCTCTAAACAATTTTGTTTGGTAGCGTGTAAGGTTGCCGACTATGGTCTCTCAATACAGTATGGTTTCACATACGTAAAAATCGGTTTTTCCATGTCAGAGCGCTAACAACTTTTTTAGTCCTCTCTTAGAATTTTTAGACATAATGAGCTCTTGGAACTGATATAAACCTTCTGCACAATTTCACACTTGATTGGTGGACAGTCCATGTTTACGGTCAGTAAATTTTGTAATTTAACTGTCAGCAGAATTACTCGGCAAAGATAATAAATTATATCAGGAGTAAGAAAGATACTTCAGTGAAAGTATTGACAGAAATATTTAATTGTTCTGAAAAATTGTTACATTCGAAATTTCACGAGAATCACATAATAGTCGAATTAACGAATAAAAAGATATCGTTTAAATTATTTGTTACTTCCGTTTAACACACATTATTGAAGAATTTTACCTAAATTGTTGACTTTTCAATAATTTTAGTTAAGAAATTTTGTGGGTCAAATCACTACAAATAATAAAACGTAGTAAAATCCAAAAAAAAATGCCTGCGTAACTATGTGAAAAATTTCATGTATACTGTCAGATCTAATAGTTATTAGTATTCAACTTATCGCATTTCGAAGAATCCGTCAATGATCTATACAGAAACTGATTTATGTACTTTTTTTTAAAAAAAAAAAAAAATCCATAAAAATAATTAAAACTGCTCCATGTATCCCCAAAATGCTGCAACCGGGTGGAAGGGGTATTCTCCACCGGCCCGAAACTGGTACAGACATGTTGAAATTTGTTTTAACTGCTTCCTTATAATGACCTCTTCACGTTTAGCACTCTCCTTTCTCGGAAAAGTCGCCACGAATTAGATTAAAAATGTCGAAATGTGAGAGTGACGCGCAGCTATTAGATGCCGCCGGCGGTTCAAATACAATGACCAAATGAAATGATGGTTCAATCCTTTGTTGTAATATTTTCTTGCCGTTTTAGCTTCACTCTGTTGTAAAACGTCGCACGAAATCAACAGATAGAAAATACTTATCCGAGATTCAGTACAACAAGGCTCTCCATCTTAGAATCGATACAAGCGGTCAGAGGTAATCGATTGCTTCCGTTGTAAACAAATGCGCCGTTTCAGAGATAGCTACCAGCTAAAATTTCGCGGTTGCTGAGCGTCTAACATTTTGGCATTTTTAATTTAATTCGTGGCGACTTTTCCGAGAAAGGAGAGTGCAAAACGCGAAGAGGACATTATAACGAAGCAGTTAAAACAAATTCCAAAAGGTCAGTACCAGTTTCGGGCCGGTGGAGAATATTCCCTTCCACCCCTGCTACCTTTTAAAATTTCAGATCATTTTCAGAATTGCAATATATTGTCTTCGTAGCTTAACTGAAATAAAATAAAAGATAAAACATTGTTTATGATACATTGCAGTTTTTATCACCACAACCGAGCGTGGTGGGTGAGCGGTAACGCTCCGGCCTCGCAGTCGGGAGGATACAATTTCCCATGGTTACCAGAAATCATTCAGGCGAAGGCCATGGCCGGTTTCGTTCCAATTTTATCCCCAGTTCTTCCCCACTTTAATAACGTCGACGAGACGTAAAGCCATAAGCATAAGCAGTTGTCGGCATGAGGAACTTAGGTGTTACAAGTTTTTAGCCAATTCGGCGAGTACCAACTAACAAAACTTTATTTCTCAAAAGAAAAATAGCTGCGCCAGGTTAAAAGGATGAGGTATGAATAGTGTTGCAAACTGAAAAAAAACAAAATTTTTTTTTCAGCTTTGTGAAAAAAAAACATGAAAAAAAACCTAGCACCCGTGTTTTTTTTCTAAATTTTGTTTTTTAAATTTTTTTTTTTTCAGAAAACAAATTATTTGATAAATTCATAGTTTTATTTAAGGAACTTCCATTTTACAAGTGTGTTTTAAGTCTTACTGAATCATATAATGATTCATAAGTGTATCTATATAGGTAATATAATTTTATTCATCCTCTACGTCAGTACCACATTCACTAGTATCAGCACTACCAACACTTGTTCGATCGGTGTCGGAATTTTCTCTCTCTTCTTCTGTCTCCTCTAGATCCATAACTTCAGAAATAGTTAAATTTTCATTTTACTGGTTGTTCTTGTATTGTACGCAAAAGATTTTGAGATTGCAATTTTAAATTGTGAGCAAAGTACACACTATGCACAAAGACTGCGCCGATAGTTCTGTATTACGGTCTTTTAAGTTTGAATTAAAATCTGTTATCATACAAAATAGGAGCTTTACTTCTTTTCAATCGTTCGTTTACACCAACGGTTGCAAGGAAACGATTCATAATTAGGGACCATGCACAAACTACGTGGCTCGGTCCAGAGGGAGGAGGGGTTAGCTGGAAGGCAACGCTGTGCTACGTGGGGGGGGGGGGAAGCCACATAGGGCTACGTGGGGGAGGAGAGGGCGTTCACAGGAGCAAAATGGAGCTGTGTGGTTTATGCACGCTCCCTTACTGACAATTTAATGAGTCAGTACCACTATACTCTGAGAGTTAACAAGTATGCGAATATAAGGAAAGCCCAATAAGTAATAAAAAAGAGGCAAAAAACCGTGGATAAATTTTAAATTCCTAATTTTTTAAAAAGATCTGTAGCTAATTTTGTAGGGCTGGCAGCACTATTTCAAATAGCAAGTATCAATCCAAACAATGGGGAATGGGGATTCCTACTGGCGCAACCTAGTCTCTTCGGGAAATCCCCGTTCATAAAGAAAATTTCAGTCAATTTTGCCAATATTTTCGTAATTTTTTTTCCCCTACTGAACCAGCAAAATATAGTAGATTTTAAAATAAGATAAGTACTTAGAATAAACTCTAAAACAGTCATTTTAAACGATAACTGCCTTACAAATTTGAGATTTAGTAGTTGTGAAAAAAAAACGTGTTCCAGAAAAAAAACATGTTTTTTTTTCAAAGTTTTTTTTCATGTTTTTTTTTTCAAGCCAGAAAAAAACTTTTTTTACAACACTAGGTATGAAGAAGAGTTCAGATGGGAAACTAACAAATCAACTACAAGAGGGTGTAAGGTATTCCGTTTCGATTGTTCAGAAACAAACATCCTAAGACGGTTTGATGGTGTATTAAAATGAGGACTGAGTGCTAACACTAGTAAATCACAGCTAGTTCACTTTGTTTCGGATGTTCTGCATTGCACGGAAAGGTTACTGGAAGTATCCATTAAACCTCCCTTCCTGTGCTTTGGCAAACACGTTGTCATATAGGCTCTGGAACAGTGGTTCATTGGCGCAGAAACACAATCAGCAATTCTGCTTGGAAAAAAACCTGAAGAACGAAATTTTACCTTCTATTCGGATCGGTGAAACTCGTAAGAGCAAACAGGAAAACATCATTAATTAGATCGCTTGTCAGCAAGCACGTGGTTAATTTAACTGTCTCTGTGACACAGGGACGTATATATAATGTAATTAAACTATAAACTGTTTGATTTCGTTTCATGTTTGAGGAGGAAACGCATAATGAACTTCAATAGCTGTCAGCCAATAAAGCTAGCATAGTGATTGAGCAGTTTGGTATTAAAATATTTAATTCAAACGATGTAATTAATTAAGAACATCACGATGATAATGATGGTCTCTGTGAAGCGTGTTACAGTAAGCGCCAGATATTAATTGAACACAGCGGTGTTTTGAATACTAAATCATCTTTCCCACACTGGAAAGTAGTCAAATGGGTTTACGTATGTTTATTTATTATAACTTTCATCCGGTTTTAATATTTGCTGGCACAAAATTTAATTATTCAGTCTTATTATGCTGAAAATTTAAATCTCAAAAGGGATTAAGGTGCTATTAATAAATTAATTTTAGTGCTAAAAAGTGAAATCTGCTTATGTTAGTAACTAGATGTCAGTAGACTTTTACTCGTAAAAAACGTCATGTCGACAATGTAACCCTACACCGCAGGAGTCTACCACCGTTCACTTTGAAAGAATTAGCCAGAAAGCTTTTTATTGGTCTTTAAAGGATAATCTTAGTAAGAGCTCTGTAGAACAATGAAAAATGCTTTCACACACATTAATGAAACGTGTGCTGTTTCAGCATTTTCAGTTTACTTGAAGAAATTACTCAACACTTTTATGTGATAACATTTATTTTGACATATATCCAGTTAAAGACTAAATTAGGTAAATTAATGTTTACCACTTTCTGCTTCAGTTTAAGGTTCTCTCTTTTGTTTCCTTTTTTTTTCTTATTAGTAAATGTCCCTAAACATTACTAAAATACTCTAAAAAGTTATAACATTATTTGAGATCATTTTTTAACGGAACAAACCAAATCTATTTGTGAAAATCAATATTCGCAGAGAAAGCAATGAACACACTTTATTCAGTATCAAAATTAATGTAGAGAACAAATCAAAGTAGTTTGATGGAATGAACAGATTTCGATCATACACAAACTTTAGTGCAAATTCGTGGGCTCTGTGGTTTTCAGAATCAATGTGTTGTGATAGTTCCGTTTCGAAATAATCTTTTAACGATGTATTTTGAGGTAGCTCACATCTCCCAAATTTCAATATCATTCTTAAGTTACACTCCTTTCAATCTTTTCGTAAATGGCTGAATGAATTCGTCGGGATCCATTTCAGGCTGCACTGAAAAATAAATATTAGATTATAGCTTTTATATTTCACATTTGTTTCTGAACTGAGATCCGTGACGTAGATACTTTATAGAATGTCATGCTCCAAAGAAAACTGTTTTATTCAAAACAATCCTTACAGCATCTTCCTAGTGCATTTTTGTTTTTTTAAAAAAAGGTGCTAAATCATTTTAATAGTCTCAATAAGAATGATCTCTCCTTTAAAAAAAAAAAAAAATATATATATATATATATATATATTTAAGTTGTTTTCACTGTATGATGCAGTCAATTGTTGATTCCCATCCTCTGATTATCAAGAAATATAGGGGAATCATTCATCTTTACCCACTATACTAAATTTCAGATGGAACGAGAAACAACATATTTCAGCAGATTTCCTGTATAAAAAAATTAGGATACTTGATGACCTAACGGAAGGTACACCATGTTTTATACAACACGTTTCGTAAAAATTTGTATAACTCTTAGGAGACAGCAATTTTCTAGTTAAAAATTAAATAGTTAAAAGTCGTTGGAAGGGTAATAAACATCACCATGCCAAAAAATGTTTTCTTGGTCCATGGCTGCACACAGTATGTTCATTGATTTCCTCCCGACGTCTGATCGATGTACCTCCTTTATTTGCTAACAACAGAGTGTAACTTTTTACGACAAGAAAGGTTGAAAACTATCTAGAAGCTATTAGGTAAAAGTTAAAAGTGTAATCATGATTCGCTAAATGTAACATAGGCCATTCCCATCTTGATTATTATTGTGACTAAAGAGCTGGCCGCGGCTTGTATTTTCATTTAAAACCTCAAATGGTTGAAGTTTGTATTCTTATTCACGTATAGCCTAACATCTTTTATAACATCAAGGTATTCTAGTTCCGCAGTAAATACGTAATAAATAAGCAAAACCCTATTATATACGGAACAAGAACAAATATTTGTACATAAAGATGAATGTATGTTTGTTTGTTTGTTGGTTTGTTTGTTCTTCATACAAATCCACAGTTTTTATCCGTTCTCGATGAAACTTTGCACACTTTTCCTTTGAAACAAGGAGAAAAATACTGTCTACATTTGGTTGAAAAATTATATGTATAAATAACACATTTGTCTCATAACTTCGAAATACGGCGGTAGACTGACACGTTGGATGTGGACGACTCCGTACCGAGTTTCCACGAAGTGGCCTGGCAGCTGAGTGGCTAAAGCGCTGGCTTACGAACGTCGTGATCTCCGGTTCAAATCTCTGACGGGGATAAGATTTTTTAAAAATTGTTTTTCATCGTAAGAGTCAGGCCTGGGCCGTAGGTTATTCGGATTGAATGTTAAACCGTAGATATTAGAAAGTTAGGGGTGCAATGCGAGGCAAATCGTAGGTATTCTTGCAATGTTGTAGGTGTATACTTTTTTACGTTATAATGATCCCTCAGGTTTTGTTCGCAGTCAGTGTGTAAGTGTGAACCACAGAAATCTTTATATATAAAGATGAATGTATGTTTGTTTGTTTGTTGGTTTGTTCTTCATACAAATCCACAGTTTTTATCCGTTCTGGATGAAACTTTGCACACTTATCCTTTGAAACAAGGAGAAAAATACTGTCTACATCTGGTTGAAAAATTATCTGTATAAATAACACATTTGTCTCATAACTTCGAAATACGGCGGTAGACAGACACGTTGGATGTGGACGACTCCGTACCGAGTTTCCCCGTAGTGGCCTGGCAGCTGAGTGGCTAAAGCGCTGGCTTACGAACGTCGTGGTCTCCAGTTAAAATCTCCGTCGGGGATAAGATTTTTAAAATTTGTTTTTCATCGTAAGAGTCAGACCTGGGCCGTAGGTTATTCGGATTGAATGTTAAACCATAGATATTAGAAAGTTAAGGGTGCAATGCGAGGCAAGTCGTAGGTATTCTTGCAATGTTGTAGGTGTATAATTTTTTACGTTATAATGATCCCTCAGGTTTTGTTCGCAGTCAGTGCGTAAGTGTGAACCACAGTAATATTATTATAATTAGGGATGTAATACGTATTTGGTACGTTATGACGACCAAATGGCTATATCGTTTGTGATGGAATTTTATAAGGAAATCTGTATGAAGGGCACAGGATATTTTTTCCAGTATGATTAACAGTTGTAGTCACGAAATTTTGAGATCTTATCGAATAGTGACAGAAATATGTTGGAAATTAATTTCTCTTCAAGAGGCAGGTTCGACGGTAGAATGTTATAGTGATAGCTTTCCTGTGATATTATGCCGACTCGATATTGTTTGGGACTAATCCTTCGTTACCAACAATTTACTATATTTAATTCTGGCAAAAAAATTCTTAATCCACGCGTACGAAGTCGCGGTACGAGGCTAGTACTAAATATGGTGCAAATAGAATTGCAGTAAATGTCAAAGCACCTGAATGTCCGTAAGTTTTAATAACGTCTTTTATGTCTTCAATCAAACAGATACCGAGCGTGTTGGTTTGGAGGGCTAATGTTCTAGCGTCGCATTCGAGAGGAAGCAGGAACGAATCCACAAACAGTCATCCAGATTCCTAAAATCATTCGAGGTGAACGTCGGGACAGTTTGTTCAAAGAGGTCATCGTCAAACTCCTTCCCGTTCCTTGTCCCAAGTCCTTTCACTCCTCCAATGACCTCGACGAGGCGTAAAGCAATAATACAAAAAAATGTAATTGTGACTTGATCTTAAGTAGACCACAGAGATTTGTGAAGGAATACAGCAGCACTTTCTTCAGTTCTATTTGACAATTGCTTCGTAAAATCGTTGATCTCATTCAGCTGGTTATCATGAAATTTTTGAACTGTCTTCTCTCCTATTTAACTTTCCAGCATCATCTCTGATATCATCTCTTATTGGTTACAAGCTTCGTCGTTATTTGTTTTATCTTGCCAGAGGTTTTTTATTTTTATTTTTTGAGGATACGATTTTCTTACGAACTAAGGTAATAGCATTGCTGGCGATATTAGAGAATGGTTGATGTCTGCATCAGTATAGGTATGATCAATACAATATCATTTATTAGTATGCGAAAAGCGTAACTTCTGAGATAACTTATTTTTAGTAATCATGTTCTTGTGATATCTGTATCTGTGACGATGGGGCATGTCTTCGCATTCAGCTAGATAATTACCGCTGACATGAGAACTAGGTTTTTTTTTTTTTAAATTTCACCCGGCGTACTTCTAATGGTGACTATTTAACAATTTTATCAAAACTGATCGCTATTTTGATAGAGATTACGTCCAACGGATCTGTAAGTCGTTATATAATATAAACTAATTACGTGATTGCCAATGACGTATTTCTGAAGTGTTATGTCGAAGGCATTATGCGGGAAGAAACGGTATGCTCCTGCAGGAACAAAGCTATTCCTGACCTGTACCAGTTGCACCAATCCGTTCTTTTCCCTTGCACCATACATTAACTTACCCTTTATCGAGGATGGTTATTGTTACCATGTTTATGATTCCTGTTATGTTTATTTCATACTCATAACTTTATTTTTTGTGCCTTTTAATATTTCATTTTCTTAGCACTTGATAATTTTGTAACGCCTGTAACAAATCTGACCAACTTTATTTTTTCTCAACTTTACCAGTATCATCGCATTTATCCAAAAACGTTGAGAACAATCTTTCCAGTTCGTATTTTGCATCAGGGTTTTAAGAACTTTTCTTTTTTCTTATGAGATGAGAAAAGGTGTCCGAGGTTCGGAATTGCAGTTAAACTATAGGTCCAGCCACGACAGAGGCGGAATGCGCAGCAAATTGAAAGTCTGTAACTTTCCAGGTGTAGTACTGTCCTGTGTATTTTATTGGGTGTTCGGTGATTCGCAACCTGTTATTGTTCTCGGTGGTCGGATTGATCCGGTGCTTCGCAACCCAAGTAAACAAGGAGTCGTACTGTGATTCGCAATCCGAAGAAGGTTAACTCTTCATCACATTATCACACTACATAAGTTATCAGTTTTCAACATGTTGTCTCCAGTAGTACATGTGTCGAGAAAACGATCAACGGCGATACTGGTGGAAAAGCGTCATTTTTTAAAACAAAAATCCTACGTTAATGGTAGCGTATTGTGTAAAGTGAACAAGTGTTGATTTTTAAAATATTTGTGTGATCCCTCATTGTGTAACTGTAGACTCTGAATTTGCGATGCACAACGCAGTTAGAACAGTTCTTCCTGTATGTTCGTTGAGAGGGTGCTCATTTCATTTAGGACTGTCGTGGTATCGAAAAATAAAGAAATTGGGCAGAGTCGGCACTGAATATTTGAGCAAGGATTGTAAGGTGGAAAAATGGTTCAAATCGTTTTCAGTTTACATTATCTTACAGCGTGCGATGTTCATGAAACATTTTTTATGCTGGTAAATGAGACACCTCCCAACGTTCCCGAGTTGACCAACTACTTATTATAATGTTATATACTGTTGTGACCCTTTCCTCTTTCATGTGAACTACCGATCGTGGTGGTGTAACGGTTAGCCTTCTCGCCTCGCATTCGGGAGGACGGCGGTTCGAATCCCCGTCCCGGCATCCAGATTTGGGTTTTCCATGGTTTCACAAATCACTCCAGGCAAATTCCGGGATGCTTCCTTCAAATGGCCATTGCCAAATTTCTTCCCATTCCTTGCCACCCATCCTTTCCCGTCTCTAAAGACCTCGCTGTTAAGAGACGTTAAGCAGTTAAAAAAAAATTCATGTGAACTGCAATCTCCCTGCACAACAAATGGTCCTGAATCGTTCCAAGAACATTATAGTTCGCAATTTTCTCTCGTCCACCCAAATATTTGGCTAGTACTAGATGCACTGCGAGACATCCAGGTGGAAACGAGGTTAACAATTAATCGCACAACGCAGTTACATTATCGTCCAAGAATGTCAGTAACCAAGGAAAACTCCGAATTAATTAAAACATTCAGAGATCGTATGATTGACAACCACAAGTTCGTAAAAGTAGTTGGTATTTCGACTAAAGTTAGTGTCAACCGGACGTAAATCAAATCTGTATTTCATATGACGATGTTTTATATGATGATGTTTTGTTGACAGTTCGCGTGGTTCTCGATAATTGAATAAATTTTTCAAGAAACGATAAAAATTTGTTTTATTTACTCTATTCACAGGTTGTGAAATGACGATCTCGAATTTTAGTACGTAGGTTGCGAAACACTGGATGTTTTAATCCGCGGCAAAGGCTCTAGGTTTCGAATCACCGAACACCGATTTTATTACATGGTTTTCATCTCCATTACTACCCTGACCGAAAAGTTCTCGGCCTCTGCCATAGACGAAGAAAAGTGGGAATTTCACGTTAATTTGGTTACATCTGCAGAGTTACGTAGATTTCACGAGACGTTTTGTAAATTTTCCACCACGACTTGGAACAATCTGATTTACAAGTTTTAGTTGAGAACTTTCCGGACAGGGTGGCGTTTGCCCTAAAATTGTCACAAATAATTTGGTATTTAACCATTGGCAATATTTATTAAAAGCTTATTTCTCCCATTTGTTAATTCGCTCCATTTCCCAGTTTTCTGTGTTATATTAAACAACCCATTAATGTTTGTCACACGTTGGAGCCGAACATCATAGGATTACAATTTAATACAGTCCTGGTGAGAACTTTTAATTCTTGTATCTCGGATCTAGTTTGGTACTCTAATTTAAAAATTAATATATAATTCTTTTACACTCCATATCTTAACTAAGAGCCCCGGATACTACTTCTTCGTGTCCGGGTGTAGGCGGTAACCAGGAAAGATGTTTACCCCAGCACAGGAACGTATGAGAAGATGACCTGGGGTTGTTTCCCGTTGCCTTCCTCATTGTGGGGAAGGCGGAGAGGTTTGGAATTTACTACAGGACTCTGGTGCGCCATCTGGTGATTAGTAATTGTGCAGCATCATCTCTCCTAACCTGCCGGCCAAGTCCTGAAGTTGAAAGTTTCTGCCAGCACCAGGATTCGAACCAGCTAACCCCGTGTCAGCGCCGGACACTGTTACTGTGCAGCAGCCAACTGAGCCAACGGGACGGGCGCAGATATTGCAGGCAAGTTATTTTACGAATGCAGCACCGTGGGTCTATAGCAATACACAGCTGCAGGGCAAGCGATATCCATTATACCGCGCCAAGTTCACGTCATTTCTAATAGAACTGGCACAAGCAGAGCGATTTATTAAACTCCCGACTCTTTCATTTGCTACAGGTTTTATAGCGACCAATGAAAAAATGGTCGAAGCTTGTCAGGCCGAGCAAAATTCTTCGATTAGCCTTTTCCGATATCTGTTGCACATTTTCAGTAAAGCTATTCTCATTATAGTGCAACTGCCAAATCACTATTCGGTTCGAGCATATTTTCTTTTACAAAACCGTTAATTACTTCTTTTCTTGCAATGAAAAACTGTCAAAAACTACTCAGTGACAGCTTCTGAGAACTTTTTCAAACATATGAATTAAACGTGGTAGTATTTCCTGTCATGGAATACTGAGATATTCAACCTCATTCTTATAAAATGTAGAGGAAGCGTCTGATATCGTCATATTTCGTAGTTTAGAGTCGTCAGGGACAGTATTTCAAGTTTCTATGGTCATTCAGCAAAAAGGGTTTTGTTAAATAACTTGTTTGATTCTTAATGTCTGTTAACCCCTTCTCCGTAGTAGGTATGTAACCTCTGTATGCGTTTATTTTGTTCCGAGAGAATATTTTCCTTTTACCTTTTTCTCTTTTTTAATTCTTATGGCTCTACACCTCGCCGACGTGGAGGTCATTTGAGGCGGGAAATAATTGGGGGGAAGGGATGAAAAGAAATTTCACCATGTCCTTATGAAGGAACGATCCCGTCACTCGACTGGATTGATTTAGATAAACTATAAAACCCGCAATTTTGATAATCAGATAAAATTTGAACCCACATCCTTTCGAATGATAAGCTCAAGAGTTACTGTTCATGCAACACGAACTATCCGCAATATAGTAAAGCAAATCATATGTCGTTAATAAAGCAACTTCATAAAATGCGCAAATTCATTACCAAAAACATAAACTAAAAAAAATAAACAAAAAACAAATTGTAAAGTGTCGGCAGTATAAATACTGGTAATATTAGTTTGTTGTTCATAACACTGGCGGCCAATAGTGTTATTGCACTATCCAAAACTCTAGACTGCATTAAAACCGATAACTGTGGATCGTTTCCACACTTCCAGTCATTCTTGCACATACTATTAGCCTAGTGCAACCTCAAGTCTAGTTTTATGGCAATATTATTTGTAAACATAATTTTTTTTTTTTTGGTGGACACATAAGAAGAGTAAATGCACAGGACATCCAAGTCTAATGAACTAACATTAATTTATAGTTAAATAATTTAACATGTATCTTCTGATTCAACGTTTGAGTACAGTGTTTTGTCGTTCGTTGGTCTGTCAATAAAATATCAGCGTCAGTAATTTAGTCATCACACAGTACAGTGTTTATGTATCCACGCACACGCATCACACAAAGTCACGCACCAACACTTTTTTCTTTTGGGGAGTGGGGAGTACGGGGTGGGGGAGGAGGCACTCCAGCGTCCAAATGTCCAGATGAAGACGTAAAATTTACAATCGACACTTAACAAGGCGTACAAAAACATTATCTAAACATCAAAATTTAAACATCGGCGTGGAACCCAGTCTTGGCGGTTGGTGGACTAAGGAGAAATTATAGCCGTTCACTCTCGACTGGCGGTTCAAGGTTATGTTGCCATGCCCCCGCTCCTAACCTCACCACTCCCTCTCCTGCTGTCTCTTCCATCCGTACACTGTGTCCAGGTAGGCGTGTGACCAATTTACCCTTCGCATGTAGGGGTAGGGCAGCGGAGTGGGGGTAAAGAAGACTGAAATAGACCTGCCTCTGTTAAATGAAACACTACAATACGCTCCGACACATAAACACCATATTCTGAGACGTCTTTTTATCAGTGGTCCTATACAATTGTTAATCCATTTTTACCCAGTGCTGCCATTAGGGCATGAAAAAAATGGTAGTTCAGAAATAACTTCATCCAATTTTCGAAGTCCAAGCTTCAAGTCCGCAAAGAACAACAAATCATTGCAAGTTTCCAATTCGTTTGATGGTTCTGCGTGGCGTAACATTGACCTGTCCGGTCACACAGAAGGAGACGCTGATGGTCCCTTGTGGACGCCATCTCTCTGCAATCGTAATCACTTATTATGGTTTCTCTGTTCTACTCATCCTCCGGTTTTGGAGTGATCCGGATAATTATTTCTGAGTGTTGCAGTTTTCACAAACAGCAGTGTACTTTCGGCAAAGATGTATTGACAAAACAGGGTCGTGAGTTATCTGTCAACAGTTCTTTTAGGAAGGGTAACAATATTCCAAAAAAGCAGACGCAACCACCACAGTGGCTGATTTTGGCAATCTCCCTTTTATATGGTACTCAAGTGAGTGCTCTTCTGCAGTTCCCTCACGCTTTTGTTTTCGAATCAGTTTTCGTCAACTGTACTGATGGATCCTTATATCTGACACCGATTGAAGGCATAATGATTTCTCTGATTAAGCTCTTATCAGATTCTCACTATTCCATCGTCCTGACATCTCTGAAAGAAAGTCTGATGATCAAAAGCTGTCATTTAACTACATAAGATCAAAGTTTCTCTCGGCGTTGAGAATTAATATAGTCTTCTCGCGAGACTAGCCTCGTGAGCAGGGTGTTTTCACACGATATTACGGCGACTACTTCGACAGAAGATGGCGACAGAGTTCCGATCGCCGAAATATCGTGTGAGAACACCCTTCTCACCCGGCTGGTCACCCGGGAAGACTATATTAATGTCATTTAACTACTTTCGAATTTCCGTTTCTACAAGTTTATTCATCTGGAGTTATTTCTGGAAACCATTGAAAACCGAAATCCGGATTGCCAGACGGAGATTTATGCCTCCGTCCTCTCGAATGCTAGGGCTTAGCGTTACCGCTCACCCACCAGGCTTGATACCTTGACTAACATGGAGAAAAAGAAAAGAAACTTCCCAAATAGGAAAAAATATTATGTGCTTAGCCTATGACTGTCAATAAGACCAATGTACAATACACATTTCTGAGGGTACTTCAACCTAGTTTCTCTCCAGGTAATTGCAGTAAATATTTGACACCATCAATTACTTCGAATTTGAGTCGCCTGGAGAGCAAAAAATATACAGTAGTTTGAAGATTCAGAAAGTAAATGAGTGGATACTTGTATAAAATGAAAGCATAGCCTATCGAAACTCATTACAGTTTGTAACATTTGTTAAACCCCCTCATCCTCCAATCTTTTTTTTGGTACTAATTTAATTATCATCATTATGACTATGTTATCATTGTTGTTTTAATTTTTTATTAACTATAAAGACTCTGTAATCAAATGTATATGGAGGGTTTCCACGGACTGTAGTGTGTTGTAGTGGTCAGAGTCGTCTGTAAGAATGCTTGAATAGTATCTTTGATCCGAGACGGTTGGGCGGCAGTATCCGTGTGGTGAAGGTTCCTCGCAGGACGAGTGAGGCAAAACTTTGTGGAATTAGTTGGTATTGTTAGTATACGCAAGCTTTAATGATTTACCGAATTAATGTAAAAGCAAACGTGTAATTACATGATTGGAGGAGAGAAGTCATTAAATATAACGTGTCTGATAAGAACTGTATATTTTCTTTGGTGATTCAATAGTAATGCCTCTCGCTTATGTTATGATATGTTCCAGCAGCTGTAATAATTATTTGAAATTAGTGAATTGACTGTTTGTGAGTGTGAGAGTTGGCGAGTCGACCAAACCATCAAAACACGCCGTAACCACCTGTTAGGTGGAATCCTAAAGCTGGTATTGGTAAATCAGATCAGCGATTAATCACGCTAATCAGATCAAGAGTTTACAATTAAATGTACATATTTATCAATGCAAGGATAACGGTGAGCAGTTCGCAAGTTATGTCATAGTTAAGTATTGCTAACAGCCTTAAGAAAATTATAATAATTATTACCCCGGGACCACACGCTTGGCGCTAGTCACAAACTCCAAGCCTCTACAAACGCTTGGTTAAATTAGGGGAGCCAAACAGCGTTAACCACACGTTTGCGCGTGCGCTTGTATGTTTTGGGGAAGCAAGCAAGACAGACGTCGAGCTTGTTTCGGCCATAGCTTTTGGCCTAACCTATTTTTATAAAAAATAAATAAATAAATAATAAACGAGAAAGAAGATCGTAGATGTTAAAAGCCCATAGAAACAGTTCCAGGTAATATTATAATTTCATTCATGCAACTATGATTACTATGTAGCTTCATGTATGTATATTATTCTATAATTAGAATTCTATAGTGATTATTGTTTTAATTGCATTATAATGTCTGTATCAATTATTTTTTGATTGCAGAGAATTTATGGAATTAATGAGCTTCTTTGCGAGCCATCTGGGCAGTTTGATAAATTCTGCTGGATGAGCTATGCTGATTCTGAATATTCGCCGAATGAAATTTCACCTATGATTTCTAAAGAAAATACAGACTTCAGAGAAACTATACTATATCAGCAAAATTAATAAATTTATACCTGAGCCAGAGCGAACAGAATCTTGTTTTTTCTTTAAATGATTACAACATGTGACAATAAGAAATTGTATCTTTCTTTTTTTAATCTGCATAACAGTTTGCTTTTTAACTTCACTAAGACGATTCCAAGCATCAGCTATTTCTTTTTTTTTTTTTCTTTATGGTCTATATTCTTCGGGCCAAAAATGCAGGGTTCAACTTTGTAGCATTCGGGGAATTTTAAAATATCCTTTTTGGGCCATTTATTCATTTTGCGTGCAGCACTTCGATCACAACAAACAGGGACGCACGTCTGTCCGCCGTCAGTGCACAACCGATACGAACTCCGCACAAACGTGTAGACGCTTCGCAAGCGCTTGCCGCAAACTTCCTTTGATTTGTGCCAAAAAAACCGACACTCCATCGGATCAGCCACAAGTGCTAACAAGTCTACACAAGCCAAGCCAAACGCCCTGTCCACACGTTTCAATTTGTGACAGTTTGACGAGGTTTGGCAAGCGTCTGGTTTAGCTTAATGATCTGGTCTTAAATTAACAATGGAAAATTCAGTAACATAGCAAGAAATGAAAGATGTGATGTTGCAACTTGATGCACTTCCAGGTGGACACTTGTTTTGTTTATTGATTATTATCATTAAATTTATTCGAAGATCGAAGTTATACTATACCAGACTTAAACAGAAATGGTGTAATGTACCTCCTAATCCCACGAGTTTGTTCCAACATTTCTGGGCTTATTACTTAAGTAAAATGGAGTATCATTTCAGTATTCGCTGTACAATAAAGCAAATGGAAAATCCACATAGCTAGTTCTGGCTGAATTGGGTCACAGTTTTGGCTGTTTCCCGTCTAAGTCAGACACCTGGTGCTGTCCCACTACTATCTATTAACAGGGCTGAGGCTCGTCTCGGAGCTGACGAGGACTGTGTAAATTGCGGACCGAGGGCAGGGCGAGCAATTACCACCGCGGGGAAGGGCAAATCGCTTACGGCTTTCTCTCGTCCGCCAGCCGCTGCAACCGCACTCCATTTATTTTCAGAGTCGGCCCCGAGAACCACGTGTCGTCCGCACTCTCCTGCCGGCTGAACGAACTGTACGCTCAGCGGCGGCCAACGTAGCGACATACATCCCACCAGGATACCGCAACAGATTCCAGACAAAATTAAGAATCAGTTATTTAAATGTAATTGGACAAACTGAAATTTCTTTACATCAATAAGTTTGTAAAATTATTAAAGAATATATCCCGCCAAAGTTACAGATGTGACAAAATTATATCGCCTTTGTTTTCGTTATAATTTACATAAATCTTACCTATTTATATCTGTAGAGCTATATCTGTATAAATAAATATGTAAATGATCAGTATTAATCTGTTGGGTGGGCAGTTCAGAGGTTGAAAGCTTTTAGTCTAGTTTAAAATCAGTTATCTGCGTGACCGGGATATGGAGAGAAAAAATAATAATTTGTTTATAAACTAAAGAGAAAGGCGCCACAAATCATGCTGCTTCAAAATAAATACTCCTTTCTGAATGTAAGAAAATGCTCACCAAAAATCACACTGTATGGCAAGTAATCATTCCAGTATTTGTATTCTATTAATATTTTTACCTAAGTAACTTTGGTTATTTATTTCTTCAGTTTTATTGCGTGGTAATTATAATAATGAAAAGTTATCTTTAAATTATTTAATCTGTAAACTACAGCTACATGAAATTGTGATTTTTTTATTTTATTTTTTTACGGTAAAAGGTTACAACGATAATGCTTTACAAACCTCGCACAGAATCCTAACCAAAGTTTTAAAGTGACCTAAAATAAGAAAGTAGCTAGAACAAGGAAAACTCCTCACATAATATACAGGTTTTTTTCCTTCTCTGGGTTAATACCTCTATGGGCCAAATTGTTATTTACGTAAACACCTGTATATTTTGTTTGCTGTTCAGTTTATAGACGTATAATTAAATTTCTTTTAGAAAAAAGGATAGGGCCTAATTTATTAATTTTTAAATTATGGATATTCATTTGACAAATTCAAACAGAACATTTTAACATACACTACTAAACCTAAATTACGTTGTCATTGGGTAATTTTTGAAACTTCAATTTCTCTTCATTGGTTTTCAGCCCATTGTTGCAACATTTTCTAGAAATTGATATTAGTCTACTAAGCACAATCATACGATAGTTCAACCTGCGGTTTTCGTTCGTGAGAATACTACAGTGAAATTATTTGTCACATCTATGTTCCAAATTAGGAAAGTCGAATGGGAAGCTGCGAATAAAGAATATAAAATCTTGTATTCTGTACTGAAGTCTGATTGCTAGGATGGTCTAGAAATATAATATAGTATTCCTTCTTTCACGACGACTTGTGGAAGTAAATACTCTGCATTTAACAAGCCACACAGTGGTGTGGAATGAGTTATAACAGCAGAGTTATCACAAGAAGACGTGTCAAAGAAAACGATACGTATGATAATCGTAGAACAAATGAGCTGATAGGAACCTGATTCAAATCAATCTTCACAAAAGAGCATCGTAAATTTTTGCCTTCTAGAACAAATGGAAAGTTACTATAGTATACCAATGCACGTACCGAGTATTGTGTGTGAGCGGTAACGTTATAGACTCGCATTGCATTCGGGAGGATGCGGGTTCGAATTCCCGTCCAGCCCTCACGAGTTCCGTCCTCTCCCGCCTCTAATGGCTTTGACGAGGCGTCAAGCCATCAGCAAAAAAAAATCATCTATACCTAACTATGTGCTTAAAAGCATCCTATTACCAGTATAGAATCTAGTGCACAAAGAAAAATAAAACAAGAAAACAGAGGAGCTTCTTATATCAAAATCGAATAATTTGTAAATTAATACGAATTGTGGAATGAGAGATACTCGCTGTCATTTATGGAAAAAGAAAAGGTACATCAAAAAATGTAATTACCCTCACAGCAAAATTCTTTTATTTTTTTCCTGTAAATACTGGTAGGAATGTAACAACAAAGAATTTCCCGGCATATGATTGCAAAGAAGTCTTAGTGTACCGCCGGACTGTGCTGTAAAAACACGATAGATTTATTGACTGCTAGCTCGCCGTCTTCCTCAGGTGTGAAATCATCAGGAATGATCTGCTCACCGAAGAGAAATAAAATTTTAGATGTATAAATATTGACTATTAGACTTAAATTTCAAAAACAACAGAAACACTGATCTGGAAAAGAAGATTAAGATTTTATAGACATATCCACAGACTCCCAGCAACAAGACAAGATTCATAAAATTGTGATGTACATAGAATAACTAAAAACTATGCCCTGGGTCTAGCAGATCAAAAAAGACCTGGAATAGCTCACATAAACTCATCAGAAATCATAGACAAACATACAGAGAAAAATTAACAGATGGGAAGTACCGCCAGAGAATGAAGTCATTAAGAGACCGGGGACGAAGTGGACTGAAGAAAGAAAGAGAATCCACGGAGGAAAAATGAAAGCAATATGGAAACTTAGAAAACTGAATCGTTAAGGCTTTGCGTGATCCGACAGGGTCCAATTGCAGATAATAATAATAATAACAATAATATTGACTATTAAACATGTGATTTAAATAAATTCCTTCTTGGTGTATATACTCTTACTTTTAAAGACTCTTTTGTTTTTTGCCATCTACATTACTCTGCCATCGATCCGAACTACTATTCTAATTTTATTAATCTGGTAATAGGCCGTACTTCCACAGTTGTTGAACAATAATTTTATAAATAACTCCATCCACGAACAATTGTTTTGGTGAATTTTATTTTATTTTATTCCCTAGACGCGTATCGCCCTTGTGTTGTAGGGCATCATCGGTGGCTGTAAATGTGTTTTTTACATGTGTGTCGTTATAACTGATTATGCCCTACACCACAAGGGCGAAACGCGCTGGGGATAAAATAAAATAAAATTCACCAAAACAGTTGTTTGTAGAGGCAATTATTTATAAGATTATTCTAATCTTTGTTTTACAACTATAATTTTGTAACTTTCCGTGTTAATTTTTCTCGTGTGCTTCATTTTAACTATGATTAACCAGAACAATGCAACATCTGATTAGGAACATCCACGACAGAAACAGAACTCAAACAGATACACCGCACATTCGTGCTACCCCTCGACTAATTGGCCGTCGACACAAAGACTTCACGGCTATTCGCGGAGAGATGAAGGAATTTCATTCTGGTGAGACTGGAGTGCTGTCAGAGAACGGAGAGCGAGGAACAATGGGTAGCACTGCCTCTCTCCTCAACCCCGGATGGCCCGTGAACTAATACAGTGAAGCCGCTGTGGAGGGCCTTAACGTTTCCCCCCTCAAGTTGTGGGCAAATCTTTGCGGCTGTGAGAAAAACAGCCACACGGTTTTAATCAGCAGCCGAACCCCTCTCCAAAAAGCCAGGTAACATCTATGCCACACTTGTACAGCTCTTCTTAGGCTCAAGCTCTGTGTGGTTGCGAATCTAAGCATGGACACTAAAGATCATAGAGGAATCTCAGTGTCGTATCATACAAATTAGCGATACGCGTTCCAAGTACAGGAGTAGATTTTTTCTACTGGTTTGAAGATTTATTAGCAGTAAGCGTCCTCATGTTAGTCTACATCTCTATGCATCAAAGATTTTTATAGAATAGTTATTTCTTTTTTTAATAAATAAGAAAAAGATAAAGCATATATGGATTGTGAATTAATTCAACAACCTCTACGTAGTATGTTGAAACATAGAAAGAATGTTCAACTTGAATCAAACCAGTATGCTCAGCTTGAAAGATGTCTTTCGAGGAAAGTCTCAAATTTGGCAGGGAAAAATTCTGTAGGAACTTAAAATGTAGCGATATCTCGAACGTTCTATAGTCTTTAATGTTACATAGACACATTGATAGAGAAAATGAATTACAACATTGCGAAGGTATTTAGTTTGTGTGAACATAGTAGTTCCAATAGATTCGTTGGCCAAAATCGTAAAATGGTAGTGAATAGTTAGTTCCGCCTCAAACAACTGTGACGTGAGCTGTGTGAGGACACAATGCGAACATGAAACAACGAATCTGGTAAGTAATGGCACGCCCTTTTTCCCAGTAAAACCTCTCACACAGTTAGTAAGACTGAGATGTGATGTGGTTTTCGAATCAATGTCCTATATTTCTTTGTTCCACATTCTAGCCTTGATTATCCGTATGTAAATACTCAAACGTGGAGCTCACTTCCACACAACCTGCGTGTTCAAGATAACTGCTGTTTAGTGCACGTTATTATTATTAATAAGGATTAATATTTCACTGTCATTAAGTTGATTAGAGTAAAGAGGACATAAGTGGCAAGGAACGTGAAGGAATTCAGTCACGGCATTTATATTCGCCTGGAATAATTTTGGGAACCATGAAAAACGGAATTATGGAAGCAGGGCGTAGAATCGAAGCCGCGTCCTACAGGATGTCATCCATGAGATTCAGAGTACATCATATCCCAAAACTTAGATTTTTTTTTATCCAAATCGTTAAATCTCTCATATCAGGATTAACTTAGTTTTTCTATAGATACAGTTGTATACTAACGCAGTTGTCATTGCTTAGAACAGTCTGTTCGGTTGGAACAATGCCCTTCGGCATGATAAAGTGTTATGCTCTCTGAACTCGTAAATTTTAAGCAATTTGCATTGTTTGACATTCATTGTGATAGTATTTTTACAGCGTTAGTGTAGACTGACATATTTATGGTAGGCGCACACAGTTTTTCTACTACCGACGTTATAAATGATAAGACGCTTCCTTGCGTTTCCGTGTTTCTAGATGGCTTGATTCAAGTCCGTCTGTAAGTTCTGATATTCGAGGTTTTCAGCTTTAAAGCAGGCAAACAAAAGCACTAACTAAACTATCGGCCAACCTTCGATTCATCTAATGGACAGCATTTAACCTTTTGAGGCAATTTATAGACGGCCAGCTACAAGTGTAATGTAGAGAAGTATGTGGGATCGCATTAAATGCAAAACATTATGGGACTTGGGGTGCACTGAATCTGATGGGTGAGGTGGCGATGTTGGATGCTGGCATTCTATAGAACGAGTCTTCGATTCTCCGTCCTGATTCCATAACTTCGTTCCTCATGGTTTCCCCAAATCATTCCAGGCGAATATAAATGCCGTGACTGAATTCATTCACATTCCTTGCCACTAATCTCCTTACTCTAATTAGTTCAATGACAGTGAAATGTAAATCTTTAATAATAATAATAACGGGCATTGAACAGCAGTTATCTTGAACACGAGGGACGAGTGAAAGTGAGATTTACGTTTATGAGTAAGTACATACGGAGAAACAAGGCTAGAACGAGCAACAAAAAAAGATAGGCCATCACATCACATCTCAGTCCTGTTAACTGTGCGACAGGTTTTACTAGTAAAAGGAGGACATTACTGACCAGATTCGTCGTTTCACGTTCACAGTGTGTCCTCATACAGGCTTAAATATTTCTCAACTGGAACTGTTCCCCTCCTCCAGTCAGATCACTCTCTCATCATCACCACATATCATTCATGACATATATCCTCAATTATTTGCGTCATAGATTCTAATATTTTCTTCATTGTACAATAGCGGTGCCTCCGTTTTCATTTACATTTAAATCCTTACCCAGTATTTTGTTCTCCTCATACAGTATCTCTGTAAATGTATTTTCACGATCATTAATTAATATAAAGATCTTATTAACAATAAGTTTTGCTTTTGCTTTATTCATATTATTACTACATCCCTACTTTACTAGTTTCGACTGATGCTTCTTTCCTCCTTCCCTTATTTCATTTATAGCCATCTCAAACACAGTAAAAATAATTCATTTATCTTGGGTTTAATGCTGACTAATCTAAATAGTATATATTTTGTCTCACTCAGTAATATTAAGTATTATTTCCAAAGCCACAGATTACTTGAATTTTTGTTTCTTGCATCCCGGATTTTCTTTTATTACCTGTTCCAGATTAGTTATTTTTATGTTTCTGATTCTGAAGCACCGGTTTGAAACAGGTGTAAGATAGTATGACATTTCTAACCTCGTATGTTCTTCGGGAACCGATAGACGATATCTTTACGAATATCTAACAGGATCCCTCCTGTCAATTTAAATTTTTGTAAGTGCGAAATGTAATACAATTCAACTCTTCCAAATTTTAGCAACTACCCCGGAATCGCATATACACCATTTATCCTGTTTGACATTAAATCTTTTGAAGCTCTATCGCAAAGAATGTAATATTCCACCGACATCAGAATCATTTTATTTTTTTTGCATCACATTTTAGTCCGTATCCCCCCTCCCACCAATCTTATTTCTGTTTGTGTTCCTTCCACCTGGCAGTTGTTTCTTCTGAGATTGAGAGGGATGTCTATATCTCCTCTTTTCATTTTCATAGAATTCTGTTAATTCTTCCTTTATATCCCCACTACTCTCCCTACTCTACAGAACCATGCTACAAGCAAATAGCGTCTCTTCATTAACTTCCTCTCATTAGCACTACGTTCTTAATTACTTAGAAATCTGCACGGTATTATTGATAGTACTCTTCTGGTTGAATTTATACATTTTAGCAATTAAATTCGCTACTAAACGCTTCTTATGGCAGTAGCAAAACCAAAAATGTAGAACCTTACAGCATACATAAAAAATTCTTTCAGCATATCAGCAGAATTAGTTTGAGTAAAAATTGCTGAAAGCTAGAACCAAAATACGGTTAGTGGGCGCCACGATGCGACTGGAATCCCTGCGCACGATAGCGTGGAGCAGCTCGTAAAACCGCGTCCCGAACGGTGACATATAAATATTCACACTCTTCATTTTCATATTCTCATTTACATTTCCATTTTAATAACAGCATTTGATGGCCTTTACGCTGGATTTCAGCTTTGAAGTTGCCTTTCGCGTGGTGTAGTTCCATTGAGAGCATGTTGATGTTTCATTCGTGTATTTTTTAAATTCTTTTTTCATGTAAAACGCACTCGCTGTGCACACTCTTTATTAAATATGGCACGAGATACAGTGCTGCGCATTCGTAGTCTGAGGGTAAGTGAAAAGAACAATGAAGTAAATATTGTTTGAAATCCTATGTCGCTCTTAGTTGTTACTCTTTGCTCTTACATTTAACTTTTATGTCAGACTGAAATAAACTCATTGACTGGAAACGACCTATTAGTAGCAAAGTGAAGTAATACGTTCGGGACTCACATTCTTGAGGACGCAAGGTTGATCTCCTGTCCGGCATGCATAATTTTAATCAATAATTATTATGAAAGTTGTAACGTCTAGTTTTATGACGTTATTAAAATTAGAATGAAATAATGAGATGCATTCACTAATAAATTAATTTGAAAAATTAATCCCGGGTAGGCGCCAAGAATGGAAATGTTCTCTATCCGAGAGAAGCGACATTCCAATTCTGAAATACTTTTTATCGAAGCAATTATACTTTTAAAATTACCAATAAAAACACATATCTTCATCTAATCAAATGATATACTGGTACATTGGAAAGGAAGTTATTGAAAGCAGGGTTTTCAACACCTATTATTTTCTTTGAATATAAAAGTGATTGGTTTATTGAACAGAACTTAATATTAAAAGTTTCTTTTGAACCATTTAGAGCATGATTCTCATCTCAGAGCGTTGCCTAGGGTTGAATGACGCAAGAGTGCCTATACATCGACGGCGATCTTTACCGTAGCAGATGAGTTGATCAGCTGGGCACAAGATCACTTGGTAACGTCCACTTGGCGAGTTGGTAACCTGTCCGACGATCTCCCGGGCTGCGCCGGTGCGGATTGTTTGCTGGCCAGAAACAGAATGTCGTCTCTCCCGCTTGTTCGCTCCGTTGAAAACTTGCAGGTTCCCGAGTTTTAGCAGACGCGGGAAATTTCAGCGAGTCGCAGCGTTTGGCGGGTCGTCCACGATCTCCATTGGCGCTCCTCATACAACATAAAAAACTTATGGTTTCTAAAAGTTCGTAACACAGTTTGATTCGCTGGTTCCCAACAGAGGTGTTCGCAACCTGACTTTTTCTCCGAAGCATCGTTTCTCTAGTTTCAACTTTCTACTGTACCAGGAAATCCTCATTTCGGCACAGTCCCTATACTGTCCTTTGAATTTCATTGAATGAGTAAAGCTTTTAACTTTACTGCCTGCCATAAATCTTTCGGTCTTTCAGCGCAGGTATGAGTCACCTGGCTCCCGCCGATGCCGAAGAAACGTGGAATTCACACGCATAAATTTACCGTCACCAAGGGACATTACAAAGTTGAAACAATTACAATGTGATTGCGTGAATATTTAGGGCACTGGCTATAAATCAGGCGTTATGCGCGGGCCGAACAGTTCTCTATGGACCTGTCATTCAGAGGTGGGCGATGATGGTATTACCGAAATCGAAGTGATGGGTTGTTGCAGTATTCGGCGGAGAATCGCTGCCATTCCAGCCCGACAGTCCATCATACGGAGATAACTCCTCTCTCCACCACTGTTCTCTTGAGGTCTATATGGAACACCAGTATTCAGAACACAAACACATTATGTCCCACAGATGGAGCCAGACCAGTCGTTCCAAACGACCGAACAGAAGTGAAGTGTTGAAATCAACCTATCCTCCATCAGAAAAGTCCTATTCTCCGCCAAAACGCCTAGCGCCTTTTTTCTGCTCCAGTCACCTATTGCCTCCGCCGTCCGCTGGCTTAGCTGGCTGCGGCATCGTGATCATGTCCGGCGCTGACACGCGATTGGCTGGTTCCGGTTCTGGTGGTGGTGGAAGAAATTAACATCATCACTCGACCGATACTCTAGGGTCGGCAGCGAGAAACCACCCCAGTTCATCTATCAAATAGTGTTCCCACTGACATGATGCCATGCCTAGTTGTGGAGTAGGCGATTACAATGGAGGATGTGCTGTACCTAAGATGATGTTGATATCCCTTCCTTCTCTCCCGGTATTGGCTCGAGCAAAAGATGCAAATATCCAGTATCTTGAAATAACTTTTTAAAATTGCTCCGTCAACGTAAAAAAAAATCTGATTTGTAAAGAACTTGGGCGTTGCTTGCATCAGGATATACCACTTTCATTCACGTAATATTTCTTCTTTGCTCTTAACTCTACATTTAACTCATAAACAAAGAGAGAAAGTTTTGGTGTCACTTGACAAAATAATTGATTTATAAAGACCAAATCCTCGTCAGGCGGAGGAGAGGATTAGGTTTATCAGAAAACCTGAATACAATAATGCGAAGTGCTAATTTAATACGGAAACAAAATTACGAATCTATAAGATAGGCGCACTCCCGTACTTGTACAGTTATCAGAAATTGAGAATAGCGAGCAAAATAATTATATTATAGCCACAGAGACAAATTCTGATTGTACCAAGATTCATGCCAGTGGTAGATCTGCACGCAGCCCCAAATATTTCGTTTATATGAGAACAGATTAGATACTAAACAAACAAAAATTTTACCAAAAATAAGATAAATTGCCAGCAAGATTTAGAACCAGATTACAAAATCTAGGGACAGCAAAACTACGGCAATGGCACACATACAAAGTGCCATTAGCAATATTATAAAATTTTACACATCACGCACCAAATAAATAATAATGAGAATTAGAAAGAAGCCTAATGGAGATAATTTAAATATAAAAGATTACATGAAGATCTCTGTAAAAGGGCCACAGTTTTACTCCGTGCCCTCAAAACATAACTGATCCAGCAGCGCAGAGCAACCGAAGTTTGCGAAAACAAAGTTTGGCGAGGACGCAACGGAAAAAAAATAAGGATTTTAAACAAAGACAGAAACAAATGTATATTAAGCTACATATAACAAAAATAAACGAATTTTTCTTAATGATTTTTACTTGGGACCGTCAATTCGTTCACTCCAATCAGTTTAACTTTTCTTCCTCGGACTAAATACCATCAATTTTAAAATAACAAATATATGTCGTTATGGTATTCTGTTATTTGAAATGTAATGCATACATATCCCGAAAATCTTGATTTTCTGACAGGTGACAAATCAACACCTGTAAGTAATTACACTCTTGCAATCACAGGACTTGAAGTATAGTTATTTTAATACGAAAGATTACTTTCAAACACCTGGAAGTTGTTAATCATTTTCCTAAATTGCTGATAATACTGATAAATAGAGTCAAAGCAATTGAGCTTTTGTTAGTTTGTTTTCCGAACGCGTTTAAGTTCTTTTATAGACTCATCTTCGTCAATGCCGGATCGGAGAGGGTAAACCGGAGGACTTGCCCCGGGCGACAACTTCAGGGCGGCGACACTTGAGGTGGCGACAATCTTCGAAAATGCGGCAAACTCGCAGTTTTTGCCCGGCTCGAAAACTCCTAGATCCGCACTGATCTTAGTCTCCACATAGAATGGTGTTCTTTTCTAATGATCCGTCTAATACAGCTTGAATCTGTTCAAGTGTTCTTATCTCATACCGCATATTTTCTACCAATACTCAGAACAGAATGCATTAAACCTGCTAAAAAAAATTGCACCAAGAAACAGTTGAGCTACTGGCCGAAGGATCGCTTCAGCCCAAAAAAAGGCATTTTGGAACCGTAAGGTATCACATCATATCATAACACGATGTCTTCCAGAGATGGGCAGAGAATTATTATTTGAAGCAATCCATGCCAGTCTCGATGCATACTTGCAGTTTGTTATAAAATATCACATCCTCGCCAAAAAGGTAATGGGATTCCTTACAAAAATAAGTCAGTGAAATTCTAAGAAAGACTAGGACTTCATTGGATATACCATTCCAATTTTTTCAAATAACAAAACGAATTTAGTGAAAGTAGTTTTAAGGGTAGATAAAAACAGAAATGCTGCCATCTGAGTCTCGGTGAAATAAAGGACTTGGTTTTCGGGTTTAACGCTACTCCACCCGGAGAACCAAGAAAATTGATATAACTATTGACCTCTACAAGACCAAAATGTAGGACTAGTGATGGAGGTCACCCCTGGACACGGAAGTCTTGTATGCAATTTCACAATGTCGCTCCATGTTCAACGTGATTTCTAAAAATGATGTCCCTTTCCCCGTCTTCTCCTACTCATTACTTTCAAGGCATTTAATTTCACAGTTGTGAGGTTGCCTGTCAGGTTTGCCCCAATGTGAGGTTTTCCTGAAGTGGTAGCCATATGTAAGTTATGCTGACATTGAATGACGGCGTGTTATTTAGGAGATCGGCCAAAATTTCCTTTTTTAAAAATATGCAACCCATTAGCTCGGATAAACAAATTTAGAGGTGTTTTGACATAGTCTGGAAGTGGAAAAGACACTGCTTGTAGAAATATTATACATTCTCAACGCCGAGAAAGACTTCGTTCTTATATATTATTGAATTTAACTAATAACGTTCAGTGACAAAACTTCTGAGACACTTCTGACTCAAGCTATTTTATCTTGTGTACGAAGAGGCTGTGCTCACGGTATATAACCACCTTGTGACGGTCCGACCGTCTCTGTGCTTAAATAGCAATGATAATTATGGAAATTTAATATTTTACATTCACATTAATTTTAATATTAAATTAATTCTTCTTACATTGATATTTCATAAGCATCTCAATTTTGCGGGGAATGGGTCAAATTTGCTCTGAACAAAAGATTCACAAACATAACTAGTCATTTATTTTCACATATGAAACTTGATGAATTTAATTATAAAAAAATTTAACATTCACCTTCCTTTTTTATAATTATCAAAAATAACAACATTTGATACCATGGGCGCTACCCTACATGAGACTTATGTTTACACGCTGTTGACTCAAGACAAATTGTCCGACTAGCTCATTATAAACAATTTTACTGGACATGAGAACTTTTTATCTGGTGAATCGCTTCACCCAGGAACGTTTACTGGAGTCTTGATTCCTAAACAATTCAGTGGTAATGTTATATTCACCTTCTCAATTGCATGATATTGTGTAGATGGACTAAACCACCATCCTTAGTCGATCAGGAGGTCCAACCGCGGCGCCAAGCAACCATAAACTTAGTTAAACTTTAAGTTTAACCACTGCACTACTTCCCGCTGAAAAACACACTTATACTCATAACTTTACACCGCTTCTTGGTCTGCATCCACAGAGAGGTGGCACAGAGGTCATGCTTGTCCCGCCACCTATGGCTCACTGTCCCCCTTCTTCCGGCAGCCAGCTCACACTTTGTCCATTTGGCGCGCGACATTCCATCGGCCAATCAGGTGTTCAGCCACTGGTCAACCACCGCCGTTTGACCGCCATGCAAAGAAAGAACACACCTTAATATTCTGTCAATAGGTGGCATACCCTGTCTCATCCAGCCACTCTTGCCATTCATAACAAAAACTATGGAGTGACCCTGATCACTACAATCTCCAAGCTGCAAGACACAGACACTGCATGCTACTTGCTCTGCTACAATGCAGGTAGGGCCCCCAACCAACAACCACAGCAGTGTTGCCCAGCGTCAAAGAATGTTACTTAAATATAACAACACTATGCTACCCCGGTTACTGAAAAAAAGTACAGACTGTGAAACCCAACAATACTAGAAATCAAGTTACAAAGTTTTTCAGTATATTCATTATCAATAAATATTACTTAATTCAATATTAGTAATAATGATGATGAAATAATTGGGAGGTTAGCGGTAATGTTATACGGTGAACAAGTGGTGGCAAATACAACTTTTCACAATTCAGTCACTACTAATGCATGATCGAAAGTACAAAGACCGCGCACCTGTAAATGCTTGTAACAGTCGATCTTCAATACTAAATTGGCACTGTAACAAGTCTTGACGAACGAGAAGCCATATCTTTCCAAAAGAACAACAAAATAATAGTATATACGGTGCCTGCTTAGCTTGAGGAGGCTTCGCTTTGAATTTAGTAAGACGCTGGGATGGGGGTGCCTCGACACAGGGAACGTCCTGTAGATATGCGTTACAGGTGGTAATAAGATTTGGCCAAATAAGCACATGCGAATCGACTGAGGCGAAAACGAAACCGGTCAACGGCTTTTAGGGCGAACGTGGAAGATTTCCATCGGCTTAGAAGGTGGTACAAGTTCCAGGTCTTAACCGGTTATTTTTACTCTTGGAAAGAGCAAAGCTCTCTTTTCCGAAGTGTTACTGTACGCAACTTCAGTGATCGATACTGTTCAGAAGGAAAAATTCGTTGGTGACGGGTTTGTCCGTAGAGAAGAGGAACGATAGAGTGAATCAGTGAATGAAGGAGTACTGGCGGAGAAATCAAAGAACGTCATCATTCAAGAATGTTCTGTAATAGCAGCCTATGAAGTAAGTACGTATCATGGAGTTTAATGTTGCACTGGGGTTTTTCTAATTTGGTTGAACACCGCCTTTAGTGAATTACATCAATCAACAAATTATACAAGAGTTTTGAAAGATTTATTTACGGGTGTTTGCTTTGCATGCATCTAAACAAATCTTATGTCCAAAATTTAGTTTATACGAATGTGGTCAACTGTTCAAGTACTACCAGCATGCTGAGTGTAACGCCGCTAGATTATATCATTTTCGCATACTAGCTCTTTTTTAAAGAGTATATCTGAGTTGGCAACATTTAAGCCACGCTCTTCCACCAAACCCGAAAAACCAGACGCAGTACCTTGAGGGGCAAGTTCTCGGTTTACTGCAGGTGACTTAATGAGCACCGGAGAAAAAGCGGAAGGGAACAAGGTCCTGAGCTGAGAGGGTGAGAGGTTGGGCACGTGACGTGCGGACGAGGCTGTGATTGCCAGAGTGGGGAACGTCCAGGGGATGGCCTCTGCTTTAGTGCTCGTAAAACGGGGGTTGGGCTAGGCTGCAGCCAGTTGCGGCCGGCACCTGGTGCGGGCCCAGCACTGATCCGTGGGGTAGAGACATTGCAGATTCGCTTTCACAAGCCAGAGAGACATTACCCTTACGCATTACTCTTCTAGGGATGCGAAAGTTATTGAGGAAGCAGTGTCAGTGACTGACAATGTTAGAATCAACTCCGCGATTATCAGTCACATGTAAAGCAGCAATCACGTTTATTGTCTGCTGTGAAAATTTTGTTTAATATTTGGTACGTCAGAAACATATGACAGGGGAAGTAAACAATGATGTAAAAACGTTATTTCCCGATCCTTACCTTAAATTAGGTAAGCCTCATTTTCTGCAGAATCTATTAGGTAAAAAAGAGTTGATTTGTTTATTTATTCATTCATCGAAACAGAGCCTCGTGGGAGAGTAAATAACGTTCGTGCCTCGCATCCGAAAGGGCGAGTTTTCGATTCCAGAACCGGCTATCAATGGTTTCCTGAAATCACTATGATTTCGTCGGAATATTTTCGTTAAAAAAGAACTCGTGGGCAAATTCGTTCGTGTGCCTTGTTTTCAATCCATTCCCGGCTCCATACATTTTTCAATGTTTTGCGCATTCAGTTACTTGTTAAAATAAAGTAATTCACTATCAAAATGCACTGTGTCTCATTTATTTTATTTTGTATGTTAATATAAAGATATTAATCAAATTCACATTAACCAGCAAATATTTTAGAAATACATTAAAACAAAATGACATAAGATTATAAATATTTCTGTCTCTGACAGACACAACACAAAAATTATCATTGTTTTAAATCCCGTAAATTAGGAAAATGGCTTTCTATTAAAAAAAAAAAAAGTGGAAACGATCAGCGACCAAGCCCATTAACACCAATGTAAAAATTGAGTATATAACATCATTGTATATAAATAGTTATCAACGTGTTTAGCCAAACCCAAACTAAATACGATATCAAAATTTCAGTACAGATACGCAGCTGCTGATTCATTTAAGAGAGATCAATCGCACACTATATCAAATAAATTCTTCGCTTTCTGTGATTGTTACCCTAACTTGAGCTTGTAATTTTTGTTGCTGTGTGATGTAGGTTGCTACCAAGGCGCCATAAAGGTGTTGTCACTTACAATATTAAGCGGCAAAGAAGGTATTATTCTGCAATTCATGCCTGCTACGAGAGTGGAAGCTAAAAATTTCATTGTTAATTTTTTCTGTAGGTTAATACCAGCTAATTCACAGCATGTACTAATTCCGATTTCCAAGTCCATCCCGCAAATTTGTCTTTACTCCGCTGCAGCCTGAATAGGGTCACTAGTCTACCTGTTCACTGAGATAGAACATCCTTCCAGCAAACTTACCCTCGGTATCTCTAAACTGCGATTTCTGGGTAATTAATAATCGTGTTTCGTGGTATTCCTACTTGTTTGAACATAAATATACAAGTAGACTGGTTGCGTAACCCACAAAGCAATTACATCGACACTATACTAAAACAGTAACAATTCAATCTCCAAAAATGGAGGAGCAAAAAGATGTTATGTATCCATAGTGATATAGCAGGGTGGAACGTCTTTGAGAGAATTGAATCCATCTCTTTCTTGAAGTTATACATGCGGAATAAGTGAACAAAATCAGTTGTCTCCTTTAATTTGTGTTTTCTGAAAAGTGAATGCTATGGTAAATATCGGTGCCTACAGGTGCAAAAACTGCTATAAAGAAAATTTTGTTAATCGGGATATACCACACCTCGAAAATCTTGGCGAGAACTTAAAAACAGTTTGTGATTTTACGTAACAAACACCATGTTGCAGCAACAAATGTGAATAATAATTTGAAACCACAATTACATGCTTGTAATATGTTCTATATACAGAAGAAAAATTATAGAAACTGAAACATTCAAACGTGCAAAAAGAGGAAGACACACAACAGCGCTAGAGAAAGCATCTCATTGACAGCAACATTGTATAGATGTTTTGTTTTTTCTTCAAAGGAACTACAAAAAAGCAACAGTTTATCATGTTTGCGAATAATAAAAGTACTGGCAAACAACTTTCTGAAACATTAAAGGACGTAGATTTCTTAATTTAAAGAGATACTAATTCACAGAACTTGAACGTCTGTTTTTGCATAAAAATGTGTGTGTTTACGCGAAACGGCAACAGTAGGTCCTGAAAACAGATTATATGTAGCATATCAAAGACAAGGTGCACGAATGTTGGCGTCATTAAGTACTCTCAATCATGCATAGACCCTATAGTTTGCATGTCATTTCACACAAAAGAAATAGTATTTACTAAATGTGAGGAATTAATTCATGGTCTCCAGCAATTCCGGATACTATTGCTACGAAACCTACAGCATCAAATAAAAACAGCAGTTAGAGGAGTGAATGATTCAGAACCTCGAGTCTAGGGATATTCACTAAACATCGATGCATCGTATCCATTCGATGTTTATCATACGATACATCGGATTGATTCGACGTTTCAACGAAGAATTTTTCTATTCGATACATCGATGTGGCTAATAATGACAAAAATAATAGAAATAAATATTAAGATTACTCAATTTATTCGAGATTAAATTATTTCAATTTAAAGTAACTGTCATTAACATGTGGTGACACCTGTCAGCAATTAGTGGAACAACAACGGTGAAGATGAATTTTTCTTGCTTTTGGCTGTCCTGACCGTATGAGTGAATGGATAAAATAGAATTCTTAGGTTCACTCCTGTTTGCCGGTGTTTGCTGTGATTCGAAATAACATATTATTACTCTAAAACAACTAATTGTTACCTAGTACTACTCAATATTTGAATAAAAACGGGTTGGGGCCACATCTGTTTGACTATTGTCGGGACTTCTGTTGCATCCGAACGTTTATTTTCCAAAGCTCTTCAAATAGTCAGCCAGCAAAGGAACAGAATGAAAGGAAAACGATTGAGTAATCTTATGTTTCTACAAAGTTTGCTTAAACACCATTGGTGTTAAATGGTTAAAGACTTAGGCTTTAGTATTTAATGTGTGGTTTTTTTATCGTAATCGTCTGGTATGTATTTCTGTTAACTTGTAGTATATGTTTCATTCACAAAGTTATACCTCACTCATACAACACTACCTAACCAACACACAAGATCATAAAATTAATTTTTTAATGTTGGGTGAATGGTAACGATCTGGCCTTACATTCAGGAGGACGCGAGTTCGAATCCCCGTCCGGGCATCCAGATTTGGGTTTTCCAAGTTTTCCCCAAACCACTCCAGGTGAATGCTTCAAAAGGCAATGGCCGAATTCCTTCCTGTTCCTTACCCCTAGTCCTTTACCACCGCTAATGGCTAATGATCTCGACGTAAAGCCATAAACAAAAAAAGCATAAAAGTAAACAGATCATTACAGCTGCAGCACTACACTGCTGGTATAGTGTTACCGTATGTTCACACGGACCAAACGAAACACAACGAACTATCTGCAATCAACTGAAAATGGTGAATATCAAAGTATTGTTACATTTTCTCTCGGCGATTTTAAAGGAACAGATAAGACATAAATGAAACGACATTGGCCGACGAATATTGTTGGTTAGTATTTGTTGAGCTAAGAAAAACATAAAAGTATTCGATGTTGAAAAAAACATCGATGTTTTTAAGAGATGCATCGAAAAACATCGATGCAGGGTTCCGATGTTTTACATCGAATAAAAATATCGATGTACTTTCTAAGTGGACACCCCTACTCATGCCTCTACATAATGTATTATACACTACTATTTATGAAAATTGCACCACCAAGATAGGGGCATGTAACTACAATGAAATTCATTCCACAAATTTATTCCACAATACAGACACTGTTACAATCACACTACTGTTCAAGCATCTTGACTATGATAATCAAATACAGTAGCAAGCGCCACGTGCTGCAATCGGAGCCTCTAGACGTCATGGCTTTGTGTATAAAAGAGCCTGGATATGCTGCTGAGGAATACACTGCCACTTGGTTTTTTAGGAACATCGACAAGCATCGAAAATGGTTTCAGGAGGACCAGAACGAACAAGTGACGACCGATCATATTTATTTAGTCACATATCAGGTGAATGTGAAGGCAAGGGAAGCAGTGGTACCCGTTGTTCTTCGAAGAAGGCTTCCACATACCTCGCCACATGTGGTTGGGCATTGTCCTGCTGAAATATGGCATGTGCCAGCAGGTGTGCCAGTATCTTGGGTGCTAAAACATCCCTGATCTGTCATCTTTCTGTAATCTTAATCATTTATTATATTTCCACTGTTCTACAGAACTTCCGATTTTGGATTGATTCATACCATTCTTTCTGCAGTTTTTACAAACAATAGTGTGCTACACGGAAACAACAATGCGTCACTGTATAACGCCCACAGATCATTTGGCGAACAGATAAGGAAGAAACCTGCTTCACGAAGTGAATTCCATTAACTGTTTTATCAGACGGGATCTTACTAGAAAGTAGGTTTGACGCGTCTCTTTTCATTTCCGAAACGTGACGTAAATTGCAACAACACATTAAGACGAATTAACAATTATAATTTGATGTGGTCATTACTATTTGGTGACTATATCTGAAGCTGTCGCGCATACCTCCTCTTTGATTAGTACCCGGTAATACTACAGCGTAAAGGGGGCCTTGCTGTGTAATCCGTACTGCACCTGCACAAAGGAAATGTTCCCAGGGATGAAGGACATGCTGAGGCAGGACCGCATTTAGGCATAGGCTAGCTAGGCTGAAGCCTAGGGGCCCCGCACCACATGTAAAATTAAAAATACATTACTCACTGTTTCCCGTTGACATCCGTGTGTTAATAATCAATATTGTGTTTTTAATCTTTCTTTATTGCGTGCTTTGGTGACCTTAATCACCGTTTATCGTTTGTTTTATTTTAATTTGTAAGCTCACTGTTTGATATTGTTATTAAAACTTTTGAGTTTGTAATTTCGCAGGCTTTTACTTAGGCTATTTGGTTCCATCACACAGGCAGCACTTTATCTATCGATCATCAGGCAAAAACCTGAACGTGCGAGCATCACTTGCTAATCTTGTTCACTTCAGTCTCGGAAACGATACAGAAAGCACGTTTCTAACTTTCGATTCTTCAGTAAGTTATCCTCGTACATTTTTACTATTATTACATCACTCAATAATTTTGCATTAAAAGGCTTTTTTTTTGTAACTGCTTTACGTCCTTTTTAACATCGAGGTCTTTAGAGACGGGAAAGGATGGGGGGCAAGGATGGGGGCAAGGAATGGGAAGGAATTCGGCCATGACCTTTTTGAAGGAAGCATTCACCTTGAGTGATTTGGGGAAACCATGGAAAACCCAAATCTGGATGCCCGGACGGGGATTCGAACCGCCGTCCTCCCGAATGCGAGGCGAGAACGCTAACCGTTACAACGCCCCGCTCGGTAAAAGGCTTATTAATTGAATAATACGTAATAAATATATATATATAAGGGTCCACGCCACAGGTATAGCCTAGGGGCCTACAGACCTTAAATGCGGTCCTGTGCTGAGGACCTGTCGAACCTCAATCAGGCAGCTTACCACTAAGACATCGCAGCGTGTTCCCGCGTAGCAGAAATACTATACATTGTCGTCTGTTCTATAGATTTTTTCCTTTCCATTTTTGATAAAAAACCAAACACAAAAATGAACCAGTATTAAAAAAAAAAAAGTTATTCTGAGAAGATTATTAAAAAATCAACTGCGTACATGACTGTCACAACACAGGAAATTCGAAAGTTTTTGCCGGTATGCTGTTATCAAGTAAACCATAATTTGCAGTTTTTATTACTGTAATACGAAATTTAGCGTAAACGTTTCAGTTATGAGAAGACCATGTTTCATAAAACAGCCTAATAAACTGTAAATTTAATGTAACTGTTTAATCACCTCAAAAACAAGTAGAAACTTCAGGCATTAGGCATCCAATAAAACGAAATATTCAACAGTCCTGGTATTAGCACATTATTATTAAACTTGATATTCTTATTAATGCGCATTCTGCATGCTTTATGTGGTCTGGTAGCTCAGTAGTTAAGGCACTTGCTTTTTAAAGTCCCCTGTTCTGGTACTGGATTCAAGTCCCTGTGGTCGCAGGAATTATTAAGAGTTGTGTTTGAAATTTTTTTTTTTTTGTTTAACTGCTTTACGTCTCTTTTTAACATCGAGGTCTTTAGAGACGGGAAAGGATGGGGGGCAAGGATGGGGCCAAGGAATGGGAAGGAATTCGGCCATGGCCTTTTGAAGGAAGCATCCCGGCATTTGCCTGGAGTGATTTGGGGAAACCATGGAAAACCCAAATCTGGATGCCCGGACGGGGATTCGAACCGCCGTCCTCCCGAATGCGAGGTGAGAACGCTAACCGTTACACCGCCCCGCTCGGTTTGTGTTTGATCATATGAGCTATGCCAAGTTGTTCCGTGGTTCTGATTCCATGTTAAACTGTAGGTCCCAGAGGAAAGGAAGTGGCCGTCCTACCTTTGACACAATGGCTTAGTGTGCCTCCTTCAGAAGGATCCAACCAACTTTCGGGATGTGAACTACGTTAGTTTTTATGCATACTATTCTGGAAAGTTTCAAGTGTTTTTTTCATACATAATTTGAGATTTGGAACAAAAGATCTAGAACAAAACATTAGAAATAAATGTTTTAAAATTTGGGGTACATAATACCGATCATTTAACTGAAATTACAGAAAATTATTTTTGCATCAAAAATCTGTCACACATAGGGCCAAAGAAAATAATATAATCATTTGAAATGAACAAATCGACATTTTCTTCCAATTTAGTACTGTTTAGAAATTTTCGTATGAGGAAAGCATTAAAAAATGGAGGAAGTTTTGTTCTGATTCTGAAACAAGTAGAGCTTTTCCTTGTAAATGTCATTTTTACTGCAAGGAAGGATTGGTAGAAATGGAGCTCAGCATAGTTTAGTGGTTAGCACCATGCTTTTAGCCTCTTTACCCCTGAAGAGCTTCCCTGCAGGACACGAGTTGAGTGGGCCTGAGAGGCTGCTTCTAATGTACAGCCCAGAACAAAGCCTAGGAAGTCTGTGGCTAGTCGCTCTACCGACTGAACTTTGAAGCCACTGAACTAATAGCTAGTGCATAGGTGACAGTATCAAAAAAAGATTCTACAAAACCTTGTGGTCCGGTCGTCAAGGGGAGACGAGATTAATGTCATTGTGCTGTATTATTAATGGATCATAAAATTACAAGAATTTCAATGACTGATTAATAGTCTTACCATCAGTAATATAATCAGAAACGAATTTGGTTTAGCTGATAAAATTAAATTCATTGAATCACATATCGTTCGCTATAGAATCAATTTACAAACTTGTCCCAAAATATCTCGATCATAAGGGTGTTGGGATGCACATTTTTGATAGAAGTGACAAACAATTTTACAATACTTGCAGGGAAACATATGTTTGTCTTACGTGATTGATGGCCTATAGGTTTTCGTACAAATTCGTATAATTCAAAGGAACAATCATTTGTCTGCAAGCGACATCTATACTTTTTTGAGGGGGAATGAAGCTCTAAGGATCATTATTCAACGTATGATAACAGCACAATACGATTTTTTTATGTTTTTTTTATGTTTTTTTTAATCTGCTTAACGTCTCTCTAACAGCGAGGTCTTTAGAGACGGGAAAGGATGGGGGGCAAGGAATGGGAAGGAATTAGGCCATGGCCTTTTGAAGGAAGCATCCCGGCATTTGCCTGGAGTGATTTGGGAAACCATGGAAAACCCATATCTGGATGTTCGGACGGGGATTCGAACCGCCGACCTCCCAAATGCGAGGCCAGAACGCTAGCCGTTACACCACCACCCTCGGTGTGTGTTTTTTTTTTTTATGAATGTAGGTTAAGCATATGCATTCGAAAGTACTGGAGTACACGTGGTATGATTTCTGTTAATATGAGCATGAAATAAAGCGTTATAAATCATAATAAGGATTTCATTGTTTTTATAAACAGTGTCAAAAAAATTATGGAAAAATTTGAGTAGGTGATTTATAATAATAAAAAGAAAAACATGCACTTACTTAATCTACGGAAGTGACTATGATCTCCATTTTATTTTGCACTCTGGCATTTTATGGTCCTTTAAGATACAGGATTTGCCCTTGTAAAACGAAGAAATACCCTTGACCCACAATGATAAATTACAGTTCCATATTTCTGCAGAAGTTTTAAGAATATACGGAAACAAAAGACCCAACGAATAAAACGTTGAGCCCTCTTTAAAAAGAAACAAAAAAAATTGGTGTATTGTGGTTGCTATTGATTAATATTATGTGCTGTCCAATTTTTATGGTAAAACATTTTCAACTTTCGAAATATTTTCGCTCAAAATTTCGCATAGATGGGAAGTGTACCACCACACCTGAATTCAGATCGACTTTTTGTAAAATAATGAAAAATTACAAGCTTTATTCGTTGGCTCTTTTTATTAGTCTAGGTTTGTTAATCGTTAATATCCTAGCATGTATCCAACGAGACTTTCGTACTAGGAATTTGTTGGGTGTACCATTTGAGATACTTTCTGATTAGAACTTTATGCCTCGCCTAAATCAAGGCCTTTATAGCCGAAAGAGAATTTGTGGCAAGGAACAGGAAGGAGTTTGACCATGACCTTTCCAAAAATTTTGGAAAATCATTGAAAACCGTAATGTGGATAGCCGGATTGGTGAACGAACAAGCGTCCTCTCGAATCCCAGACTTGGGCACCTATGAAAGAGTCTCTCATGGACAACCCTGGTACCTGTTGGTTTATCGTATAAAAACAAACCGTCATTGCTAACACTCCAATCGAAAGATGCAGGCTCATAGGAGATAACGTTTCTCACCCATGAACTGGCCTTGTGACTCAACAGTTATTATTTATTCTATTCATTAGTAATTAATTGGTATTAAGCTTGTATCTCAGTTGCAATTTCCCTATACAGCTACTTGTTACATACAGTAAAATGGAAGAGTGCATAATTGGCTTAGCTAGTATTTAAATGTTATGAATGCTGATATTACTTTTTTTTTGCTTATGGCTTTGCACCTCATCGATATCGAGGTCATTACAGGCAGAAAGAGAATGCAAGCAAGAAACAAGAAGGAATTCGGCCAGGGCCTTTTGAAGGAACCATTCCGGCAATCGGGAGTGATTTAGGGAAACCATGGACAACTCATATCTGTATGGCCCGACTGGGATTCCTCCCGAATACGAGACCAGAGCGTTACCGCTTACCCACCATGTTCGATGTCTTAAGAAACAATAAGCTTTGTTACGAGCTGAAACGTGTTTTCCTCATATAATCTGCGGCAGCTATTTGACTAATGTATCACAAGCATTGTGGGATAAAAATGTCAGCAAACACTGTATTCATTTTTCATACGATATAAATACTGAAATTCCAATTGCTCGTGCTTAATTCGCTTTATACGTGGTGAATGACAATTCATTTGCTGAAACAACAATTTAACTTGCTCATTATGTGAATATTACTTCCGCTCATTGACTATAGGTGTTTCATGTCGTTCTTCGTGATTTAGACTAGCGGCAACCGGCCTGGCTCGAGAAAACTCGGAGATGGATTCGTACATTAAAACTGCCAATCAATTTTGATACCATCGTAGTGAAGTAGTGTTAAGGCAACAGTATCTCAATTAAATAAACTGCATACTTTCCTGCCTTAGACAAATTGGCCATATAACAATACTGTATTTAAATAAAACCCGTGACCTCTCTACCGAACTAATCGGTTAATTTGGAAATAATGAAACGTCGCATATTCGAACCCAATATTTTCTTGAAAATTCTTGAATTGGCTGAATTCAAACTGATAATTATTTTAATGAAGACAGAACCATAACATATAATTTAAAATAATCAATAGGAAAGGGAAACATCCGCTGGAACGACATCTTAGAAGATGGAATAGATTGCTAGGTTGTCAAAAATAAAATCCATCTTTCTTCGTATCAAGTCTATTTGGAAGCTAAAGTTATAAAACGACTGCAACTGCACTCTACATTATTAGTAAAATAAATTTTGATGTTCGTGCCACTAAAAAAATTAATAAAACAATAGGCTTGCAGCAGAAAAATAATAATGAAACAGCTTTGCTTCTCAGATGGTACCATATTAAAATTTCATTTTTCCTTTCAATTCTCGAAGATATGTTACCGAGAATGGCAAGTATTAATTACATCATAAATTTTTCTGGAATTAAAGAACTGCCGTTCCTCGAATCTTAAAATCGTAGGTATTTCCTAGTGACAAGGAAAGATCCTGAGAATCATTCCAAGAATATAGTCACCGCTTTTGTTGCCAAGCTTGGATTCACTTTTTAAAGAAATATGTCATTAAAACTTTCTTCTGCTAACCATTCCTACGTTCAATTGTGACGAGATTAGGAGAATGAGGCCATGTTTCCCAGTGGAACCGTGAGTTTCGGACCTGCACATAGCCAATCAGATGAGGGTGATGGTAGTTTTCTTGTGGCCCCAATACTGCATTTATGTTTGAACGGGCCTATTTAGGGTCATGCCTATCTCTCTCGAAAATATGGGATAAATACCGGAATCACGGATTTGTCCGACTGTGTGGCTAACCTAAGGTTAACCCAAATCGCCTAATCATTGTAACATGGAAGCTAAAACGCAGCTTGATGTGAAGAACAACAACCGCAAAACCGATAGAAGAAACATAAAACCCATGATTTTTCCAGCCTGGCAGATTGTATAACAAAAGAAAAGTTTCTGTTTTAAATGGAGGGAGCTGTCTGAATAAGTTTCTATGTGAAACAGAAAACGTTAAATGACTGCACACTTATATTTATTAATATAAGTTTACTACTTCTTTTTCTTCTCGTGTCTATGAAAGCATGAAATATGAGATAGTTTTTCCATCAATGAGATGGCTTTGTCAATAGCTGATTGGAGGTCAAATTGGGATTCATTCATTCCGATTCGTGGACAAGGCAAGAGATTTACCATAGTTTCTCTCTCCCCTCACGAACATGCGGTATCTGGCTATCCTCCCAGGTATCCCCGTGAGGCAAGAGTATCTTTGGAACGGCCAACTCCAAAGGCACTAAATGGATCACCAAGCAATGAAAAAATATTAGCTTGGGAGAAGAGAGTTCAACTTGATACCGAGTGGATCAAGCCAAAAGAGGGTCTACCACCTGCGTCTGAACAACCATGACCCGTATGGAAGTCGCTAAATAGGCTTCGAGTTGAAGTCCGCAGGAAGCTTGATCGGCACTATAGTCTCGATGGCACTGGTGTATAGCAATGGAGATGGTGTCGGGGGTCTTCGTTCACGCTAGTGGCAACTTACCGGCGTATGTAACTAGGGACGATGCCAGCTAATATCTCCACTTTCCCCACAGGCGATGGTCTGAGGCAACCAGTGATGAGGCGGCATGTTCTGTGGAGCGCAACGTCTACTGTCTTAGCATGACTCGATTTTTGCCACAGGACATGCATCTCTGCTTCGGACTAGCATAATGCTAAGGCAGAGGTGCGGATGATGCTTGGGTTAACTCCAAACCTAGATCCGGTCAACTTGCTTAAGATATTGTTGCGTGATGATAGTATCATCTTGATGATGCGACAATGGCTTTTAATAGTGAGAACTCTGTAAAGAGTTACGCCGAGGTATTTTGGGTTTACACTGTGCAAAGCACTGACATACGTCTGAATTCATTATTTTAGCAACCAGAACTGAATCACAGTCCCTCTTGGACATCAATGTGAACGCAATGAAGCGGTAGTAGTGTTGAAGCTTCAGAAAAGTTGACAAAACGGTGGCTGTCATTCTATCATAATTCATGTCGACATCGAGGGCATTAGAGGCGGTAAAAGACTCGGAACAGGAAATGAAAAAGAATTCCGGCCGTGGCTCAAAACTACCAGGATTCATTATACCGCGGTCAATTTTGTGTAAGTTAAATCGTATTAGATGTGGTACGGAAAGAATTGCTTCAACTCTCCGCACCTGCGGCAGGGCAGATCCTCCGTACTCCAACTGCGGTGAGTTTCACAAATTGTGTTGCACATTGTGCAGGATTGCCCAATGCGTGCCTTTCCTGGAGGTCTGAGAAACTTAAATTTGGCTACGCCGGAGGTGGTGGCCTGGCTGGAGCGCCTCGATATCTTGTGATAGTGGTTATGACTGGCAATCCTGACATAGCGGACTCATCACTTGCCAGCTGCGTGCCTTGTCCGCTCAACTATGTATATATATTTTAAAAGAAAGTTGTTCCACAATTACAGTATAATTTTTGTTGAGTTTAATAAATTTCATGTAACGTCAAACTCTAAATAAACAAAATACCCTTTTGAATGATACATCCGAGCGTTCGGCAAGAGTGATTTAGAGAAACCATAGAATACCGAAATCTGGATGGCAGAACGAGTATGAACCTGCGTCCTCCTGAATGCCCGACCGTTACTACTAACCATAGCTCTTGATATTAGTGATTTGAAGTGTTAAAAATTAATCTAAAAAATCTGAACTCTAGTGTTTTTGATATAACAAATATTATTACAAACACGAAACAGTAGACTTTATACCTGCTACAAAATGGTAAACACTCGTGTTTATTTGGGAAGGCATTTTAGTTTTCACCGACATTCACAACTTTTAACATATTCTTAGAAATCTGCAGATATTTAAAACATTTATTTATTTATTTCGTATGGCAGAAGTAATACAAAAACACTAAATACATTGAATTACAATAAATGGAACTAAACATGGATGTTACTACAGACTGATGTCCAACGTGTAACGATTCGCTAAGCTCCCTGTTACATATAACTTTTTATTGTATATAAAGTAAAGGAATAGAATATTTTTTCCATTTCTTGGGATGTCCACTGCATGTTCGAAAGATGCGTTTGAAAGGATAAGAGGCAAGGATTTTACGCTTCAGTGAAGGGCAGACGGGCTGGCGCCTTTTTGACAGAGTGGTAAGAGGATTAGGGGTTTCTCTCGGGCCGGCGGTAAACAGAATTCCTTCCTCCCGAAGGAGGCATCGGCTCTCGAAGATTGCCGAGACTTAACGCGGCGAAGAGAAGCACAGATTCACATGACGTCAGATGGTCAGCCAATCACAGTGAACATAGTACTAAGATTCGGGGAATTTTATGTTCTATGTCGTCTTCGAGCCACAAGAGGCGGAGTCAGAGTTTACCTCCATGGCGGCAGAAAAAGACGAGACACTTCCTTCCTGGCTCCCTCCAGTCGTGAGGCCAGCGAGGATCATTCCATTCCGGAGCAGACAAGTCCATGTGTGCTGGGCTGACTTGTGTCCTGGAGACCATCTGAGGCGCACTTCTGACTTGCGACTTGCTGCATACTGCTGGCGTGGCCAGTTACGACGCTCAGCGCTACCTGCCGTGGAACGGTAATGTGTTTCTTCGAAGCCATTCAGCCTGCAACTTCCGTGAAACTGTACCCGTAAGCGCATCTGAGATAAAGATCCTTGCTCTGATCTGATAAACCACTGAGCTAGACTGTGTAACTGTCGAATGCAGGTTAATCATTCGTGGCGTCCCAACCTATTAAAATTCATTACTGTTTGCTATCATCTTAACTGGTAACATACTTTGTATTAGAATAATTGTGAGATTTTTAAAGTACAACTATACTTGTTTGCTTGCATTTAAAGGGCTCATTGTACGTCTGAGCGTTGCTTAGAAAATTGCAAAACCTCTTGTTTATTAACGTAATGGTAAATACGCTCAGATTTGTAGATGCCATTGTAAAAATCTTTATTAAAATGTCTTTTTGTGACAGTTTTCAAATCCCAGAATCATCCAATTCTCATTTAAATAATTTACATTTTGACATTCAATTATAGTATCCTATATAGCGTAAAATATTAAGAATTAATTAATAATTCTCCCCCCCCCCCTGGTGATTCGCTACAATTGGCGAACCCAAGCGTTGGGGCACGAGTAAAACGTGGTATTGAAACCCAGAATTTTTAATAAGTTTCATGGAGTGTTGCAAATGGCTTTTGGCAGTTTTATTATTCTTGTAGAAAATAGATAGTGCATAACTTCATTTTCATTACATGTATTTTGTGTTTGGTTTCTTTTGAAAATTTATGTGTTCTTATGTGCTCATGTTTGGCTTAATTTTGATGTATAATTTGTGCGAAGGTTCTGTCCGCATGCACTTGCTATGTTTATCCACAACGTTGATATTGATTTTTGTGATCTGTCTGTCTTTTGAAATTTTTGTTTGATATGTGGTGCATCATTGCTGAATTTGGGAGTTTCGTATTGTTTTATTGAACCGCGAGAATTGCTGGGGTATTTCTAATTTTCCCTGTGTTTTGTATGGAGATTTTGTGTGATTTTTCTTGAGACTTTCGATTTTGTGGGACGTTGGTTTTGATAGTATAGGTCGTTCATGAAGCTTAGATCTGGGGCTGTCATAATGGAAAATTTAAATGTAAATTCAGACACCCAGGAGATCATGAATGAATCGATTTCCGACGCAGTTAATCTGGGCACTATTGCGGAAACTCAGAGGGTTGCAAGTGTTGATTTAACTTCCGAAGTGGGATGCAGCTCGCAATCTACCATATGTATTGGTGAGACAGAGACGGAAAATTTTCCAGATGTCCCTGACGAAAGTGCCTCAGTACAGTCCAATGCTAGAAACACAGCAACAGCAACAGAAAACACAGCACCAGCTCAAATTGAAAGCACACTACAACTAACGGATATTATGGCATTCTTAGTTAAATCACAAGAAAAAATAGAGGACATGAAGTCACAGTTTCAAATTTCGCAAGAGGACATGAAGTCACAGTTTCAAAAATCGCAAGACGATATGAAGGCACATTTGTCAGGAAAAATCGACGCACTTGACAGGCACCAAGACCGTCTACTCCACGTCATTGAGGACAGATTATCGATCTCTCCTCAGAAAACAGAGAAAAGTAATGATAGTGGAGAAGCGAATGTAAAATCTCACGTCGCGATTTTATCCGAATTCAAAAATGATTTGCAAACACAAGAGGTGGATCGCACGCTCAGTGACGACAACTTGTTGATTATTCGCGAGCAAACCACAATAGAATCGGAGTGTGATCACTGCGATCAGTCTGAGGAAGTGTCTCAGCTTGTCGAATTGCAGATTGCCAGTGAATCAGTTGACAAAGTCTCCACTCAGCGTCTCGTGAAAGTAATTTTTAGTTTGAAAGCGAAGATTTCTGAGCTTAATAATTTCAGTTGTTTAAATGGTACCGTTTCGGAAGTAAAGCGAGAGCGGTCAGTGAAACGTAAAACAGTTGTTGGGCACGAGTCGAAGGATCATCAGTACATGTCTTTCATTAAGGCAAGAAGAGTGTCCGTTGATGTTTCAATGCTCAGGAGAAAGCGAGATTACTCTCAAAATTCACAGGCAATAAGCATTCCGTGGGATTTTTCCATCTGTGAATTAACAAGAAGTGCTACACAGGTTTTTGGTTCCTTCCGATTAGAAAAATGTTACTTGCAAATGCAAGGATTAAGATATTTTTCTGTAGACAGTTTCCAGAAGTTAAGTTGTGACTCGTCTGTGAGTACAGTAAACTTGCAGGCTAACCAGATCGGTGCTATGGATAACAGTTTAAATAGCCGGTTAGGAAGGTCGTTGCTATCAGCTGTTCCCATTAGCAAAGGTTTGCGGCGGAACACAATGGAATTTCCGAGAAACCCAACAGGTAGCGGGACCGAGGATCTATGCTCCGTGGCTACTGCATGCGAAAGCTTTCATGTCCTGCAAAATTCTGTCGAATACGGCAAAGCTGTGTATTCGGGAAACAGAATAGGTTTCCAAAAGAAAATACATGGACGCATTAAAAGTCACTGAATAATCATTTCTAATCATGATTATCTAGCGTGCAAATGCGGCGATGAAATAGCTGAAATTTAATGTTGCCGATTATGGAATCCTAAAAATATTGTACTGTATGTGATATAGCTTCTATTAAGTTGAATTAAAAATTAATAAAGTGTAGGTGATGCTAAATGCTGAGAAAGGAAAGAAAGCACCAATGCCAAACCTTCCATTTATAGAAGACAGAGCTGGTTAGAATAAATTCTGCATTCGGAAACTAGATGCTGAAACAACTTTTCCTAACTTTATGTGAATTCGCGTGAGACTTCTAAGTCATTCTGACTATCTCGCATTAACGGACACAATTTAAAAAGATGGCTTTACGTAATTCCCGTAATCTTAAAATTTACCACACCGCCTAAATATTATGCAATCATGAACATATGATGTGAAGGAAGATTTTCACGCTTCGCCTCAAGTCTAAACTGTCACTACGATCAAATGGCGAGGTTAAAAGAAGTAGTTTCCAAGAAATGTAATGTGCCGTGCAGAAAATAATTTTGCGATCTGTGGTGCAAATGAATGAATTGTACGAGTATGTAACATCTGAGCATTTACGCGAGTTACATTTAAAATCTTTCTATTGGCAGAAGTCTTTTGTAGCGTGTGGTCAACAGATATCACATCGTCTATGGTTGAAACATGGTCAAAGTTACCATTTCAACGTTTACTTCTAGTTATACGTGCGTATAGGGTGGCGAAAGTGCCGTATCAATGCCCTAACGTATAAACTTTGCCCGAGAGATAATGTTAGTTGTTTTGTTATCACGGAATTTCAAAGGGATCGTAAGTAATGGTTACATTTACACGGGAGGAACACAATTTTACTTCGTTGCTTCGTTGTATCAAGTGAGGACCAGAGCGGAAAAATTAATATTTTTGGTTGCGATTTGGTGAGGCAACGGTGAATTTTATATGTACGGGACGAATCTTCAAAATTCAGATTTTTGTGCCGGTTTAACGTAAAGTTGTTGCTAAAGTTCAGCAGATTTTGATAGCGAAATGTTTGTTGGTTTTTATTTTTGTCGCACCCGTGTTTGGTAAAACTCATGGATACCCACGATAAGTGCAGGCGTGACAAATATTTAAATAAATGTTGGATAGCTTGAGATCTTAAAGATGTCTTAAAATATCTCTGTGACAGAATATACAAGCTTGTTTGTGCAATATGTTTAAGCTGGATCACATACAGCTAATGTACATATCTTTTTGTCTTATTATTTTGTCATGTTTACCAATATTTTGATTTTGCTCTAAGTTTAAAATCCTGAAGGGAAAAATTAATTTTTTAAAAAAATATTTTTATTAAAATATGATCAATTAGCTTCCTAAAATTATGTGTAAATCAGTCACTTGCTTCAGTTTCTCTGACAATGTTCTGCGTATATTGTAGATATTAAGGTTTCATAGAAGTTTATTTTAAGCCTTTATGTAAATAGGTCTATATGTAATTTATATTCTCATGTATATGTTATTATTGTGTTTAATATATGTTTGTATGAGGGATGGCTATCTGAATTCATGTGTATATAGAGTAAAGGAATTCTAAGACGGCCAAAAGATGTAAGAAAGCCCATTAAAATTCAATTCACAAATCGAGAATCGCGGTGATTTTGGGATCTCATTTAAAAACTGTGGTAATTGTTAAAGTGCTAAATTAGTATGTTTTGGTCTCAACTAAAGTAGAATCACAAAACTCAAAATAAATTATTATGTCATAATAATTTTCATTAACAGTGGGGCATTATGTAACGATTCGCTAAGCTCCCTGTTACATATAACTTTTTATTGTATATAAAGTAAAGGAATAGAATATTTTTCCATTTCTTGGGATGTCCACTGCATGTTCGAAAGATGCGTTTGAAAGGATAAGAGGCAAGGATTTTACGCTTCAGTGAAGGGCAGACGGGCTGGCGCCTTTTTGACAGAGTGGTAAGAGGATTAGGGGTTTCTCTCGGGCCGGCGGTAAACAGAATTCCTTCCTCCCGAAGGAGGCATCGGCTCTCGAAGATTGCCGAGACTTAACGCGGCGAAGAGAAGCACAGATTCACATGACGTCAGATGGTCAGCCAATCACAGTGAACATAGTACTAAGATTCGGGGAATTTTATGTTCTATGTCGTCTTCGAGCCACAAGAGGCGGAGTCAGAGTTTACCTCCATGGCGGCAGAAAAAGACGAGACACTTCCTTCCTGGCTTCCCTCCAGTCGTGAGGCCAGCGAGGATCATTCCATTCCGGAGCAGACAAGTCCATGTGTGCTGGGCTGACTTGTGTCCTGGAGACCATCTGAGGCGCACTTCTGACTTGCGACTTGCTGCATACTGCTGGCGTGGCCAGTTACGACGCTCAGCGCTACCTGCCGTGGAACGGTAATGTGTTTCTTCGAAGCCATTCAGCCTGCAACTTCCGTGAAACTGTACCCGTAAGCGCATCTGAGATAAAGATCCTTGCTCTGATCTGATAAACCACTGAGCTAGACTGTGTAACTGTCGAATGCAGGTTAATCATTCGTGGCGTCCCAACCTATTAAAATTCATTACTGTTTGCTATCATCTTAACTGGTAACATACTTTGTATTAGAATAATTGTGAGATTTTTAAAGTACAACTATACTTGTTTGCTTGCATTTAAAGGGCTCATTGTACGTCTGAGCGTTGCTTAGAAAATTGCAAAACCTCTTGTTTATTAACGTAATGGTAAATACGCTCAGATTTGTAGATGCCATTGTAAAAATCTTTATTAAAATGTCTTTTTGTGACAGTTTTCAAATCCCAGAATCATCCAATTCTCATTTAAATAATTTACATTTTGACATTCAATTATAGTATCCTATATAGCGTAAAATATTAAGAATTAATTAATAATTCTCCCCCCCCCCCCTGGTGATTCGCTACAAACGATTGCAGCCATTCAATTGCTTCTGTGGTTGCTTCGTGAATATGATGTACTGTACCACTGAATCTCCAATAGGGCATTCCATGGCGATGTGGTGAATGGTTTGCTGATAGTTACCCCAGTAACAAGAAGGGTTCTCTATTATTCTCTACTTATACATCCAGTAGTTGCATCTACCGTGGTCTGTTCTCACTAGGTTCAGTGTCGTCCAGGTTTTCCTAGGAAGGTTGAATCCAGGAGGCTGTCGTGTAGGATCTTGGATTATCGCATATTTGTCAGGACTGGAATTGATCCACTCAGCATACCATGTTTCGCCTATGTTGAAGTTATTTTGGACCAGCTCTTGACCAACCTTAAACAGATTTTAGTCTATTTGGAGCTTTATGTGTGCAGTCCTGATGAATTAAAACATAATCTGTATCCTATTATTCTTACCGCTGACAATTCATTCAGCAGACGTGAAAAATGTACTGATCGTGCTGTGGCTAGCATTACGTGCTTCCATCTTTGACCAAGAGTGTGCCGAATGTACCATCCCGCGCAGTGGAGGCGATATTGAAACTTAACGTCGTCCGCCATACGTCTTGTGACGTGGGCAGCAGATGGCTGCCTCAAAAGTGGAGAGATAAGCTCCGACTGGCGCCCAGTCAGCAGTACAGAAGACAATGTGCTGACTGGACTGCTGTATCGGTCCTCCAACCAGAGCCGCAGGGACAGAGATTTCATACTCTCCTAGGGACTCGGTCGCCTGTTTCCAATGATTAAACTGGCTGTGTAGCAAAGTATATGACGAAAAATATGAAGTGAGCTTGCAGCATCCATTTCTACGTGCTCTTATTTCGCAAAAAATGCTTCATGTTATCATTGGGAAAAAAAAACAAATATCGTAATGAGAATTCGTATCATTAACGGTAGAGTAAATTTCATTTGTATGAAATGATTATTAATGCTACTGTTAAATTAATATTAATCAGTAATATATGATAAAAAATATATTTCACCGCATTTGTATTAGTTCGATTTGTATGTAATACGATACCCAGAGGTTTTCCGCTTTATGTTGCTTGGGGTTCGTTAATGTTTGCAGTTCCAATAGTAAGAAACGTCTTTTTACATTAGTTATTGAGATCTTGTACGTAACATAAGATGGGCTCAAGTCGGTGAGCATTCCATTGTAACTTCGCGACAGTCTTGGAAGTATGATCGTTAGCAATATTTTTTATTTCCTTCTGTAGTTTATCAGTGCGACTGTGAAGACCAGATTATTTTTTAGGGTACCCTAAGGAAAACGGATCTGTTCCACCGTCTATCCATTGTGCCAGACTTCTAACTTACAAACGGAATAGATTGCGGACTTCAAATTTCCAACAGTTACTATTATTTTGTCCCAAAACCAAATATCATATTTATTATTTCGTAAAATTATATCGTAGGCATCTCTTATCAAAACAAAAGTGGTGAAAAAAAGTTTTTTTCCAAGTGTGTGGCGGATTGGTGTTCAAACATCTTGAGGCAGGTTACAAATTTATTCTTTTTTATGGAGAAGTGAGTGGTCGCCATATTTGTTAATTTTAGATCATTTTCAAAAACGCCATTATTTAGAAACTTCAAATGTATATCCGCTGTCGATCATATAAATCACTAAAAATAATTACAGTCACTGTAGTTCGTAAGTTGCCTGCCGAAAATTTAATTGAGGAATTTATGCCATATTTTAATATCATTGAAAATGTTCTTTATTCATTCTGCATTTTGTCCTAATGGATCAGATAGATACTACCCATAATAAATTGAAAAACTGCAATAACAGTGCGAGTTGCAGGCTGGTGCGGTAATGGAGGGTAGTCATCTATATAACCTGAAAGTATCTCAAGCACTAGTACATTTCAACATCAGAGCCGGACCTTGGTGGGGGCAAACCCGGGCTGTTCAGGGAGGCAGCAAAATCTTTTTCTTTTCTTACTTATGGCTTTGCGCCTCGTCGACATCGAGGTCATTAGAGTCGGGATGGGACTGGGGACAAGGAACGGGAAGGAATCTAGCCATGGCCTTTTGAAGGAAGCATCCCGGCATTCGCATGGAGCGATCTGGAAAAACCAAATTTGGATGCTTGGAAGGGGATTCGAACCGGCGTCCCCCCGAATGCGAAGCCAGAAAGTTTACCGCTCACTCATCAGTCATCACGTTCGGTAGCAAAATCATGTTTGAATTGGGGGTAAATGTTAAATTCGTATGTGGTGACTTTCTTTTTATTTATTTTTACTGCCCCGAGTGGCAACCTCAGAAGGGCGGCAAATTAAAGAGAAGATCTATACTGCCCCTGGTAGCAAATTCATGTTTGAAAGGGTGGCAGTCTCCAGTTTATGTCCCGGCTCGAAAAATTCATAGATCCATCACTGTTCAACATGGGAAACAATAATTCAACTACTGTAGACAATTTTCGCGCACCATCGTTAAATATACACTGACTATTGTTACTTGTAAATACAGTTGCCACCATTATTTGGAAAAAATAGAGTTCATTTGTAAAGGAATTTGTTGTTTTCGCAGACGTCATATTAATATAAATATAAATGCTTACGGGTTTATCGTTTCGTTGCTATATTCTTAATTCTTCTTTTCTTGACGTTTCAAACCTAGTCTTAGGTCTTCTTCATTTGTGTTTTTGATGCCCAAAAAAAAATAGATTACAATGTATAGAAAAGAGTACGTTTATTTTTTATGTTTGAACAAACATTTCTCTTGCGTTTTGACAAACTGAACAAATACTTATTCTTCCTATACACATCCACCGCATCTGTACAGTCTATGTTTAAATTAAAATATATGATGAGCTCATACTTCATTAAATTGAGCGAAGATTTGTTTCCCTTTCATGACAGAAAAAACTTTCTGCACTCAAACTGAATGCAGAAGCGGCATGTGCAGATATGAGATAAGAAATGTTTTTAAATATATTTGGAAAAATCTTCAGTTTTATTGAACATGTACTGCCATTTTTGGGAAGATGACAAATCAGTATAATCTACTATTTTTCCATGAAACACATTCAACAGTATTTTTTTCTTCATGTAAGCATTTCTTTAGTAATTTGCAGTTGATACAGTTTTAAAGCTTCAGTAACACATGTATTTGTTCATATTGGAAGGGTGATTTAGAATTAAATTTGTTTAATGAGAATAACCTATTTTCTTCAGTGAAATCAAAGCATTTCTGTATATAATCAATAGATTCGTCGTTTGCATCCTATTCTGTACGTAAAAAGGCAACTAGTGATGTGAGCATGTGTGTTGGCTCAAAAGCAGTATTTTAATGTCCTCCATTACGTCCGTAGATTACAGAGCACGCTCACGTAAGACGGAGTACAGAATACACGTTGTAACTCGCCACCTGCCGAGTGCTTCAGTAGGAGACCAGCAGATCTGCCGTTTACAAAGTGAGCTGGTTGTAATGATCTATGCCGCCTGCTTGTTATGATCCTGTGAGACGGAGCGCGGTGTCAGTTGAGCGACGCCCACCTAGCAGCCGGGACGTCGCGGACATGGCGTCAGAGGGCGCCGCGACGCCCGGAGCGCCGGCCGGCTGAAAGACGCCGCCCTGTGACGGCGGACCTGTCAGCGGCACAGTACCGACGCGCACCTGATTATGGCCGTGCGTTTGAATACAATCATCAGTCAGCCCGCCGGCCGTATGGCCATGAATATTCAGCTCTATAAACACCACGGCGGAGGCTCAAACAAAAACAGCGCCGAAAAATATGGGCGGCAGTGTATGCGCGGCGCGTTGCCCCGCTATGCCTGGGTCGCCGCAGTTGGTGAGGACAACAATACTCTCCCTGCTTCATTTAAAGAATACGCATTTGACATCTGATCACCATTGTGAAACACAGGAATAATAAAAGTCATCCCGCATTGTTCCGTAGGTGGGGCGCTGTGAAGTGGGCGACAGACATGCGAATCTCAACTGAATTTTCTATTCAGGATGTTGGGCGGTAACGTTCGAACATCGCATTCTTGAGGACGCGGGTTCGTTCCGTGGTCTGGCCATCCAGATTTCGTTTTTCCATTATTTCCCAACATCACTCCAGGCGAGTGCGTTAACGGTTCCTTCCAATGGCCTTTACTGTATTCACTCCAGTTAAATTACCTATAACCCTCTCCTGGCTCAAATAACTACAATTTCGATGAACTGTTAAGACATAACTTTAAAAAAAAAAAAAAAATTCTGGTAGTGCCATTTTGAAGATAACACAGTTATCGAAAGATTTTCGAGCTATAAATACTACCTTACCAATCCATTGAGAGATGCCTTCATATTGTAAAATACCTCGTCAGTTCGCCGTTGCAACTAATTAATCTATGGGTTCCCAAACTGGGAGGGGGTGGGGGGGGGGCGCGAAGTTATGTTAGGGGGAGAGGGACGCTGGGTGCCAGTTGCTTTGTTTCCCTTTCTCCCTTGTGGACGAGATCCTAGCGGTACACTGTCGCAAGTACTAGTTGAAAACCTTTATTCTAACATGACTTACTTAGTGAGTTTCCTTAGAGTTGTCATTGTTAGTTCTGAAAGGTAGGCATTTACCTTGTTAGTAATAAAATTGTTGTTGGGGAGGGGGAGGGGGGAGGAAAATGTCCGGGGATGGAAGGGAGGCATGGTAAGAAAAAGTTTGGGAATCCCTAAATTAATCAGTCTTTTTGTGGAAGCCATTTGAAACAACTGGGTGCTTAGTTGCTGTAGACATAAGATCGCTGTTACTTTATTTAGTCCGCTCGTAGATTAACAGGTTACTGTCAGATTGCCAGGTTATTTATAACTTTCACCATAGTATGATGCATAACTTCTATAACTCGTCAACGCATGGTAGTTGCAGAAATAACTACATTGTCGACACACGTTTTATCTAACTTTTTTATTCCGAAACACTTACATAAACAAGGCATTAGCTTCTTTCAGATTCTAAAGCACAGTACGAATACAACACACACAGCTAGCATCGTTTAAAGCGAACTCGGCCGCTCGCGTGAGCTTAAATATGGGCTGCGGAATGTTCGAGAAAACATCACAAGCTCCTGGATCGCTAACAATCGCTCCAAGAAATCGAAATAGTGCAAAAAATTTAAAACCTATACAAAATTACTTATAATCAAGAACAAATCTTTTTAAATGAAAACAGTGGATATTTAAAGGCATCTAAAAATAAAACTAACAAAATTAAACATTTCAAATAGTCGAAAAACACCCTTCAAAAATAATTTCATTTAAACAATTTCCATGTATCAAACAGTACTCACTCATACGAAAAATATACAAATTTACAATTAATCAAAGTTTCTCTCTCTCCAATATCGATGATCTTAATAGATAAGATTAATTGGAAGCTGGTTCTGAACTTCAGACTCAGAAGACTGTGAGCCAGATCTGTTGACAACTTTTTTACGTTTTTGTGCTTCGATGCCTTACACACGCCATGCACCAACTTCATAATAACGGTATTACAGTTTGAGCCCATCACCATAGTGCACGATGATAGACTCCAGGCTAGTACCACACACAAACGCCTGTGGTCTGCGCTTGGTAGTTCTGGCTGCAATGTGAAATATAGGGACACACACGTCTTTGGTAGAAACAGGAAAATGCCCTACGTCGAGACCTTAACCATCATATCTCCACACCCCTGTAGCTACCGACATCTAAACACCATAGTGCACGATGCGCTAGATAGTTTTGGCTGAAAAGTGATATATAGGGACTTTAGTGGAAATACGAAAATGCCGCAGATCGACCACTTTCAACCAACATATCTCAAACTCCCCCATAGCTACCAACATGCAACCACCATAGCGTACAATGGGAGACTCGATGCTACTACCACACACAAACACCAGTGGTTTGCGCTATATAGTTGTAGCAGCAAAATTAAGAATAAGGACACACGTGCCTTTGGTCGAAATACTAAAATATCGTTGATCGACCAATTTCAACCACCATATCTGCCGCATCCCCACAGTTACTGAAATTCGGCCAACGTTGTGCACGATCAGTTAATGTATGCTACTACCACCACAAACACCAGTGATCTTCGCTGGGTACTTTTGGCTATCAAGTGATACATTGGGACACACACGTCTTTGGTCAAAATGTGAAATTGCCACAGGTCGACCACTCTCAACAACCATATCTCAAACTCCCCCATAGCTACAGACATGCAACCACCATAGCGCACAATGGGAGACTCGATGCTAACACCACACACAAACACCTATGATTTACGTTATGTAGTTGTGGCACGAAAGAGAAGTATGGGGACACACAAGTCTACGGTCGAAATATGAGAAAGCCCTACATCGACCACCTTTAATCGTTATTTCTCTCACAACCCCACAGCTAGCATTCGGCCAACGTTGTGCACAATAGGAAACTCCATGCTACTACCACATACAAACACCAGTGATCTGTGCTAGGTAGTGGCGGCTGAAAAGTGAGGGAAACTTCTATATAAGATAAGATTATCATGAACATACTATACGTAAAAATCTATAATAAAATAGTTTTCATTTTTTCCAAATAAAAATTTTATTTTGCAGATGTATCTTGCATCCTAGTGATGGTTGTATGAACCGTTATCAGATAATTTTGCCCATGTTCTCCGATAAAAAAAAAAGTTCTACGCACAAAATAGAGGTTAATGCTCGATTCAATACTTCAATTTACCGAAGTGTACTTTAATTTTTTTAAATAATTTTCATTTCTTTATGTGAATAATTTTTACAAACTTTCTATTCACTGTACAAATGCAAATCGAAGACAGCAAAACTACACATAAAAATATTTCACTTCTTGTGCATGTACACAATGATACATGCAATTTATTTCATTATTATCTTTTTGTAGTGACACACTAGCTGTTTTGTAATCTGTGCAACAGCTTTATTGAACGAGAGTTTTCACAAAAATCTGCCGGTAATGCACTCGATGCCACAAGGTATTATCAGCGAAAGCGGTGCGGGCGTTAATGGGGTTCAATCATTAATGACACACGGCGCTTTGCGCTTTCCATGTTGACACTGAATTACTCCCATCAACTCTGTTTAAGTCTCCGCTTGACTCTGTTGTCACGTTCGTTTGTTTAAATGCGATTTAAACCATTGCTTTGAAGCATGCGCAGGAACAGGAAGTTGCCATTGATTGTAAAATGTATCACCTCACTGATGGCAACCTGAGTGGCGGAACTCTAAGCATGCAGGCTTAATAACAGTGTGTGACGATTTTCACTGTGTTCGTAGTAGTCACTCCGTTATGAGCATCAGTTACAAAAGAGGGTATATTTTCACATATGCCCAAAATCATAGATATGAAACAACGCTTTAGCACGAAATTTCGTTTCAAACAGTAAAAACGTAACCGAAGAGAAAGTTCAACGCGCAAGGTAAATTAATTTATCAGACATGTAATTTACAATCGGGGACGTGAACTCACTTTTTCAATCCAGCTTATTCTCTGCATCCACATCTCAAATGCTTCTATCCGTTTTTCATTGTCTCGTCTCAGCGTCCACGTCTCTGTCCCATAAAGTGTTACACTCCATATGAAATATTTGCCAAGACTTTTCCTCAGTCTACTTTTCCAGTTACAACTCACTTCTTCCTGCTAAACAATTCATTCGTTACAGCAATACCAGTTTTTATCTCTCTCTTTAGTGGCATTTCAAGTCCTCAGTAATTGTACTACCAAGGCTTTTAGCTGATATTAGATTTTAATATTTATCAGTTCCCTTCCTTTACTAATCACAATACTCAGTTTTTGTTGTACTGATTTTCATTCCACACTCTTTACAAGCTTCGTTTAGATCTCTAAGGATTTTGTTTTGTGTTAGTTCCTTTCTGCTGACAACACCATATCGTCGGCAAATAATATAAATTCTATTCTCTTTCTACCAAAACGCATTCCTTTTTTCCCATCTAAGCATTTCCCAATAGGTACAAATTGAACAATAATGGGGAAAGGCAACAACCTTGCCTAAAGCCGCCACCAACACCACCTCCCACCAACCCTTCCCCACCCCCCTCCCCACCCCCAATGATACTTTCTCCCGACGTTTCCAACCATTATTCTTACTTTCTGTTGTAGACATTGGTTCTGTACTAGCCTACTCTCCTTCCAAAGGTTATCTCACCAGTCATTCTGTACATCATTTCATACCTTCCCTCTTTCTCAAATTTCCCTATTTCCTCACATTTCTATTTCATCCATCTCTTTCTTGCTTATTCAGTTCAACTTTTATCTCTTTCTTAGTTTTCCATAAACCTTTCTTCCTGCTCCAAGGCTTACCTTCCTCCTCTAGTGCTTAAAGTTGTTTTTCTCTTGCTTTGGCTCTCACAACTTTCTTCAACTCCACTTGTATTTCTCCTATTACGAGGTTATGATCTGAATTTATGTGCGCTCCTGGATAAGTTTTAACTTCTTCAGACAATTCCTAAATCATTTTTGTATTTGGAAGTAATCCAGCTGGTACCTTTCTCCATTCAAATTAAAGATTCATGTATAATGTCTCCTTTTGTGGTTTTCAAACAGGATGTTTTCCACCACTAATTAAGTTCTGTAAATAAAATTCACTATTCTTTCACCCTTCTCATTTCTTATCCGTAATCCAAATTTTACTACTTACAGGAGCTTTCAATCTTAGAAATTGTCCGATAAACAAACTTAGCATTTATGTGTGTTTTAAATTAATCACAGCCTATTAAATACTGTTTTATTATTTTTTCAAGACGCGTTCACCATGATGATGTGGAGCATCATCAGTGGAAAGGTTGTGTTAGCTATCACATCTCACTTCTCTTGACTGGTATTCAGTTCCAGAATTCAACATTTAACTATAACCTCTATCTGCCCTTCACTGTTACTAGTATTTTCTGTTTTTCTTGTTGAACCTGCGCTTTCATTATTGCATTCAAATGGTTTCAGTGTTATACTGAAACCAATTAAGTGCAATCATGAAAGTGCAGTTTCAACAAAAAAAACATCAAATGCTAGTAACAATGAAGTGTATATGAAGGTTACAGTTATATGTTGAATTTTAACTGTAACTGCATCAGATAAAGCGGATTTCCTTTAAGGAATAAGTTAATGACCGTTTTTAGGTCTTACGGTAAGTGTCAATCTAAAGGGCCGCGATACGTGCTGGTAACTGCTCGTAGGGATGGTTAATAACATAGGTAAAAAATTAGGCATGTCTAATTTAGTGATCTGCAGAATTATTTTTGACATTTTATTGGTCCTTGGATTGAAAAATGTTGAGAATCGCTGGTTTAAAGCAGTCTGTGTAACATCAGCTGGACAAATTTTATCATCTAGTCAACATTCCAGAAACTGATCACCAACGTTTTTATTGCTAGTAGTGTCCTTTAAGAAGAATACTTGGCTCCATCTGTTACAGAATTCATTGAGGAGTAGATTTCGATAAAGCACTCCAGCCATCCTGATCTGGGTTTTCCATGGTTTTCCCAGATCACTCCACGCGAATGCGGGGATGGTTCCTCACAATAGCCCATGGGCGCCTCCTGCCATATCCCTTATAACCCTTCCAAACCATAACCCCTTTCGATAGGTGCAATGCACCCTCCGCCACACACTTTTAGTGAATCGCGGAGTAATAATAATAGTAATAGAAACCATGATGCAGCAACAGTAATCTTAAGAAATAAAATAATTGTTACAAAAAAAAACCTCCTTAAAAACAATTAGAAATTTTAAAATAACTTTATACCTTGCTTAGAACAAAATAAATCTAAAAGTAAAATATTTTAGATTACTATTGTTGATTTTATTTACATTAATCAATTATTTTTCGAGTCGGTGCCAGCTGTCACTTCGTGAGGAACGAATTACAGAACTTTATTTGTTGTTCGAGGCGACACGAGGGGTAACAACGAAAATTCCGAATATTTCCCAGCGCTACATTGTCAGTTGGTAGGCTGCATAATGCGGTAAGCGCTTTACATTAGTACAGTATCGGCGTATCATCTGAATGTTTCAGTTTTGTTGAAACGTTTCTATTATTAATCATAGGTAAGTAGTAACATGATTTTTTATGTATTATTGACATTCCTAATTGTTTTCCTTTTTCATTTTTCTTGCTTTGTCTGGCACCGACTCCATAAATAACTAATTAATGAACAAAACTCAATAATAAAAATTTAAAATAATGTACATTTAGATTTATTTTCTTAAAATCAAGGTATAAAGTTGTTTTAAAATTTCTAGTGTGTTTTTTTGAAGGCGGTTTTTATTTTTTTGAAACAATTATTTTATTATTAAAGTTTTAATGGTATTACAGTTTGTTTTGTATTTTAAATATGCCGCAGCAGCTCTCATTTTTGCGAACTTGCTGGCAGCTCAGTGATTAAGGCGCTTGCTTTCAAAAAATTCTTGGTCGATAAACCCCAACAATTTCAAGAACAGTGTGAATTGAATGTTGTGATAATTGATGTCAGTTTACATTTTGATCCAAGCTATGTTTCAATCTAATCAAAACGTCTATTAAAGCTGCTAATCGATAATAGAAACATGTACCATCTGGGCATTAATACATACCACATACACAAATCTGTATCTGGAATATATCTGTTTGTTCCGGCATCACTCAGAAAATATAGATTTTTAATGGGTTTTCACAACGTGAAAGTTTGGGGTCTAGTAAAAATCTGACGTACATGTTGAGACATTAGGACACATTAGTTTATAAACATTATGCCATAACCTAAAATTAAAAGGGGTGGGGTAAAGGGAGAGAGGGATTGGGCCTTTGTACATCAATGTAGACTATCTTTTTCTGTATCCTGTAAAGTATAATTCTGCAATTTCCAATGATTGATATCAGATAAAAACTGTAGGTATGTATAAAAAAACAATTAAGGGGGTGTAGAGGGGAAGAGTAGTAAAACATCTGTGCACAGTATTTTTCGCTTTGTTTTAAAGTATACGTGTAGAAACTTTCATCAAAACCAGATAAAACCTGTAGCTTTGTATAAAGAACATTTGAAAAAATTAAATGGGGTAAGGCAGTGAGGGGTTGGGTTTTGTAAACAGAATGTAACCACTACGTTTCTCTTTAAGTTACATGTGCAGCGTTCCATCGATATCTGATAAAAACTGTGGGTTTCTATCAAGAAAATTGGAAATTAGGAGTGATGGGGGTAGAAGGGAAGAGTAATTGGGCTTCTGCAAACCAAATTTAAACAAAATTGTTCTGTATGTTTTAAAGTAAACGAGTGCAAAGTTACTTCAGAATCGGATAGAAACTGTAGCTTTGTATAAAAAGCATTAACAAATATTAAGGGGATGAAAAGGAGGAGAGGGATTTGGTTTCTATAAACCAAAGGTAGACAGCATTTGTCTGTTTTGTTTTAAAGTATACGTGTGCATTATCCCCCAAAATAAACTGTAGCTTTGTACAAAGAGCATTGGCAGTTATTAAGGGGGTGGAAATGGGGCCAGGATTTGGTATCTAGTAAAAGTAATATGGACAGTAGTTTTCTTTTTCTCTTTGTTTTAAAGAAAAAGCATTCAAAATTCCATCGAAATCGAAATAAAAATGTGTGTTTGTATAAAAATTGTGGGGTGTAATGGAAAAGGAGTTTGTTTTTAGATTTTTTTGGTCAGGACCTTCTCCATGAAAAATGCATATATGTACTAACCTTTATAGTTAGTTATTGATCAAATGGTATCGACTGTAGCTTCTTATAAACAACATTAACAAAAATTAAGATGGTGGAAAGGGGGAGAGGGGTTGCATTTCTCCAAATGTAGACAGTATTTTCCACTTTCTAAAGTATCCGTATGCAAACTTCCATCCTATCCGGATAAAAGCTGTGGGTTTGTCTTAAAATTAAGGGGTATAAAGGGAAAGAGGGGGTGGTTTCTCAATAAAATTTATATTGGACCACTTTTTAGGTATACCCTACCCACTAAAAATTTCATTAAAATCGATTTACAATTGGCGAAGATATCACTGAACATACATAAAAAATAAAAAAATAGACGAATTGAGAACCTCCTCTTTATTAAGTAGGTTAAAAACCATTTTTATTTAGACTAAATTCTACTAGAAACCTGTAAATGTGATTGAGCCTTGTGTTAATGCTGTGCTTATTCTTACAACGATGTAGTGTGGTTCACATGTAACGACACTAGTTTTGAAATGAGAATACCATTTCGGCCTCCGGTCGGTAACAAAACTAAGGTTTTTAAGTTAAATCATAGTGTGACATGTACAGAAATCAATTTTCATGTCCTTTCTACGAACTACTTTGTATTAGGTGAAAACATAACTGTTTTTTTTTGCGTTGACATTCAGCCGGTTAATAGAAGTCAATATTGTCTTGATTTTTTTTTTTTTTTTTTTTTTCATTCCGGGATAGATTCTGCATCTGTATAAACGAATAGTTAGCCTGCTTATTGAAGATATGTGGGGTTGAATGCAGGTAGATCTTCTGAGATCGGGATCTATCCTTGGAGCAGTTCTTTACAAAACAAACAGAGCCCAATCATCCTCAGGTTATCCTTGTAAAATTGTCCAGTGATTATCGAAGAAGGTGAGCAGTTGTTGCAAAAACGGGTGGGACCCTTCACACTATAAGCTTGATGAAGAGGAGTCCGTAAGTTTATTAGGTTAATATAATAATGTGTACCGTGACCATGAAAAATTATCGTGACACACATTAGCCTTTATTTGTTTGTTAAAAGTTTTCTTGAAATTGTGGCGAGACTTTTTATAAAAGTCACCTTGTTTTAAATACTGTGCACAGAAGGGCTGAAGCTGTATCACAATGATTTAAGCGTTCGTGTGTCAAGAGTGAGACCGTGACTACGCTCTCCAACACATTGGTAGATACGCACAAGAAATACCATAACAACACAACCCAGCTCGTACTTAGGGTGGAAAATATAATGAGCCTCTCTCAAATGCGGAAAGTTTTGGTGCACACTATACGTGAATGCCGGGATGGTTTCTCCAAAAGGCTTTGGTCAAATTCCTTCCTGTTCCTAGTCCTCAGTCCTTTCCACCTTTAATCATCTCGAAGTTGGTGAGGCGTAAAGTAATAAGAAAAAGAAGTGATGTAATCTTTTGGGTGTAGCATCACTAGCGTCAGCTACAGTGATTCGAAGCGAACACTTGTTATTTCTGCCTCCTCTGGTGCCTGCATTAGCGTCTCGCGTCACTTGCTGGTCAAATCTCCCTGCCCCTCACTCGTCTCTGTTTGCTCTGCCAAAACAGATAAAAACGTCCGTGAGGACCTGAAACCGGCGGGAACTGCCGGCTATCTCGCTCCACGATCGCAATTACCACCGCGCCAGAGGTGCAGTTCATTAAAAATCCGTTTGCAATCTTGCGACTTGCCAGAACAATGGCGGCACACGTGGTTGGGGCACCACTTCCGCCAACAGATGGCTTTGCGCTGTGTGGAGGAGAGGGGACCAGGACTTTATCCCCAGTTTCTCCCCTACCTTTTCTCTCTCTTTTTGTCCCCTTCGCTAACCCAACATGTTAAGAGCAATTTGCCATCAAGTGAGGGTGAGAGGAGGTAGGGGACAGGGGAACGTGAAGAACAAAAATAAAAAGAGTGCCACGAGAGGAAGAAGTGAGAGAAGAGTCTCGAAGTCCGGCCCCTAGCGGGAATGTGACCCCGTTTGCTTCACCACCGGAGAACTCTTGCGGACAAAGAGCTGTGGCGTTGAAATATTGAAGGCGCGGGTCTGCTCGCCCCCGGTCAAATATTTACTGCGTGCGGTAGGGGAACCCCGGGCCACTGGTTTGCGAATCCCACACTAGCACAAGGTGACACTTGAGCTGGGAACGTGCTGAAATCTTGATGCACTTCCGCAGAACTCGAGGGGAGGGTTGCTCTGCCCTGCTTCTGAAAAATAATTCGCAAGAGCGTGAGCCACAGGGCACAGTTAGACAAACCAGTGGGATTTGTGTAGGCCAATTGGTGAGTCACACGAGTGCTTCAGATGAATCAGTAGTCGCAACGCCAACAGAACTTATTTCAGTGCCACATTCAATGATATTCGTGGCACGACAGAGACGACATCAACTCCATCCTGTTCGAAAAAGGTGAAACTGAAGTTATTGCGGCTTTTTCTGTTACCACTACAGATTTCGGGCATCTTGAATCAGCTCCTTAACAAACAGATCCTTGTAACGAACCTTACAGATTGCTATAATGATTTCTAGGTTTGATAACGGAAGGATTTTTGATTAGACCATTTTAAAGGTGTAAGGGTCCTAAAATGTATACAATTATAATTTTTGCGTGCTTTAATATTTAATAAAAATAAAATTTTAATTGTTATGAAAATAAGTAATAAAAATGAAAAGGAATATCTGTGGTGTGTGGAAGATGTTCTGTGTGTAGTGGTCTTTATTTTGGAGCAAGGAGTGAAAAAATATCTCTGGCGAGAGAGGTGTTTGAAAAATAGTATTATTAAGATTTTATTTGGAAAATTTTTTTCACATTATTTTAACTCCAAGTGCTAGACATTGAACAAACAAGCATTATATTGACTATAGGAAACGAACGCTTAGATTTTTTGTAGAAAATAGAGGGATATTTGTTAACCTATTGAAGAATGCGTTGTTCCGTCTATTCTTCAAATGTTACAGAAAAGATTATTGATGAAGATCAATAAATTTAGTTAAAAAGATCTAACTTTTACATTTGATTGATTATAAAGA